>JAKIJQ010000171.1:0-360184 GCA_023373905.1 Rhizoglyphus robini
CTCAGGATACATTTTAAACAACTCTTTTCAATGTATCTTATCCCAATGGATGTTTTCTAATGGAATGCATTCAAGACGCAACAATAATGTAGTCCCGGATAATATACATTACTATAACCCTTATTTGTATTATAATTGTGTACATACGGTCATTTTAAGTTCCCGCAGACCTTGAACACAACATTAACATCAGTTGAATATTATTTCATTTTTTGATTTTGTTTCTAAAAACTCGTTCATGTTGCTCTATAATATGTTGAATAAAAAACAGGAATAGTTATTATAATTATATAATGGTTGAACACAAACCGAATTGAATTTTGTTGACTTGTCGAAACACGTTTCTATGTGTGGTCTGGACAGCTTTTGAATCACACAATCAACAAAGTTGATATCCACAAGTGGACCATTCAAGTCAAGCTCACAGAAGACGTAACAAGAATTTTACTAGGAATAAAAATTGCATTTTTAACTTTATCAATATGCATCATTTGTTTAATAAATACATTTTGAATAAATACATTTTAAATATCGAATTGACATAATGTTAAACAATTAAATATTCGTATAGATACTAGATGATTAAGGACTAAATTGTTAGTTTTATTGTCTACGAGAGGGCGGTGTAGTAGTTTGATAGACTAGTCAAACTGTTTTGACTCAAAGTCTCAAACAGTGACCCAAGACTACGGCCATAGTTACAGAGTACAGACTGTTCTTTGTTCTCGTTTGTTCGGTTGTCCCTTGTTCTCTTGTCATTTGAAGTGCTATTCAAACATGGATTATCATCTAAGTGATGGATCATTGGATATTATTTCGAAACAGAAAAATACTAAACTTACTCCTATTCTTCAAATTATTAACATCAGACAAATTAAACCAAATCGTTATCGTGTTGCTGTTTCAGACGGTAAGAGACATATCAATATTGCGTCTTTTTCAATGACAATATTGGTCAGCAAGTTGCCGATGGTTCCTTTTCAAAATTTACAGTAGTACGCTTGGACAATTACACCCTTTCGCCATTTGATCTTAAAATGAAAAGAAAACTGTCTATGTAATAATGGTTAATCAAATGACATTATTGAAAAAAGGTATCAATTATAATTTAATATTGTATATTAAAAATCATTTTTTATTTTAGGTTCATTACTTGATCGTATGCTTGGTGTAAATGAATCGTATCAAGAAAATTCATCGAAGAGAATCAAATATACTTCTTCCCAAACATCAACACTTACTCCAAAGTCTAATTCTCAACAAACATTGAAAAAAACTGCGATTTAAATCAGCTCACTCCGTTTTTTAATGCGTGGGTGATTCGTGTCTGCGTATTCAACAAAACACCAATCAAACATTATAAGAACAAGAAAGGAGAAGGCAAATTGTTCAATTTTGATGTTTCTGATAATACAAAAAATATAAAGATCACTTTGCTTCAACAACGAATGCGATAAATTTTTCGACATTATTGAACTGAATAAGTATTATTTAATTTCAAAAGGCCATGTTTTTGTTATTCCACCGGCCAATCGAAAATATTCTACTATTGATAATGACCAAGCAATTTGGCCCAATTCTGCAACTGTTATTGAACCATGTTTGAAAAGTGAAGCCAATGTTATTCCACAAATCATATTTAATTTTACAATCTTATCTGATATAGACAAAAAATCTCAAAATGAAATGGTAGATGTTATTGGCGTAATTAGAGAAATTTCTAATACTAAAGATGTGGTTAGTAAGAAAACTAATGCCAATTTAATCAAGAGAGATGTATTGATTGTAGATGATTCTAAAGTTGAAGCGCGATTAACCATTTGGAATGATACTGCAAAAAATTTTAATGGGAAAATTGATCAGATGATCGCTCTTAAAGGAGCTCTTGTTGGAAATTTTCAAGGCAAATTTTTATCTACTTCATCGAATACAGTGATTGTTTTGACCCCGTCTTGCCAAAAGCTTCTCCAACTTCGCGATTGGTACGAAAAGTATGGTTCTGAAACTGATTTCACCAGTCTAAGTAAATCACTTGACAATTATCGTTATACTTGCCAAATTGATGATAAATTATTTAGCGAAGCTAACACTGGAGCTATCTTCTCAAATGTGACTGGTGTTATTGTGGGTCTAAATGCATTAGCCAATCAACTGTATAGAGCTTGCGTTTGTAAGAAGAAACTTATTGATAATAATGACGGAAGCTATCGTTGTACAAATTGTGACAAAGATTCGTCAGATTTTACATGGAATCTAATGCTCAAATTTTAAAGTTATTGATCCAACTGGACCTGTTTGGTTCAATGTCTTCCAAAAGTGTGCTGAGAAAATGGTAAATCAAACCACAGATGACTTAGTACTTCTCTATGAAAATGATCAACAAAAAGTATACACAAATTATTAAATCTGTCATGCATAAGAATTATACTTTTCGAGTTTCATCAAAACAAGACGAATATCAAAATGAAAAAAGAGTCCAATCCTCAGTATTTAAAGTATCTTTGAATCCATCTTCTAAGCGACTCAATACTTTGTTCTGTATTATCGATATTCTTACTTCATAAATAATTGACTTTATTACTAATAATTGCTTTTACTGCCCTGGTTCTATTATATAAAGTACAATAATTTTTTGTTTAAATTTTAAAAATCGATCAATAAAACATTTTTTTAATCCGTAATAATTCATTTATGGCTATTTATATTTTAATCTCTCCATCAAATATTGAAATGAATACATAAAGAAACGATTAAATGTAAAGGATCTATTGGTCTGAAATCTAATAAACTCTTATCGAGCTAATATGACTAGGTTATGTGTAAATATATATGTTTAATAAGTTGAAAAGTGTGTCACCTCTTAAAAATATGACAACATTTCATGACACTGTCAGTGACACTCCACCACTCACTCGTTCCCAAGTTGACACAATGCATTACAATGCAAAATCATGTAATTTAACTTTTTATTCATCTTTAATTAACAATTTACGTTTGGGGACTATTATGTGACAGTTTCATACGGTTCCACATATGGATCATTTTCATAATCACGATAATCACGAATCCACTCACGTTCCCCCAGGCACAAGTATCGACATTCGCCGCTAGATGGCGCTACTGTCAACCCCTCCTTAGGGCTGCTCCAGGCACTACGGGGCCCTGAGTCACATGAACAAATGGTTGCCAATTATAGTGGGAAATGGCGTAATGAACCTTACAACAACTATTTTATGTAGACTCATGCTCCAAAATATACATCAATATTGAATAGTATTAATAGACAGTTAAACAGTTGAGCATCAATGAAAATGTTACTATTGGTCGATAAAGCATCAAAATATTAAAAAGAGATTATACGATTCGATTCGATGTTTCCATTGGACAAGTTTGTAGTCATTTGAATGTGTGTAGAAAATAATGTGCCAAAGGGAGAATAGAGTTGGAGTTACTTAGACATTCTAATCGACAAAGTGTTTGGTCAGTACCTAATCATTAGATACTAGAAAGATTGTGTGGTTCTTGTAGGGTCCATTTGTACTTAGATAGATTAAAAAGATAAAATAAGTTTGTTTTTATTTGAAATCTGTAAGAATCATCTTATCAATGTTAACTTCATATCATGCCTTGGGTATGAATTCCTAAATGAAATTTTTGGTCAGTCTTTTTTTGGGAAAAAAAATCGTCAACAACATTTCGGTGTCGGATCGTTCGCCATTGTTATTACATTCAATTTCTGTGCCTGAGATAAGTTGTTCATTAAATTGTTAACAATGATTCGAAAAAGAAACAAGATGGCCTCTGAGATGCTTCACTTTTTTGCCCCTGAAAAGTTTGGACACACATGCACTAAAATGCGTCTCTCAAGTAAATAAGGAAGAACCCAGCCACCATCTTTATGTTTGTTTATAGCCACCCACAAGCGCATGCTTTACAGCAGTACTAGTACAGCTGTGGCAACTGCCACTACTCCCTCTTCAAGAGGTTCCTTGCTGGCAAGGCCTTTTACTTAGAATCGTTTGCACTAACAAAGCTCTAGCTTTCTTGTTTCTTTGTTTCAGTTGACTTTTTACACTTGAATGCATCTCACTTCACTTTGTATTTCTTTGATTTTGAATAGTGATCATCTCATTTAGCATTAGTTGTAGTTGACTGTGTTATAGCTGTGTGACTTATCGGGGGTGCATTCTGGAAACCATCAATTTTTTTCTAAAGGTAAGATTAAACTATTAAAAGTTAATTAGTGAATCTGTTGGGAAAATTTGTTCCATACAGTAAATATTCCCCTGTTGTTATATTTACTCCCAATTTTTAGTTGTTTGCTTAATGATTAATCATAAGTGTATTGATTAATATTATTTTTCTAGAATTTTTCATTAAAATGGATCTAAATCCGTTTAATGATGAAAATTTAGAAGCAAATTTACATGATGATTATATGATTAATTATCTTGGATTTTTTGAATTCAAATGATTTTGATGCAAGTAAGTCCGTTGAAGTAATTTATGGTCAAGACTTGCAGAATATGCAACCGATGATCAATGGACTGATGCCTGGTGTGGATAGTTCTTTTGATCCTGGAAACGGTGACGAATTGAAAAAGCGTATGTGTCACATCTGCAAGTATGAGTGCGACAATCGATACTACTTGCGGGCTCACCTTATCATTGAACATGGTTTTCCGATTAGTGAAGAAGCATTCTTTCAAATGTTAAATTTCACTTCTGGCATGAATTTCTTAGACCATCCACTCAGACAGTGTGACATAACTGGAAATGGCTCGTCTGAGATTTACAACAAAAGAGATTGACACCAACCAAACTATCGCTGCCACCATCAAAGCAGCTATTCCGGCAGGTTTGTTTCCCAACTTTGACTCTTTAAATTTAAATTTACAAAAAAACCTTTGTTTCCTCTCAAGGTTCAATGATTGCGGGTCGGAACTATTGTAAAATTTGCAACAAAGAACTATGCGATAAGTATTTTTTGAAGACTCATATGCGCAAAATGCACAACATCTATATTGACCAGAATTCAACCGAGGTTGAACAGTCGAGTATCATTAGTGGAGTGGAGTGTGATATCTGTCACAAGGGAGTTGTGCAACAAGTACTTTCTTAAGGTTCACAAACAAAACACTCACTCAATTAACGAGGACGCTTCTCCGCCCTTGCATGGCATTAATGATCGATCTTTCCCTTCGAATGATGTGCGAATGTCTCAACCGGGTCCTTCCACTCTGTCTTCACTCAAACTAGATGATTTTAACTCGGAACGAGTTCTCCTCAACGGTAACCAAAATTCATCATCTTCGTCTGTGCCTGTGTCACACTTGAACGTACAATCAAATCAAAAACATTATCGAAGTAAATGAAGATAATGAAACGAACAAAAAAAATTATTACCATCAGACTTCAATGTTTCGAACAAAATTGTCTAGAAATGTTTGATAATAAAATCGAACTTGATCTTCACATGAGAATTAAACATGAAATCCTTTGGAACCGTTGTTTTGTCAAAAATTGTAATTTGTCGTTTGTTAATAAGTAAAGTTTATTTTTTTATGATTCAAATTAATTAACATTACTGTTTTAGGTATGAAATTCAAGTACATTTCCAACAACATCATTCAAATGAAAACAATTTTTTTGTGGTAAATGTTCAAAAGGTTATTTACAATATGCACGTTTGTTCCAACATAACTATCAAAAGCACCAATTAGGGCAATACAAATGTAAATTTCCCAATTGTGAATTTGAGGGTGAATATAGACAAAAAGTAGTAACGCATTACAGTACTCACAATCCGATTGTTGATAAAATTATTTGTCCGTATCCCAATTGTGGACATCGAGTACAAAACAAAAATTTACAGAGACATTTAAAAAAGCCATGAGGGTATTAAGTCTTTTTTTTGTAAATGGTCTGGCTGTGGCCGTGATTTTACACGTGCCGAACGTGCTATTTCTCACATCAATATAACTCATTTGAAACAAGGTGAAAAAGAAACCACACCTATTAATCCACGAGAATATTTAATGAAGAAATAAAAATTTAATTTTGTAGTAAAATAAAAAAGTAAGTTTGTTTTACTTATGATTTATTATAAACTAATATTAATATATTTTAGGAATTACCAACTTGTTCTGTCACATACGTCCGAATAATTATTTCACATAATTTCAATTGTGGACGTCAATTTAATCACTCTTCTATAATTTCTAAATATACTACTATACCTATACTGTCAATAGACAATTAATCCACTAGATTTTTTTTACTAAACATATAAAATAATTGATTCAAGTTTACAAATAACATACTGTATTACTTCACAAAACTTTACTACATACTTAAGTAATTACTTTACTAGACAATTATAGATTCGTATATATTTGTGATTGCATTAATTAACAATTGTCAATTATGTTGCAGTTTTGCTAAAATAATATAATTCTTCAGTTAAAACCTCTTGTACCCTAATCATAAGTTGATTCACATGACTCTATTAGGATACTATATATTGCTTTATTATATGTTTTGTTTATAAAAGGCGACAAATGGAGCTGAATTACGTCCAATCACTTGTCTACCAAATTTTACAAGTTGACAAGCAAAGTAGAACATATATGTATGTAGTATACTGAGGGACTGTTGAGAAGTCATTCGAGCGACAACCAATTGAGTTTTTTTGCGGTTGATGATGGTTGTCAAGTAAAAAATGACGAGCGTGATTTCGTGAATTGATGCAAATCTAAGATCGAGGTAATGAAGTCCTGGTAATGATGACATGACCTATGACACCAACCTATCGTTGTTGTTGTGCTTGTGTTTGTTGCTGTTATTGTGGTTATGGTCGTGACCCATGGTCCACAGGTTGACTACAAGGTGACACAAAGAACTTTTTCCCCGAAGAGGTGTCCTCGATGGTGTTGACCAAAATGAAGGAGCAGGCAAGACTGTCACTAATGCGGTGATTACGGTGCCGGCGTACTTCGACGACTCACAACGATAGGCCACCAAGGATGCGGGCGTCATTGCCGGGATGAATGTTCTGCGAATTATCAATGAACCAACTGCGGCTGCAATTGCGTACGGACTAGACAAGAAGACACAGGGCGAGAAGAATGTGCTCATCTTTGATTTAGGTGGGGGCACTTTCGATGTATACATTCTGACCATTGAAAATGGCATTTTTTTAGGTGAAGTCCACTGCGGGTGACACTCAACTGGGTGGTGAGGACTTTGACAATCGAATGGTGAACCACTTTGTGCAGGAGTTTAAGCGTAAACATAAACAGGATCTGTCGGTGAACTAACGATCCTTCCGACGACAACGAACTTCGTGGGAACGGGGCAAGCGGACTCTGTCCTCGTCCACACAGGTATCCATTTGAGATTGCAATCATGACTCACTCTTTGAGGGCATTGACATTCTACTCTTCCATCACTCGGGCCCGATTTGAAGAGTTATGCGCTGATCTGTTCTGGTCAACTTTGGACCCTGTGGAGAAGTCACTTCGGGACGCCAAACTGGACAAGTCAGCCATACAGGAAATTGTGCTGGTTGGTGGTTCGACTTGAATTCCGAAGATACAGAAACTGCTACAGAACTTTTTCAATGGTAAAGAGTTGAACAAATCGATCAATCCCGACGCAGCTGTGGTGTATGCCGCAGTGCAGGCTGCCATTCTCAATGCATTATAGTGTAAGACTGGGACTCGCGGAACTCGGTGCCTAGAGTGTTCGGATGAAACTGGTGAGTGAGAACAACATTTCAAAAAATGATGAAAATTGAGGTACTAATGAAGATTGAACCAGAAGACGAACTTGAACTCCAACCGAGAATTGCCCAGGTGGAGATCGAGAAGGGGCAACTAGAGGCCCTTTCTCTTCTATTGTTTATCATTGCGCTGGAACCACTAAATGAATAGAAACTGTAAAAAGATTAGGGCGGAAGGAATCGAACGGAATCACCTGATTTTCATTGACGACATCAAGCTGCTGTCGGAGGAGACGTTCACGGACTAATTGAATTTACACTTTGGACATTTTGAATGAGTAAAGATCAAGTCGGACGAAGAGGTGGTGACAGACCTGAGGATTGACAACAACAAGCCGGACTTGATTAATAATTATTCACGAGCTAAACAAAAATGAAATAACAATTACTTTTATTTATTTTTTATTTATTATATTATATTATATTGCACATCGAAATTGGAATAATCAATAATAGCATCCTGGAAATCACAAAAACAACAAAGGGGATAAAATACAAACCGTTATCCCGTAAACTGAAACGCACCTACCCAGGCACGGAAGTGAAGACCTGTTCTGATGACCTGGGACGAACAACAAATTACAATAGAGAATGGCACAACGAGGGAGGTATTAGAAGTTGGACCAGTTGTAGACGAGCTCGGCTGAGACAGAAGAAGAGAACATGTAAAGTCGAACCGAACTGTAAATCATTATATTTTTAGCAACCCAAAAAATTATGAAGATTTTGTTTTTACATATTTTGTGTGTTCGGATTTTAAACTTCAGAACATTTGCAGACTCAAAGCGAACTGAGATTTTTTTAATTATAGGACATTTACATAACTTACCTATTCTTACCCAACACATAATGTCACCGTATACATTTGATTCAAATTATATATTTTTTATTAATGATGTATGATTTTATTATTTAAATGAATGCATCTGTATAAATGTGTAATGTGTAAATGTAAGAAGTGTGTAAATATTATGTTGAATATGAAATAAATGTGTAGTGTGTGAATGTTGTGTGAGTGTGTGATGTGTGTGTGTAAAAAGTTTTTTATAGCATGTAATATATTATGTATATTTACTCTCATTGCATATTGTTTTCATTCAAAGAGTTTCATTTTTTATATCATTTATTTGATTTTTTATTTAGAGAACAATAATTAGCCTCATTACGCATTCTATTTAATTCATTTAGAGCTGGCTGATTAAACAATTTAATTGCTTCAAAACACAACTCACCTATAATTCTTAAATTTTGACTATTTTTTACCCTACTTAAAGCAACAAAAAAGCTTGACCTGGCGCAAATATTTCCTTACCTAAGTAAATAGTCGCTTTATCAACAGTCGAACCTTGAAGTTTATGAATCGTGCACGCAAAAGCAGAAATAAAGGAAACATCCTTCGTCTAATAGTTCCTCTGTTTTTTATGCACAGAAGGAAATGAAACTTGAATAGGAGCTATTTCAATATCTTGTGAATGTTTGGCTAAATCATCAAATTTAATAAAAATTATAGGAAAATCATTACTGTCTATTTGTTTTTTTTCTTTGTGTTTCCATAAGATTTTAGTTATCGTACCTATTGTACCATTAACAAGCTTTCTGTAGATATTCACATTTCGGCGCAACATAATCCGGCAACCGATAAATATAGGTATAATAGAAGGAACACCTCCAGTTTTGTTAATTTTTGTTGGTATTTCTTGTTTAAGCTCTTCTTCAGATAAAACATTTCCATCTAGCCATATATCATTAGCTTTAATTTCTGAAATTTCTTTAAACTTTCCTACTTTTAGAACATCTAAATTAAATTTATCTACCATGCTATTAAGGGGAAAAATATACATTTCATTTATATCGAATTCATTCGATTCCTCTTTACTACGCTTATGTATTTCTTTTATAAATTCGATATCTTCATTGGTTAGTTTCCCCTCTCTCATATTATATAATAAAGTTATAAACCGCAAATCACCTTTTTGTCTTACATTCAAGTGTAATTCATACAGATCAAATAATAACCACAAATGTGGACTTGGTTTAAAAATTTCTGGCTGATCAAATATAGCGGAATAACGATCAAGAGGTGGTAATTGCAACAAATCTCCAAATAAAATAATATTTACACCACCAAATGGTAGATCATTTCTTTTTTATTTCTCTTAATCTAAAGTCAATAGCATTTAACAATTGATACGAAATCATAGAACATTCATCTAATATAACAAATCTAACATCTTTAAATTCTGAAATCATTTTTTCTAAAAATTCACCGGTTAAATTAAGAATCTCCAACATGTTTAAGTGATCATCTTTAATGTTAAAGGCTGTATGAATAGTAGTTCCATCAATTAATTGAGCAGCAACTCCAGTAGGGGGCTGCTACTTTAACTAATTTTTTAATATCAAAATTAACACTACTATAATGTCTTTGTATAGTTTCTATTAATAATTTTAGTACAAATGTCTTTCCTGTGCCAGGACCACCGCTGACATACAACCTAAGAGGTTTTGGTATATCTAAATTGTGTTTTTGATGTTGAATCTCATCAGAAATATGAATTTTAATAATTTCTATTAAAATTCGTTGTTCTTCGTTAAGTTGACTAATCAATAGTTTATATTCTTCTAATTTCATAAAAAGTAGTTTTACTATTTTGATAATCAAAAAATTCTGAATTGTCATCAGCTTCATAATCTTTATCAAAAAATTCAGAATAATTTTCATGTAAATACTTTTGATCTGTCATCAATCTTGTTATATCATCAATGGAATCTAAAATATTATTTACAAAATAATCATTAACATCATTTTCACCTAAACTATCTTTTATCAGATTTGTTTTAGCATAAAATGCATCTTTAGCTGATTCATATTCAACCCCATTATGCATTAACAAATCTTCTTCATTTCTAAAAGGTAAACTTAATAACAAGTGTGAATAAAAAAAATCTTCCTCGTTATTTTTAACATTATTTAACCTAGGAAAACTTAAACAAGCAGCTTTATTTCTTTTTTTCATTTTGGATCCACAAGTCAATGTAATAACGCGATCATTAGTTTTATTTCTTTTTACATTTTTAATATCCATAGAATTATTTGACTTTCGTTTTTTACCATCTATTTCAAAACTATCATCAACAGAGTCATTTAATTCATCAAAAGAGATATCTATATTGTTTTTATTATGTTCATCAACAAAGTCATTTATTTTATTATCATAAATATGATCACTACTTTCATTTTGTCCTGTACTGTTTTTATTTGGTTCTTTTAAAATATCCTCATCTTGATCATCCGAGTCATATGTCGCTGAAAAATATAAAGGTTCATACCATTTTGCAAAATCTGATAATAACATATTTTTCAAACTCAATTCCAATAGGCCTTTTTTTATATCTTTCAATAATATTATCTGCAAGTTTATTAGATTGTTGTCTTTTAGGTATATTTGTTTCATTTTCTGGATTATCGTTGTTTAATTTTTGTTTAACAATAATAAATCTAGATCTTTGTTCTGGTTTTCTACAATTAATAAAGATTGCTTTCTTACTGATTTCTCTCATTTTTAATCCAAATAATCGATGAACTGCTTCAGGAGCAGATACCTGGCGGAGTTCCAGTATCTTTTTACAAATTTTAGAAACTTCAAACGATATATCACTAAAAGCTTTATCTTTGTTGGAATGATTAAAAGTTGCAATAGATTCTCTAAAATGTTCATCTAAACCATCAGGTTCAGGTTTAGAACAATATTTTTGCAATATAATAAGCTAAAGATAAGCCAGTGCCACACGGTTGAATGTCCATGTTTGCACCCCAAATCCACAATAAAATAGGATTATAATTATTTACAAATTCTTCACTAGAAGATCTTTTCAATTTATAATGGCGACCACCACTAAAAAACAATTTCTTTTGTAGTAAGTTTATCATTAAATACAGTATCTTTTCTTACTTGTCTTGGAAACCCGTATCGACAAACTTTTGGTTGCCCTTTTTTACAATATTTATAACAAGATTCTGTGTGTTTATGAATTTGACAATTCTTAACGAGTTCATACAAATCTGGATCAAGATCTTTATCTGGTATTTTACAAGTAATAATTTTATCAATCCGATTATAATATTCAATTGTTCCACAAGTTGGAAAATCATTAAGCCAAATCATAATATGAATATGAGGTGTGCCTCGAGCCTGCCACTCCATACGGTAGGCAAATTCTCGTAAAGTTGATCCAAATATATACGAACAATATCGATCATTCTTTAAAATACTAAATAATGCTTGTCGTCGAAGATTAAATTGACGTTCAATAACTATTGGTTTGGATTTAGCAAATTTAAACCTTTCATTTTTCACATATTTATAGATTAATTCATCAGTTATATCTACAGAATTAAGATCATCATATTCATCAATAAGATAAGCAGCAACAAAAAATCAGCCCAATTAATATCATTTGGAGAAAATGTCAAGAAAAAATGTGGGAGCACCAAGATCTTTTATCAAAGCGGTCATATCACGCAAACAATGTATTCCAATAAGCATAACTTCCTCTTAATGAACGCATACATGCTGCAACTTTATTCATTTTTTTCTGTATTTGCAAGTTTTTTTCCAAAAGCATTAACTGTTGATCTAATCTTCTCAGATTCATATATAGATAAAGCAAAAAAAAGATATTCAGGATTTCTGAATCTTTTGTCGGTACTCATAAGTCTAGCTTTAAAATAATCTAAAACTGTCAATTTTGTTATTCTATGTTCTAATAATCCATTATTACCATGTGGAAATAAATGGAAGAATGCTAGTTCTTCTAATTTGCGAACTTTTTATTATCTCTAAAATAGATCCACCAAGTCGACAAATTTTTTGGATGGGCGTTTTTTGTTCATATATAAATCTACATCATCATCTGGTACTTGATTCTGAGTCTGTTTATTAGATTTTGTACAGTAAAAAAATTCTCTATTTGAAACTTTTTCTGGCTGTTTTTTTACCAAAAAAATACATCATTAAGATTTTCAATATCATTCACCAAATTACCATCAAGATCATTATCAGACGTTTTTTGTTTTTTTTAAACGTTCTATTATGTCTATCGGAAACGAACATTTAGTCAACTTTTTTTGTCTATATTTTCAGTTAACTGGTTGATTAACAACTCTGACATATCACTTTTAATGTTAGGCAATAATTTAAATTCTAAATAATCAATTGAAAAAAACATATTATTTAAAGATTTTTCACAATTATCATTAACTAATAAAATGTTTAAAATAACAGTTAGTTCTTTCAAATCGATAACTTCAATTAAACAAGTCGAAATATTTTCTGAATATGACAATAAATTTAAATTTATTCTATTTGAATCAAATAAATAAAACCTGTTCTGATATTTAAATATAGCCCTACAATGATCATTGAAACAAATTAATCCGAATTTATAATTATCAAAAAAAATCTTTTAATGCCTGATCAAGATTTAAATTTGTTTCGAATAAATTTTCATCTAAAAGTACCTTCAATGTAACAATTTTTTTTATTATAGTTGATAGATATAAAAAAAGATCCTCAAATTCCCAAACTAGTTGGTAAATCTCTGACACTTAGAAATTCTTGACCTTCATTTTCCTTTGATAAAATTATTTTTTTGTAAAACTCATAACCAAATTCAAAAACCTTCATCATTTCATTTGTACCCCAATGTATAGGATTCATACAAAAAAGCTTTAACCAAAAGAAATTGTCGATGCAGCAATACAAAATTTACCACAATATGGAAAATATCTGTTGTTATTTTGATCAATATCACAAATGAATGATCTAGATCCATTAGATAAATTAACCCATGTCAAATTATCAGAATCATTCAATATAGGGAATTCAATAGAATATGTTCCAGGTTTATGAATATTAACAGTAATATTACTATGAATCTTATCTATACCAATTTTGTTTGGAAAGTCTCGATTAACTGGAAATTTAATGTCATTAGAACTATTAAAACGTTTATTTTCTATTTGACTTAAATTAAATTCAGGGTTAAAGCTGTTTAGATTAAAAGAGCTATAACTAAGTGAGTTATTGCCAATAATATCAGATGAACTGGATTGAATACGATTATCTTTTTTACAATTACAATTAATCAATGCAAAATCAAAAAAATTTGATGGATGCTCACTACTAAAAACGATGCTATCATTAAACGATTCAATTAGTTCACCGAGAAACTCAAAATCAATTTTAAAAAATAGCAGCAGCACCTCCGACTATAGCATGTGAATCAAACAAGTAATATTCATTGTCTGTAAATTTATAAATGCCTCTTGCAAATAGTCCAATAGTAAATACAGCAAATTTACATCTGCTTTCTTTAAATTTTTTGGATAACATCAGAAAGATTAAAAGTAAATTTTTTTAAACTCTTTATCAACAGGTATCCAATGTCCGCTTATTTCCGATATAACATCAAATTGAAATTTAGCACCAAACATTTCATCATATTGACCTTTAGTTTTAAATCTCTCATAATCATTAGCATTAACATACTTAGTCGGCAGAGCAACCAAAGGAGAATAATATGAATGTAAGACATGACCATTTTCTAAAATCAAATCCAATGCATCTGGACTCCAAGCTTTGAGATCAAAATTTAGCTCAGAGTAAGCAAAAAAGGCCATACACATACTAGTACATTGAGTGCCACGATATTCTTGAGTATTGAACTCACATCGAACGTTCACCTGGCTACATTTTTGCACTAGTAAAAATATGATCAAACTTATCAAAAATCACTTTGTCAATAGTAGTTGTCAGACCTTTTCCACTACCACATTTGAGGTTTAACTTAGAATCACCATAATTTAAAGATTGAATAGAAAATCCATACAATACAAATTCAAAATCTTTTTTTTTGTAAACAAATTTATATACTCAACAAGATGGATTAAATCTTCAAATAAAACAATTGCACAAGTTGCATTTCTTCTTGATAAATAACCTTTAGCATTTGTACCAAAAAGGAATAAATAAACAATATTTATCTTCTAAAAAAACTAAACCAAAACATATTTTACCAAGTTTATTAATTGAAAATTCTAATAAACAATATTTGTTTTCATTACGAAATAAATCAATTAAAATTGTATAGAAGAGATTATTTTTTGTAAGTAATCTCATTTTACTAAGATTAGTTTTCATATAAGTTCTATCAAACTGAAAATTTGTTCCATTTATTTCAAATACAAGACTAGGAGTCTCTTTCAAAAAATTGGCACAATCAATTAGAGATTTTATATTTTTAAAACATTTCTTTAACAACTCCGATCCATCACTGAAAATGCTATCATTTTTTTCACTACTCCAGTTATATATTATATCATTTTTGAACTAACAAGCATTTGCTTAGAAAAACAAATGCTACTGAATATGATGCAATTAAATAATTATCAGGAAATTTTTTTTAATATTAGTAGAACCATTACATAAAAATATATTATTCGATTTAACATATCCATTATAGTTATAATCAAAATTGTTATCAATCGAAGAGTTTATTTTTAAAATTTGTGGTTTTTTTGACTCATTGATGTGCAAATTATGATTAATTGAGTATATCTCACAAGGTATTATTAATTTATTTAAATTGTTTTCATCATACTTTAAAAATACAACGAATCTTGTGCAAAAAATCTATCTCGATTTTTAAAACGCATAATTGACAAACCTTCTCTATTAGAAGCCTTGGAGTTACCATCAGAATTGAGCTTTTCTGCAAACACAATTAAAAAACTATCACCTATTACACAAATAGCAAAAATACAAACGAATCGAATTTTTTAAATACGAAATGATAGCACTTTTATGGCAACTAAACAAATTTTTAATAGCCAAAAACAAAGTTACATAACTAGTAATATCTTTATATAATAAGGTCTGCTCAAAACTAACATTAATTGTGTCATTAAGACAAAATCTGGTATTAAATAAATACGTGAATAAACTATTACTACAAAAAATATCATATGAATCTGCAGTAGTATATTTAATATACAAATTAAGAGCAAAACAAATGGATTGATCTAAACAAACTTGAGAAATTTCATCTAAATTATAATAATTTAATTGCATAATACCAATCAAAGAAAGAGGAAGACTAAAATGTTCAAAATAATTAAGACTAAAATATATCTCATATTTTAAATTAAACTCTTTGCATGTCCCATTAAAAATTACATCAATTCCGAGAGTGTTATACAAAATTTCCATATTTTTGTTCTTGATCCAAAAATATCCAACTCTCAAAATATTATAGCAAATCTCACTAAATCCATTAATATTTGCCAACAGAACATCAGTGTCAAGAGTTGTTTCTTTATAAAGATAATTATTAGCCAAGAGCCAATTATAAGCTTTTACAACGTTTTCATAATTAATGGTGAATTTTTTATCATCATATATTTCACCATCACGTCCAACTAATTTCTCAGAAATAACTACAATCTTACTAGAAGTTAAATAAGATGGTAATTTTTTTAAAATTTTGTTTTCAATTTCGGCAAAATCTTGATCAAAAAAAATGACCTGACCTCTCATTGTTTTTTGATAATAAGATTTTTGATAACGAATAAACTTAAAATGAGGGAAAACTTTTCTCAATAGTTGTATTTCTATAAAAGACAAACAAGATATTTCCTTGGGAATATCACCTAATGTCAACGAATTCCATTTAGCCTTACTAGGAGAAACTTTCATTTGAATTTTATTACGACAATTATTACATAAAATTTGCTGAGAATCTACATCAGCGAAAAAATTTGCCGGTACTTCACGATTATCAATAATATTGAAAAAAAAACTAGGACGAACAACAGAACATTGATTTGCATAACATAGCATATCACAAACAAAACATGGGAATTCAGCAAATTGCCATATTCTTACTTGAAAAGCATTATTGATCTCTTTACGTCGGTCTAACATTCTATAATAATAACCAGCATCTTCCTCACAATTAAATTCATTAGAATAAAGTGATGATTCTGAGCTACTCATAATACTTAAATGATATATTCAATTATGCAATGAGAATAAACAACTTACTATATATTTATGCCGATGTAATGTAAATGTAGTATAGATGTAGAGTAGTGTAGATGTATGTAACAGAAAAATCAAAGTCAAAACGCGTCCAAAATTTTCTAGAAATTAAAATAAGATTTGGATTTGTAATTAAAAAGAGATACATACCAAAAAAATCAGCAAACCGTCCGAATATAGAATATAAAAGAAGATGCTTTGTTGTTGATGCAAATTTTTAGAAATACAAATATACTTGAGTGCGAAAATACAACAAATACCAGTACAGAAACGATCGAGGTTTGCTAAGCAAACTGGAGTAAATCAAACTGAAAACACGTGGAAGATTTTCTAGAAATTAAAATAAGATTTGGATTTGTAATTAAAAAGAGATGCATACCAAAAAAACCAGGAAGCCATCCGAATATAGAATATAAAAGAAGATGCTTTGTTGTTGATGCAAATTTTTAGAACTTGAGTGCGAAAATACAACAAATACCAGTACAGAAACGATCGAGGTTTGCTAAGCAAACTGGAGTAAATCAAACTGAAAACACGTGGAAGATTTTCTAGAAATTAAAATAAGATTTGGATTTGTAATTAAAAAGAGATGCATACCAAAAAAACCAGGAAGCCATCCGAATATAGAATATAAAAGAAGATGCTTTGTTGTTGATGCAAATTTTTAGAACTTGAGTGCGAAAATACAACAAATACCAGTACAGAAACGATCGAGGTTTGCTAAGAAAACTGGAGTAAATCAAACTGAAAACACGTGGAAGATTTTCTAGAAATTAAAATAAGATTTGGATTTGTAATTAAAAAGAGATGCATACCAAAAAAACCAGGAAGCCATCCGAATATAGAATATAAAAGAAGATGCTTTGTTGTTGATGCAAATTTTTAGAACTTGAGTGCGAAAATACAACAAATACCAGTACAGAAACGATCGAGGTTTGCTAAGCAAACTGGAGTAAATCAAACTGAAAACACGTGGAAGATTTTCTAGAAATTAAAATAAGATTTGGATTTGTAATTAAAAAAGAGATGCATACCAAAAAAAACCAGGAAGCCATCCGAATATAGAATATAAAAGAAGATGCTTTGTTGTTGATGCAAATTTTTAGAACTTGAGTGCGAAAATACAACAAATACCAGTACAGAAACGATCGAGGTTTGCTAAGAAAACTGGAGTAAATCAAACTGAAAACACGTGGAAGATTTTCTAGAAATTAAAATAAGATTTGGATTTGTAATTAAAAAAGAGATGCATACCAAAAAAACCAGGAAGCCATCCGAATATAGAATATAAAAGAAGATGCTTTGTTGTTGATGCAAATTTTTAGAACTTGAGTGCGAAAATACAACAAATACCAGTACAGAAACGATCGAGGTTTGCTAAGAAAACTGGAGTAAATCAAACTGAAAACACGTGGAAGATTTTCTAGAAATTAAAATAAGATTTAGATTTGTAATTAAAAAGAGATGCATACCAAAAAAACCAGGAAGCCATCCGAATATAGAATATAAAAGAAGATGCTTTGTTGTTGATGCAAATTTTTAGAACTTGAGTGCGAAAATACAACAAATACCAGTACAGAAACGATCGAGGTTTGCTAAGAAAACTGGAGTAAATCAAACTGAAAACACGTGGAAGATTTTCTAGAAATTAAAAATAAGATTTAGATTTGTAATTAAAAAGAGATGCATACCAAAAAAAACCAGGAAGCCATCCGAATATAGAATATAAAAGAAGATGCTTTGTTGTTGATGCAAATTTTTAGAACTTGAGTGCGAAAATACAACAAATACCAGTACAGAAACGATCGAGGTTTGCTAAGCAAACTGGAGTAAATCAAACTGAAAACACGTGGAAGATTTTCTAGAAATTAAAATAAGATTTGGATTTGTAATTAAAAAGAGATGCATACCCAAAAAAACCAGGAAGCCATCCGAATATAGAATATAAAAGAAGATGCTTTGTGATTGATTCCAATTAACTTGCAAAGATAACAAACTGGTGATAACAAAAATGGAAACGCTTTGTCTTTCTTCTTGCTAACAGTAAGTACAAATCACTTCCTACAAGTACAGCAATAAACGTTGACACAAAGAACATTTCAATCAAGCATGCTAGTGTAAGACAAATTGTATATACCTATGAGTGAGTCCGTCTTCTATGAACAGTCCCTAAGTAAGGCACAAATCGAAACTTTGCTACAAGCCCTTAGAGTAGCAATAAACTTCGACACTGTAACACTGTAACATTGAGTATACATGCCCGTCTTCTATGAACAGTCCCTTTTCAAATTTACCGCTTTTAAGTTTTTTCATTTCTCGACATGTGTATATGCTTATTAGATGTATGTAATGGACAAGTTATTCATGATTAATCATTGAATTCAATAATCTAATTTTTATTATAAATATTCTAAAATCGTTTAAGGAACACAAATTGGCTGAAACTTTGCTTCATGTATACGTTGTGAGAACTTTTTTTCCAAATTGATGGTGCGAGCCTCGAGAGGTCACTCTCAGCCAGGGCTCGCAGGGAGAGGACAGTGAATTTCACTCGTCTTTAGAAAGTGTCAGTAAAGTACGTACCGCTGCGTGTAACTGCACCGTGTATACACGCGCGTAAGAGCAGCTTTTTAATAGCGCCAAATATTGTCGCATTCTTTTCGTTGTTTTTTTTTCTATTACTTTTCAACTAAACTAGATTCTACTGCGCGCAGTATAGCCGAGCGAACTAAATGGAATAATGAATATTTATTTATAAAAAATAATTTGATTAAGGACACCATTAAAAACAATGATGACTAAATGTAAATTTAAAATTTATTTTATTGATTAAAATAAAACCATAAAAATTAATTCCTTTTGTCACATGATTAGACATGTACAAAAAAACAATATAAAGTAATAGAGGGCAAGAATATAGTTCAATTACACAAGTAATTATAAGGACTTGATATTTTTCCAAACAAAGCAAACAATATGAATACAAAATAGGCATAAAAGTACGTATATAAAAATGTGCAAATGTTTGTGAGTACAGTAATGAATACAAAAGATACAATGACTATATGAGTTCACTGACTGAATTTACAGAAACCTTAACAAAGGGCTCCTGGTTCCACGAATCAATGCTTACGCTAGCCGTGAACTCGAACTTGCAACCATCTAAAGTTTTAAGTTGAGCATCAAAATCTGATCTATCAGTTTGAAAGTGGCGCGCAAACGCATCTTCATTCAAAGAAGATAAAAACGCACTTCCGAGTGTAGAACCATTAATAGCAACACGAACACGCGTTATTCCGGTGTCATCCCTAACGTATGGATTATGAATAAGACGCCACTGAGGAAGCGCTACTGACCTAGAACATTTTGAACAAAGCAAGCCCTTACGAGTTACATTAACACTAGCTCTGCATTTGTTATTGGGGCAACCCTCATACACAGTAGTATTATACGGCGGATCGTAAGAGTAATCGAAGAAAGCAGAAAACTTACAGAGAAGACGCTCATTGACAAAATACTGAGAATTCTGAACGGTAGTAACTGAACTCAAAATAGAAAGAGAAACATCTACGTATGTAAGCTCTTGAGAAGCCGAGGCAAGTTCAGAAAGTTCTGAAAAAATATTAGTATGAGCTGATTGATAGTCGCGCCAGTTCATAATAGCAACAAAACGTTCGTCATCAGAAGGTTCGACAGAAATCCTTGTAAAACTATTCGATTGCAATGAAACCATATTTTTGAAAATATGGACAGATAAATTTTCAAACAAAACAAAAGAGTTCTGATCAAATGAGTAACTGGATAAATTGTCGAAAAGTGTTATCTGAGTTGGGCTATCAGAACTTGGGTCAATAAATGAGACTTTAAGTGTGTCACAAGTTGCATATTCCTTAAAAGTAGAGTGCAACACAACTCCTGCAACTGTAATTAAAGAATTGGCCGCAAAAGTTGAAACTTGACTCAATGTTATTAGAGGAACATGCATTGGAGGAATTGTATTTTCATCAGCAATAATAGAGAATTGTGTGGCATTGTTAGCATATAAGCGAAAAGAACCCTCAGAAGGTATACGATTTGCATCCGAATTAACCTTGAAAGCGCCGTTGCTAATTGAACATGCATCATTGGTTGTGATGCCAGAAAAAATAGAAAACTGATCAGACCAAACAAAAACTCGAAGAAGTTGATTTAGGTCGTTACGAAGAAGAAGCACATAAAAAGTTGATCCAGTTTTGTTAGTGCAGTAAGGACTTACTAAAACAATTCGTCCAGTAATAGTCCATGACGGCGCACTATTAATCTGTAGGTTGAGCGAGTTTAGGTCGTTGATGATAATCTAAAAGAATATTAAAGATAGTAATAAAAAAATAAAAAAGATAAATGTACCTGAGGCGATAAACTGCGAGAATGTGGAGTAATTTCGCGTTTTTGAGAATGCATAGATGAACGATTTGAAGAGAAATTTGTTGGCGTAAAACCAGAAGTGTTTCCAAAAGGCAGAGAAGATTGAGGTGAAGTAGATGCTGAATAAGAAATGCCAGAGCTGTTTTCTTCGTGTTGCGTTATTTTTCCCAAAGAGCCTGAACGAGAAGACTGCTGTTGTTTGAACGAATCAGATGGGTTGACAATATGCTAAAACAAATGAAAAAAAATTAAGTAAAAATTCAGAATCAATCTAGAGAATGCGTACCTTTTTGTTTATGAGCCTGTCGAAACCAGTCATCCCGCGTGATTTAACAGGAAATTGTAGTTTGGATTGACGAAGAGCGGCGTACTGATTAGACAATTGGGTATATGGTTTAGTTAGATGTGCATCGGTAACATCAAATTGGGTTGTAGATTTGGGAAAAGAAGTCTAATAAAATTAATATGCAAACATGGCACAAATGCGAGGATATTACCTCTGGACTGTAACGCTTGTTACCACCAAGCTGTCGCATTGAACCACAAGGCGATGGAGGTGTGCGCAAAGGAAACGACAAAAATTCCATAGATTCAGAGGATTTAACATCAAACGATTGTGAATGTGAGATTGAACCAACGGATTCGTCAGAGTCGGACTTCTCAACAGTAGCGAAGAAATTATCCTGAAAAGAAACAAAAATTAGACTTTGGTAACAGAAAAAAACATACTTTTACTAAGTTTCTGCGAATCTTATTGCGGCAGATAGTTGTATTTTGAGAATTTAATCTGCGGTGTTTAGCGTCAAAAGAAGCGGGCAATGGTTCAACCCGGAAGTTAGCAGTACCAAATTGTCCAGAAGTAATTGATTGATCTAAATCAGGAAATAATCGCTTTAAAAAAGTAGAATGAGTTTCACAATAGTAAATATTGAGAACATTCGTACTTTGTGGCTGCCAACAAGAGGAGCTGTAGAGAAAGACCCAACATGATCCCGGATCGTTGTTGATGCAGTAGGGCGCGACAGATTGCTGACATGAAGTTGATGTCGCTGAAAGTCGGTGAATTGGTCCGGAACGAGCCCACCGATTTGCTCAGAATTGCCATAAATTTTGGCCTGTGCAAAAATAAAGTAATAAAAAAAAGAAAAACTAAGAAAGTCCAATTACCTTTCGATTTCGAGTCGTAAAGGAAGTCGAAGAGTGTCCCTTTCGGCCACGACGAGTTGAGGAAGCAGATGAACCTTTTAGTGTGCTTCCAAGTGGCGATCCACCAGATGGCTCAAATTCATCATTAGAACCAAGTCCAAGATGCTCCGATTGGGCATGAATCGATGTCTATGTAGAACGAAAAGTTAGAAACTGAATCAATAAAATAAAAAACGAAACTGACCTTTCGATTTCGAGCCGTAAAGGAAGTCGAAGAGTGTCCTGTTCGGCCACCACGGGTTGAGGAAGCAGATGAACCTTTTAGTGTGCTTCCAAGTGGCGATCCACCAGATGGCTCAAATTCATCATCAGAGCCAAGTCCAAGATGCTCCGATTGGGCATGAATCGATGTCTATGTAGAACGAAAAGTTAGAAACTGAATCAATAAAATAAAAAACGAAACTGACCTTTCGATTTCGAGCCGTAAAGGAAGTCGAAGAGTGTCCCGTTCGGCCACCACGGGTTGAGGAAGCAGATGAACCTTTTAGTGTGCTTCCAAGTGGCGATCCACCAGATGGCTCAAATTCATCATCAGAGCCAAGTCCAAGATGCTCCGATTGGGCATGAATCGATGTCTATGTAGAACGAAAAGTTAGAAACTGAATAAATAAAATAAAAAACGAAACTGACCTTTCGATTTCGAGCCGTAAAGGAAGTCGAAGAGTGTCCCGTTCGGCCACCACGGATTGAGGTAGCAGATGAACCTTTTAGTGTGCTTCCAAGTGGCGATCCACCAGATGGCTCAAATTCATCATCAGAGCCAAGTCCAAGATGCTCCGATTGGGCATGAATCGATGTCTATGTAGAACGAAAAGTTAGAAACTGAATCAATAAAATAAAAAACGAAACTGACCTTTCGATTTCGAGCCGTAAAGGAAGTCGAAGAGTGTCCCGTTCGGCCACCACGGGTTGAGGAAGCAGATGAACCTTTTAGTGTGCTTCCAAGTGGCGATCCACCAGATGGCTCAAATTCATCATCAGAGCCAAGTCCAAGATGCTCCGATTGGGCATGAATCGATGTCTATGTAGAACGAAAAGTTAGAAACTGAATAAATAAAATAAAAAACGAAACTGACCTTTCGATTTCGAGCCGTAAAGGAAGTCGAAGAGTGTCCCGTTCGGCCACCACGGATTGAGGTAGCAGATGAACCTTTTAGTGTGCTTCCAAGTGGCGATCCACCAGATGGCTCAAATTCATCATCAGAGCCAAGTCCAAGATGCTCCGATTGGGCATGAATCGATGTCTATGTAGAACGAAAAGTTAGAAACTGAATCAATAAAATAAAAAACGAAACTGACCTTTCGATTTCGAGCCGTAAAGGAAGTCGAAGAGTGTCCCGTTCGGCCACCACGGGTTGAGGAAGCAGATGAACCTTTTAGTGTGCTTCCAAGTGGCGATCCACCAGATGGCTCAAATTCATCATCAGAGCCAAGTCCATGATGCTCCGATTCGTCATAAATCGATGTCTATGTTGGACGAAAAGTTAGATACTGAATCAATAAAATAAAAAAGGAAACGAACCTTTCGATTTCGTGCCGTCACTGAAGTCGAAGAGTGTCCCTTTCGGCCACGACGAGTTGCGGAAGTAGATGAACGGTTTCGTGTGCTTCCAAGTGGCGATCCACCAGATGGCTCAAATTCATCATCAGAGCCAAGTCCATGATGCTCCGATTGGGCATGAATCGATGTCTATGTAGAACGAAAAGTTAGAAACTGAATCAATAAAATAAAAAACGAAACTGACCTTTCGATTTCGAGCCGTAAAGGAAGTCGAAGAGTGTCCCTTTCGGCCACGACGAGTTGAGGAAGCAGATGAACCTTTTAGTGTGCTTCCAAGTGGCGATCCACCAGATGGCTCAAATTCATCATCAGAGCCAAGTCCAAGATGCTCCGATTGGGCATGAATCGATGTCTATGTAGAACGAAAAGTTAGAAACTGAATAAATAAAATAAAAAACGAAACTGACCTTTCGATTTCGAGCCGTAAAGGAAGTCGAAGAGTGTCCCGTTCGGCCACCACGGATTGAGGAAGCAGATGAACCTTTTAGTGTGCTTCCAAGTGGCGATCCACCAGATGGCTCAAATTCATCATCAGAGCCAAGTCCAAGATGCTCCGATTGGGCATGAATCGATGTCTATGTAGAACGAAAAGTTAGAAACTGAATCAATAAAATAAAAAACGAAACTGACCTTTCGATTTCGAGCCGTAAAGGAAGTCGAAGAGTGTCCCGTTCGGCCACCACGGGTTGAGGAAGCAGATGAACCTTTTAGTGTGCTTCCAAGTGGCGATCCACCAGATGGCTCAAATTCATCATCAGAGCCAAGTCCAAGATGCTCCGATTGGGCATGAATCGATGTCTATGTAGAACGAAAAGTTAGAAACTGAATAAATAAAATAAAAAACGAAACTGACCTTTCGATTTCGAGCCGTAAAGGAAGTCGAAGAGTGTCCCGTTCGGCCACCACGGGTTGAGGAAGCAGATGAACCTTTTAGTGTGCTTCCAAGTGGCGATCCACCAGATGGCTCAAATTCATCATCAGAGCCAAGTCCAAGATGCTCCGATTGGGCATGAATCGATGTCTATGTAGAACGAAAAGTTAGAAACTGAATCAATAAAATAAAAAACGAAACTGACCTTTCGATTTCGAGCCGTAAAGGAAGTCGAAGAGTGTCCCGTTCGGCCACCACGGGTTGAGGAAGCAGATGAACCTTTTAGTGTGCTTCCAAGTGGCGATCCACCAGATAGCTCAAATTCATCATCAGAGTCAAGTCCATGATGCTCCGATTCGTCATAAATCGATGTCTATGTTGGACGAAAAGTTAGATACTGAATCAATAAAATAAAAAAGGAAACGAACCTTTCGATTTCGTGCCGTCACTGAAGTCGAAGAGTGTCCCTTTCGGCCACGACGAGTTGCGGAAGTAGATGAACGGTTTCGTGTGCTTCCAAGTGGCGATCCACCAGATGGCTCAAATTCATCATCAGAGCCAAGTCCAAGATGCTCCGATTGGGCATGAATCGATGTCTATGTAGAACGAAAAGTTAGAAACTGAATCAATAAAATAAAAAACGAAACTGACCTTTCGATTTCGAGCCGTAAAGGAAGTCGAAGAGTGTCCCGTTCGGCCACCACGGGTTGAGGAAGCAGATGAACCTTTTAGTGTGCTTCCAAGTGGCGATCCACCAGATGGCTCAAATTCATCATCAGAGCCAAGTCCAAGATGCTCCGATTGGGCATGAATCGATGTCTATGTAGAACGAAAAGTTAGAAACTGAATAAATAAAATAAAAAACGAAACTGACCTTTCGATTTCGAGCCGTAAAGGAAGTCGAAGAGTGTCCCGTTCGGCCACCACGGGTTGAGGAAGCAGATGAACCTTTTAGTGTGCTTCCAAGTGGCGATCCACCAGATGGCTCAAATTCATCATCAGAGCCAAGTCCATGATGCTCCGATTCGTCATAAATCGATGTCTATGTTGGACGAAAAGTTAGAAACTGAATCAATAAAATAAAAAAGGAAACGAACCTTTCGATTTCGAGCCGTCACTGAAGTCGAAGAGTGTCCCTTTCGGCCACGACGAGTTGCGGAAGTAGATGAACGGTTTTGTGTGCTTCCAAGTGGCGATCCACCAGATGGCTCAAATTCATCATCAGAACCAAGTCCATGATGCTCCGATTGGGCATGAATCGATGTCTGTCGCGAGACGTTCGCGAGTCAAATGGAACTTTAGAACAAGCAGCGAACTTTCTTGCTGCCAAGCACTATTTATTGATGTGCTCTTTCTGCCAAATTGGCATCTGTTTTAGAGTATTAAACTCGCTTCTTATTAACCAGTGTCTCCTGACTTGTGTTTGTGCAAGCGTCCTAAGGTTACAGTCAAGTGCCCGTCCGTCAATCGTTCGCTTTTGCGAAATTGGTCCGTCGAGCCGGATCCTAGTCAAGACCTCAAGCCGTGACCAAGTCTTGTGACCGTCTGAAGTAACCTTGTCAAACTCTGGTACGCTAAGCCCGATTGCAGATCGGATACGCCGAGCCCAGACACCACAAGACGTGACTGAAAACCGGAACAAGTCAAGTCTGTACAAGTGGAACCCTCAGATTCAAGAACAGTGCCGAGCCCTTCTAGCGAGTCACTAGAAGCAAGTGAGCAGTCGTCGTTCGAAGACACGTCATCGCTGGATCAAGAAACAACTCAGCTAAGTGAAAGGGAACAAGAAATCGAAATAGTCACAAGTGGTGATATGGGCGAATTCGATGGTCTCAAGAAAGAGCAGGCCAAGCTTCGTGGCCAGATTAGCCGATCTCACAATGGCGCCCTAGCAGGAGACGAGTTTGATTACAACAAGGTCAACATAGCCTATCAAGAACTCCTGAAGATTGAAGAGCGACTTTACGAAAACGGAATGACCGACCGTGAGGAGGAAAGAGTGCGCCAGTACGCCGACAAGATCATCGACATTCGCAAGCATAAGGGCCTTCTCAAGGAGAGCACCAAGCCGAAGAAGGTCAAATTGAAACCCGAGAAGCCTCCCACTTTCGATGGTGCTTACCAACGGTGGCACATATTCTTCAGCATATTCGAACGGATGATCGACAAAAATCCAGATTTAGAAGACGATGACAAAGAGCGATACCTCCTCAGCGCGTGCAGTGGTGAAGCGGAACAAATCCTACTGCCACTTGCCGGAAAGACCAAGGCTTATCCCGAAATGATCAAGGCATTGAAAGGCCACTATGAGGACATAAACAAGATTAAGGAGAGCATCCTGGACAGTATTCGGAAACTTCCCTTCATCCAGCACAAATTCGACGAAAAGGTGACCGAGTTCAAGACGCAAGCCAAGATCATTGTCAGCCTGGTCGAAGAGAAGACCACCGCCACCGATGACTTCCGAAAGACTGTTGCCAGAGAGTTGATTGAACGCTGGCACATTCGTCTCCAACTAGACTTTCTGCGCAAGCATTCTACCATGAAGGATGTAGTCAAAGTTCTACAAGAGTTTCACGATGAGAGGGAGCGCCGAATTTCTTTCAACAAGCTGAACACCAATTCGAACTTTCGCAAACCGACTACAGCAGTGGTCACTAGTCGTACCAATGACCGCCAAGAGAGACCAAGAGTGTCGAGAGACCGGGCGTGCGTCTTCTGCAGAGAGAACCACCAGAACTACCACTGCCAGAAGACTCTAAGCCCTGAGACTAGAAGAAACATAGCTGCCGAACATCGACTCTGCTTCGTATGCCTAGTGCCTGGACACCGTTCTCAAGAGTGCCGTTTCGAACGCAATTGCGAAGTGTGCCAACGCAGACATCACACGCTGATTTGTGACAACGATCGTCAAGGATCGAACTATTATGGCCGCTACGAACCAAACACAAGTGCACCTTGTCTACAGCGAATGACCGAACCAACTCGAATGGGACCTGTCCTAGAAACTGTCCCGAATGAACCAAACGACAATCCAGTCACCGGCGTCGCTTTGGTCGAGGTAAAGAACTCGGACTCTCCTGTCGTCAAGGCTTTCTACAACGGTCGCTTCATCAAGATGTTGTTGGACACAGGAAGTGGCCTCACACTCATCAAGCGATCCAACACTTATCACAAAGACATCCGGAAGGGACAATCGAAGATGTTCGATGGCGTGGGTGGAAAGAAGCCCTCTAACGAGGTTGTCACCTTTCAAGTAGCGACCATGACCTCTGACCCGATTGACTTCTTCGCATATGTGATGGACCTATTACCGGGCGACCTGGACATCATCATTGGCGAGGATCAACTCTATAAATTAATGAAGCCACAAGCCTTGACTCCAGACCGAAAGTGTTACTTCGACACAGTATTCGGAGTAGTCAAATTCGGCAACAACAATGAGGCCAAGCAGTACCGGATTGGTTGCGTCCCAGTGGAATCAACAATAGCCGTCGATAGCCCTGTGACAAGACTTGGAGACAAAGTGAGCCGAACCGACGAAAGTGTCCCAACTTTGGTCTCGAGGGAGGCGTGCTCGATGGAAGTATCGAACAAGACCATCAGTGGTCCGACTCAAGAACCCGCAGTGCAAGACGATTCAAGAAACTCTATAGGACTAGATGAAAGTCCACCGAACAATGTGATGGAAGCCAAGTATGAGGACTTGTTGAAGCAGATGGAGGCATTGAAAGCCAACTACGAAAGTCTACACATCGAAATGGAAGTAATGAAGGCGAAGATTGTGCCGTACTCAAAAAGTAGTGAGCCATCCTTCAAGACCGACAGTCAGTTCAAACCAGAGTCCAGTACCGAAGCGATCACAAGACTACAATCGGTGGAACAAGGAAAGAGAGACAAACCACAGACCAAGGAATTGATTAACTCGATGGGCGACCAAGGATCTACATGCCGAAACATTAGACCAAAAGACCCGCCACTAACCCGAACGGATTCAACTGAAACCAGTCCAGTCAAGCTAGGTGACATGAAAGATCCTGTGGTATACCCGGTCAGGCAATTCACCGAACTAAAGAAGCGAGGTGGGCGAACGTATCCGCTGATTGGACGACCACCGGATGGCAGACCTGCTTTGAGACTATCTCGGATCACCAAGCCGATTCATTTGGAGCAACTAGATGACACCCGAACATGGGATCCTGGAATACGACAACCAAAGGTGGCAACCCGCTCAGCCCGAACCAGGTTTCACTGGAACCCGCACCCGACGCCGCCGGGGCCCGAGAATGTCGCGAAACGGTCGCGAGTCAATTGGAACATTAGAACATCGCAGCGAACTTTCTAGCTGCCAGGGCACTATTTATTGATGTGCTCGTTCTGCCAATTTGGCATCTGTCCTAATCTGTTTTAGAGTATTAAAACTCTCTTCTTATTAACCAGTGTCTCCTGACTTGTGTTTGTGCAAGCGTCCTAAGGTTACAGTCAAGTGCCCGTCCGTCAATCGTTCGCTTTCGCGAAAGATGTCTATGTAGGACAAAAAGTTAGAAACTGAATCAATAAAATAAAAAAGGAAACGAACCTTTCGATTTCGAGTAACCAAAGAAGAAGTTGAGGGACCCAATCTTCCTCTGCGAGAAGCTGAACTACCGCCACGATTCGACCTTCCCGAAGGATCAAACTCTTCGCCTGAGTCAATAGCAAAGTGGTCCGATTCGTTTCTAATTGAAATCTGCACAAAACAGTAATTAATAAATAAAATAAGTCACAATCAGACAAATGCAACACAAACCTTTGGATTTCGAGTAACCGAAGATGATAATGACCGAGTGATTGCGCGGGTACAAGTGGATTGATTTAGCGTAGATTCGGAGTTGCGTAAAATTTGTGGTCGGCCGGAGTCGACAAATAAACCAGGCAAATCCACCTATGATAAAATAAAAACAGAATAGCGAATATTAAATTAAATAAACTTAAAATACCTCAGGCGAGCCACTGCTATCGTAAATTCGTGATTTTGTCTAAAAAATTAAAAAATGTATTGATTTGAATGCATGAAATGAATAAACACTATAAAAAACAAACCTTTCGGGTGACAGGACCACAATTAGGGACACCACAACTCATTTTTTTCGATGAACAGCTCATTCTTTATGCTCTCGCAGGGGTCATAGGAACGACGTAGCGTAGAACACTGCAAATAAGTTTAATTCGGGCACAAGCCTTGAGCACTGACACAAACAATTCAAATCAGACACAATCAACAGATTAATCTGCATATAAACATGCACACAGGACCACAAAGACAAAGAGGGTCAATGGGAAGCAGCGAACAAACTAAAAGGTTAAGAGCTGGTGACAAAGAACAGGCAACGAATAGTGTTCAACGAGACAAGTTGGTATGGACCAAAGCAACGATTGGCAACCAATTATTGGTGACGTCATGCAAGGGCTTCAAAATTGACAGAAGGAAGACTCTGAGGTCATGTTTGCTGTCTCCTTTTATACCAGTCAAATGGCATGCAAATGCGCACCGTCTTTGTTAGCATGTGAATTTCGATTCCAAGGGACGGGCAGCGGTTTTAAGGGATACGTGGAAAGAGTGGTTGCTTCTTTGGGGCCATCTTTATTGCGAACACCGACTCCACCTTACCACACACAAGGGCTTGCTTTACTTACTACTTCAGTACACTTGTTGAGTCCGACCTTCCGCATGAGACCAGTGCAAGAAAAAGAAAGAACGAATAGAGTCGATCGAGCCATTCACGTGAATGTCATTTTGGCACTGGAAGAATTTTCCCATGCCAAATATCTGGTCATAAATCTCTCGCTAGTGCGAGGTCAAATGCAACTAATCCTAGTTGCCTCTATTGGTCTAGCCAAAATACATTCAGCACTTCAATTGAGTTTATTGCTCAATCACATGCCGAAAAAAAGAGAGGTGACATTTGACACCACCGTTTCGATTTGACCGTACAAGACATGTCCAGATCGCTACTATTTCTTAGTTATCACGCACGAGCGTAATTAGATTGCATGCGGTTCGAACCGCGAATTCGCAAGAGAAACACAAACTCATATCGAGTGAACTCCGCGCACAGTTAAGCAATGACTAAGATTGAACTTAAAAGCACAACATCTGGCCCAGAACCATAAATATAAATCAATTCAAACACAAGCACAGAACTGCAAATGAAAAGTTTGCATTTTTCAGCTATCTCCCTCTTCAAATGTTGTCTTGAGTGGCCCAATAGACCATGTGCATTTTAAACGCATTGTGGATTTCTAAGGCGCCTTTTTGGCGAATTCGTTCGAAGTCCACTGTGCCCGTCTATTGGTGCTTTACGTGTGTGGCCTCGTTATAACGCTATATAGTTCGATCGTGTTTGTCATTATCAAATTAACTTGCTTCAACGTATAACGATGTCAATAAATCAAGTTTACGTTGCCACACAAGCAACAACAACTTGGCAACTGACAAGCGTTTGCCTTTTGACCCGGTGAGCCTTTTGGGTGAATATGAAATATTGCATGGCCAACATCAATTACGAGAAAGCAATATTACGCATGTCTTGCTTAGATATTTTGAAGAATTCGAGGAAGTTCACTCACAGAGACATTGACCAACAGTGTGCAACACGAACGGTTAGCAACGCAAAGCAATTAAAACATTTGTCAGCTAATGCGCGGACTCGTTCGTTTCATTCGACTCAAGCTATTGTTCAAGAAGCAAGTCAAACTGTTAATAGCGAGAAAACTGTGAAATAAAATACGCGCCCAATTCAAAACACGTTAGATTCGTACAAATGTTGTTCCGTAACAAGCACTTTATGTGCATAACAAAAAATATCTGGATGCTACACTTACTTAACATTTGTTTGCATTATATGGAATTAAAAAAATAAAGCAACATGTAAATTAAATAAGATAAAAACTAAAATTTAAAAAAATTTATTATAAAAGATTACAAAAAAAATAATTTGATGTCAAGGAATAAAGAAACATTAAACATTGTTAGATCGAATAACTATACTGTGCTTATTATAAAAAATATCTGTGTTGAGTTACTTGTGATATGTAATATTAATGTATGTACGGTTCTGAGATTTGTGTAATAAGAATGTATGGGTGTGTACAGATTCATTTTTTAATTGTGTTGTCATATGTTGTATATAATTGAGAAGTGTTTCATAATGTAATCTACAATGTAGTGTTTATGTGTTCCTCAAGGCACATGTGTTTGCTCTGAACTTTTCTAAAAAAACCTGTAAATCGCGATGCGCTTGTGATCTAAAAATGCTGTCAAAACGTGCTCGTGTGAAAGATCCCTCAATGATCAAATCAGTTAGTTTGCGGGTCTCCGGACATAACTGCTAAATCCATTACTGCTAAACGCATATTTTGTTTTGGGGGCGGAGCTTATGTAAAATCGAAAATATCGTCAGCCATTACTGCTAAAAGACATTACTTCTAAATTTTTCAATAAATTTAAATTTTTGTTGTGTTTTAATAATAATGGTAATAACATTGTTTTAGTCCATTGTATACTCTCAAATGGTTTCAAGCTCGACAAGTAGACCTTGTCCCAGACAATTTCACAATACGCAAACTGTCTTCATTGGCAAAGTAATTATGTTTCATCGCATACCGAATCCTCATCTGTCTTATCTTGTTTGTTTGCTCTCACTTGGACAAACATTGAAAGTGCTTCTTAGTACTTTTGCTGTATCTTTGGTTCTGGAAGAGTCAAACGAGACCGATACATTTCGGGACCATATTCGTCGTGATGAAAGTGTTCATCGGTTGAGGCGATATGGAAGTATTGCACGACTGTCATTCTACAATATGAATTCTAAGATGATCATTGAACAGTGTTCACCAAGTTTAAAGTGAGATTAGTTGAAATGTTTTACTGTAATGTAAAAGAACTGATACAATTGAAAAGCATGATGAGAGATGATCATTCTTTTTTCATCATAGTCCTCCGTCAGGTCTGGATAACGAGTCCTCTAAATTGGTTAGCCTCTTAAATGGCATGCTCCATTGGTCTTACAATTGTTAGTTAGAATTGATAACTTGCCTTTGCTTAGAATTAGTCGTGTTCAAACTTTCAACTTGAAAGTTATATTTGGTACGTTTTTGGGAACAGAAACCACATTCTAACAATCTCCTTTCAATGTTTTCTCCTTAGAAGGTGATTATTGATCATTGGCAAATAATTAATTTCTATTAGGAAGTGTTGGAATTGTATTTTCCAACTTTACGTGAAATCGGACATTACTGCTAAAACTGGACATTACTGCTAAAAAGTGCCACAGTGCGCAAGCGCACAACTGGCACCCTCACAACAATGCTTCGTGGCACGCGTCAATTAGCGCACTCACAGAGATAAAAGCAAATGCCGACGTGCTTGTGCCTGTTTGCAAGTGGTGCGCTTGCGCACTGTGGCACTTTTTAGCAGTTATGTCCAATTTTGAAAATTAGTGAAATTACTCAATAGAATTCAGGTAGAAACTGAATAATTGCAATTAGACATGTCCCTAAGCATAACTAAATATAATAATATATTACTAGCAGACAATTCTTCAGACATGAGATTTGGCACAGATATTACAAGACAAAAGTGTGACGCTGTGTGACATTCATTGACACATTTCTGAACAAACTGAATTACTTCATGTAAATCATCGTTGCTACATACAACTTGACAATGATCGTGTTTAGGTAAAACCTTAAATGATGAAAGTAGTTACCATAGTAGAAGTATAAATAGGTCACCGGTGCATCCTGTGCGAAGAACGGTGGCAGATAGAAATCTGTTATAAATTAACATGGTGAAAGTGTTATCCATGAACCATGCCACCAGTATCTTGGTGCTCGATGCAACTAATTTGGAATGACTGGTGTGGACTACTTGTCCAGGACTAGTCCCAATGTTTCATCCTTAATGTAATACAGTCAACGACTAAAGTTTTTTTTGCAGACACACTGAGTGAATTTTGTCCAACATATGAGAGGGGGACAACGAGGTTGAGTACAGTGAAGACAACGTCTAGAAGGCGACAAACAGTAGAGACTCACTCACCCTTGCTCTCACTCAAACTCTTTTAAATCCTCACACACTCAATGGTATTGACTTTTCCTTGAACTGAGTGCAAACAGCACGTGCACACTCACAAATGCAAAGTGATTGTGAGCTCATTCAGATTGCCTGTAACATATTGTATATGGCTCGCATTTACCGGTGCTATGTTTTGATTTGATGATTTGATTTCTTTATGAATCACTTTGAAAGTCGAGACATTTAATGTTTTGGGAATCACTGACTTGTGAGATGCAGTTAATCAATTTAATTTTTAGAGGCAAAGAATAAATAAAGGTAAAATTTTTAATTATTTGGGGTAGGTAAAAAGAAGATGCTAAGATACAAGAACTTTGGCATTCACATGATTCGGGGTTAAAAAGCATATTTAATCATTTACTTTTGAATTTCAAATATTGTTTAGCAGTAATGTCTTTTAGCAGTAATGTCTGCCGGTATTTCACATTTTGCATAAGCCCCGCCTCCAATGCAAAAAATGCGTTTAGCAGTAATGGTTTTAGCAGTAATGTCCTGTAACCAGTTTGCGCACTCTACTTAGCGCGACATAAGTTAGTCCGTGGGCAAATTCTTTTGGACCAAGATCTAGAATCACTTTATTTAAAGTTAGTCCTTGACTTTTATGAACAGTCAGCGCATGTGCAAGTGTGAGAGGAAGCTGCGTTCTTGTCATTGTCATGCCATCAGTGTTGATCCAACTACGAGTTATAGGCACAATTGGAATGCAATCATTATAGAAGGTGTGTCCATTATATTTGTCAAATTCAACTAAAACATAAAGAGGTAAGAACGGAGGTCCCTGATCCTCCTCAAAGATAATCGCTCGCAGTATGCCAACACTTCCGTTAAATAAACCACCGTTAACCCACAGATTATTACGTAACATAACCTTACATCCAATTGATAAAGTCAATTCATATGCACCAATATGCATCTCATCATCTTTTTCTTTATTAATAGCAATATCTGGAATATTAATTGATTGTATGCGTACAACTGGTTGATTATTTTTGATTAGATAATTTTCGTTTGAAATTTTTACTTTATCTTTAGTTGTATATATTCGTAGCGCATTCTCAAATTCCCTATTAACAGGAATGTTTCGGCTCAATAGTAAATCAAAATCAAAATCGGTAATTTTTTTTTTCACCTAAATTTGTGAGCAAATTGCGAAAGTTTTGAGCATTGGCTCCTTTTTGTCTTTGACACTCTTTAAGTTCAATAGGGAAAAACTGATCGAAAATTAATCTACCTAAGGCAGCAGAAGTATTTCGGTGAGTTTTGATTTTAGATGAAATTAAGGAAGTATCGGCCACAGGTGGTAACTGCTCAAAGTCACCAAACAAAAACACCATCATACCACCAAAAAGTTCATTCGAATTTTTTGGGTGAGCTTCTTTACAACGTTTTTCTATCTTATAGAGCAAAGAAGCACTCACCATAGATATTTCATCGATAATAATAAATTTAATATGTTTCATTGAATGCACAAACTTGCCTTTATTTACACCAGTCAAAGGTGTATACTCACGTCTATTAATGGGCAATTTGAATAATGAATGACATGTTTTACCGTCTACATTTACAGATGCGGCGCCAGAAAAGGCGGCGACTTCTATTGAATTCTCAGGAAAAGCATCCCTCACCGTATCAACAATATAACGAATCAGAGTACTTTTTCCAGTTCCTGCTCTACCCTGAACAATCACGTGGCGTTTAGGTTCAGCAATATCTTGCCAATCTTTGCCGATTGCTTTATAGGCCTTTACACGGTTAATGTATTGAATTTGTTCTGAACAGAGAAATAATACGTAGCGTTGTTCATCAGACAGTTCAATATTTGCAAAATCGTTATCAATATTTCTATCGGGAACAGGTTGATTTTTTAGGTTTTCAAGAAATTGTTTGGCTGTCTGAACATCTGGAAAACCTCTAGACTCGCCTAGCCAATCATGTGTTACATCAATTAGTCGTTTGCCAATTGTAGTATTCTCGTTATCAGTCTGCATAGATGATGCGGCAATGTATGGTAAAACAAAATGCGTTTCATTAATTCGAGGTGGTACAACTTCCTCTTCAACACGTGGTAAATCAAGTTTTTGTGGCTGCTGTAGTCCTAAACTGATGAATCGTGCATTCCAAGATTTATATACTTTGTTTATTGAATAATCGATCAACAAATTTGAATAATCACCTCTAAAAGGTGTATGCAAAATTACTTGCATTCTATAATATTTTTCATCTGCAGTAAAATCACCTGTTAACTTTAGCCTAGGAAATACTCGAACAATAGATTCTTTTTTTCGTTTGATAAAACGTGGAATTTTACGACCAAATCTATCTGAAACTTGTCTCGTATAATAAGACTTGGCAAACGTGTACAAGGACAATGTTTCCAATTCTGTAGGACGCATTTTATATTTTTGGATTAAACTCATACCGACAGACAATTTCCGACCTGTTCCCTGCACTAGCTTCCATTCATCATCACAAATATTGAGGCAAGTAAAGCTTCTAGACGAATGGTAAAGAGGCCACTTCATGAGCAAATGAATCACCTCTTGCGCAGAGTAATCTCTATCACCTAGCGTAATCATGATCAACTTTTGCAATATTTTTTTAACATTTGTTTCGTCTGGTTCATTAGACAAAACAATTCTCAGAAGCTGCAAAAAAGAGGAAGAAGCCTTTTCACCTTTCGAAGCATATTTAGCTATATATCTAAGGACAGCTTTCAAGCTTAAAATAACAGAAAAGTCAATATTTGCTCTCCAAAGTTGATCAATAAATGCATTGAAACGGTTGAGATATTCATCATTTCGTATGGGCAAATACTGATAATATCCTTCGGTGTTATCAATGCTACTTTTCTTTTGTTTTTTTCGAGGAAATTTAAATCTACACCCAAATTTGGTGCGTTTTCGATTAGTCGGACGCAGGCAGTGAGAACCACATTTTGTATGCCGTTGAACAGAATTTAGCAATTGAGATAAATCTTTCAATCGATCCGGTGGTTTAATGTCTGAGAATCTACGTCTACACGGATGATCTTTGGATGAGGACGGTACAGCATCTCCAATGTCAGGGTTGATGGCACTACAAAGTTCATCAAAATAATCTCGAATCTCTTCTATGTCCTTTTCCGAGAAAGTATCCTTCTCTAGGCAAGGAAGTGAATCAATCCACAGAAGACCATGCAAATGAGGCGATCCCCTCCATTGCCATTCAAACCTCATCCAACTATCTTGTACATTAAAAAGTGGTTTCAAAATATATTTAAAAAAAATTTCACACCTTTCTTTAAAGAAAAATGCTGCCAGATCTGCGTTTTCATGCATCAAATCTCTTCGTTGTTTCATAGTAAGTAAATCTGGATCAACGTTTGGGTCAATTAAACGAAATAAATCGGGCCACTGGTAGTCTGCAGCCGATAGAGTAAAGAAAAATCTAGGCATACCAATTTGTTCGAACATGTCCAGCAACTCGGCACACCTCTGTTTCCAGTATGGTGTGGTTGATCGCAAACGAGTGGAGCAAATCATCATTTGGTTGAGAAAAGGAGTATCTGAGCATAACATATCCTTCAACATTTTAGCATTCAATGTCTCAATATTCATTCGATTCACATAAATTGAGACTGCGGAAAGTGCCTGCCAACGCATAATACTATTAAGAGCAAAAAAACGAAATCGTGTGTCCTTGATAAAACGTCGATCAGGATATTGCATAAGAAAGCCAAAATACTGTTCTGGCGTGACTTCAGTATCTCTCGATTGACGCAAGTCAGCCTCACCTGTTGGAAAGAGAACCGGAAACGCGCGAGCTATATATCCTACTTCAGTAAACTCATTAACAGGTTGTCTATCTGTTTTGGGATATGGCAATTTAAGACAAACATTCAAATTATCTTCTTGAGAAATAGGCTCAAGAAGAGGTACATAACTTTCTTTAATGTGGAATCCTGTTTCATTGCTACAATATTCATGATCGGGAATAATATCGACCTCTCTTTCCTCTTCGTCGCAACTGTCCGAATCACATTCGTCGTCGAAATTTGCTTTGTCTAATGTTACTGAAAGAATCTTGTCTGATATATCTCCATCTTCGGGCAAAAGTGCTAAATTCGCATTACTAATCTCTATATCTCCGTAATATTTATTATTCTTTTTGAGCCATTCTAGTGCAGCACGAATTTTGTAAGCTCTAACTCGAAATTGAGCAAAACCTGAAGGCGTTTCTTTCGTAAATAGAATAGTAGAAGCAAGTTCGGAAGGTTTGACTGGCAATACTCAGGCATATGTACAAATATCTTGTCGGAAATTGATCACATTACCACGGTACGCGTATTGGGCGTTATTGATTTTATAAAAACTAACAACTGGGTGTATTTGAGCAATAAGCATTTGTTCAATGTAGGTTAAACCGTCTAGTTCTGGAGGAATGGGACCCGGATCCATTTTGTTTTTAACAGTAAACTTATCTGGGTCAGATGCACATGGTTTGCACAAATTATTGCCATTAATCGATAAATTTGGAAACGCTCTTTTACAATTTACACAACTATTGATTTTGATTTCTGACATTACTTGATCAAAATGCATAGCTGCTTCAACATGTTCGTCACTGTAATTGACAAGACGCTTATATAATTTTTGCTTTTCTCTCATTTTACGCATGTACATTTTTGACTGCTCATTGGGAATTTTAAATTTGCTTTTTTTAGCTCTAACTAAACGCATATGCTCTTTGCGCCATTTTGTTTTTTGTGTATATGATTGTTTTTTGTTTTTTGCCATGATTCTATACTGCTGGATGGCTTATGTGTCAACGATAAGTGTTGTGTAACGTTATATTATGGTAGTGTATTTTGTTAATTAATAATAAAATTAGTGTTTAATAAACTTAACTTAATGAGTACTTTGTGTCGTTGTGATGAATTATTCCATAATTAAGTTCACGAAAAACATTCTGTAATATTAAATTATTAGAAGGGTTTAAAACAAATTAGCAGACATACGTTTTTAGATTCGTAAATATTTGCCTCTAGATTTCTAATATCGGATGTTTACACTTGAATTTGATTTAAGTCGGTCTATAAAGTTGATTGTTCTTATTTCTTAAAAATGTTGTGCGTAGATTGTGCTCGAAATAATCTTTAAGTTAGTTTGTTTGTGTTGGTTTAAGCTTTAGATAGGATGCACTTGAAACACACTCGAAATCACAACACTCGTGAAAGTTACGGATGAATTGATGAAAGCAATTTGTTGTCACACAAAAATAAAAATAAACTGTTGTCTATTAATGTCGTTTAAATTGCAGAAATGGAAGGGGTAATCATTGAAGACTTTTCATGAATCAGATGTACTAAAGTCGGATAAGACAACTCAAATACTACACGAACAATTTGAGGTGTATTTTGACTTAATGTAAAGTTGTTAAACAGATAAAGTTGATGTAAAAGGTTGAAAATCGTGTGAAACTTTTGTTACAATGAATCAGTTCCATAAATCTGTAATTTTAAATTATTAGAAAGGTATAAAACAAATTAACAGACATACACTTTTTGTTTATGAATATTTGCCTCGAGATTTGGCTTTGAACGAAAAACTATCTGCTGTTTACTATTGAATTTGGTTGGCAGATTCAGATTTGAATGTCATTGTATTTGAATAGATCTTTGGGACAATTTGTTTGTGTTGGTTAAGCGTTAGCTAAGATGAACTTGAAACATTTGGAAATTCAAACAGAGGCGTATGTTGAATTAATGTAAAGTTTTTAAACAGATAGAGTTGATGTACAAAAAATTAAAATACTTGTGATACTTTTGCGTACTCTTTGTTGAGAGCTGGTAGCGATTCAGAATCGGCTCATTGAATCAAATCGATTCTGTTTCAATGTTAATCTCTTCTTTTCGTGAAAATTGAACATTGATGGAAATTATATTAAAGTTTGTTATCAGAAAAACACAAATCGTCACAAATGTTGCCGAAACTCATTTTTATGCGACCAGTTTAGTCCAGCAGCTTGCAAGCTAGACACCTCAAAACAACAACAGCAACTGCGCAACATTCTGAGAGCTGTGGGTAGGTAGCGCTGGAGTTCGATAAAGTGAGAGAGAAGCGAACATACTCTTGAAGGCGAGTGGGTACATAAGCATGTATAGATGGGTCTGAGTGAGAAAAAAAATAAGTAAGACCGAAAAATGAGATACCTAAACGACCATATTTTAGTTTGGTCACTTTAGAATGAATATATAAAAAATTTAGATTCTATTATATGTACATGAGAGTGCATTAATTTACTAAGATCCAATGTAACATTATTTTGAATTTTGAATTTTTGGGCGGCAATGCCCCCAAACAAAAGTTTTCTGAATACTCGAAGTTCAAAAGCAGCCATCTTTGGAATTTATTTTTTGCCTTCTTTTTTGTATATTCGCATCTTTGTTATGCTTTATTTATTGAACAGCTTATAATCTTTTTGAATTCAAAATGTAAAATTGTTAATTTTTTACTTTTGGATCTTAGCTTTTTTACTCAATTACATTATATTAAACTGTTGAATCTACTTACCTCTAAAATAATTTAATTTAATTTAAACATTGTTATTAAAATACTCTTACGCCATCTGGGGTTTGTAAAATATATATGTTGAATGTAAAGCGTAAGTTGCATAATTAACCCATAGCTAATCTTTACACAATTATGCTGTAGAATTCTAATCTTTAGATTGCAGTTATTATTATAATTATTATTGCGGTTATACATCTGCCACACCTGCAGCAACATTTAAGATCTCTTACACTCACAAACTCACAATTTGTTCAATATAGTACCCTATATGCAATCAACAATCAGCATATGATCTCGCGCATAGTAATACAATAAATATTTGAGGATGCCATTTGTTTAGTCTTGCGTTCGTACATACAGGTTTTGTGTTTGATCTGTTATAAAATGCAAAAATAGCAAATATTTATTACGTGCTTGAATGAGAGATATTTCTTAGAAGTACCGCAAACACAGATATACACAGTTTTGTATCAACTCGTAATTTTATTATTAAATTATTGGAAGACAGGAAATTAAGGGACTGCATTACGAACAACGCGATGAGCGTTTGATGTGTTTAGTTGACTCAAAGCCAGAGAAAGATATATTTTTCACAAGTAATCCATACGGTTGGTATTGAAATACCGAATCATGCGTACTAAAAACACATAAAATATTATTCAGATAAATTGTTTAAGCAAATTGAATACCTTATTTTTTTGCTCTTGTGTTAGATATTACACTAACTATACTGCCCATTGGCAGTGCTAAATGATATTCTTATTGTCATCGTAATATTGAAGATCCGAGTTTCGATTGATTTATATATGTAAAATACGGCTATCGAGGTTGTTCATCGGTAGCATCATCTTCAGAATATGACTCCGGGCAGAAATATAAACACAAATCCTTTGTAGACATTTCACGACCATTAGTTTAAAATAGTATATCGATTGCCGTACACCAGAGATGAAGGTTGCTGAAGAAGAGCTTCGGTGGTAGATTTGGACAGGAAATCTTAGAACAAAAAACTTGAGGTAAGACATTTGACTTAAATGTGATAACAATACCTCTGGAGAGAAATGTTTGCGATTTGCAAATTGGAACGCTAAACATAGTATTAACATATACAATTAGGTAAACAATCAATATATTCATCCGATGGGTCGGCATTTTGGCATTTGATTTCAAATCACCTTATTAAAATCGGTTCATTCAACAGAATCAAATTTGTCATTCTAAAATAAATCAACATTGTATGAATCAGTAAATTAGAATCTGAAAACGTTGATTAGCCCTTGATGTCACTTGATTCACTTTACAGTAAAAGTTCCGTTCGGCAAACATCACGAACATACCAGCTAGGTTTCAAAGAACATTTTTATGATATCATTATCAAAAGATAGTATTCACAAAAACAAAAAAAAAACAATAAATCTGAGGACGTTGACTTGAACTTTATTTTGAGTCATTTTACAGCAAAAGTTCAGTACAACATAACGAGCATACCATAGGGTTTCAAAGAATATTTCTAAAGAACATTATTCACAAATACAACAACAACAAACTTTTGCTTCAGATGAAAGTTATACAACACAAAAGAATTAGATGAACAGATTCTACAGATTGAGATGCACTACAGAAGGCAAACATTGCATTACACCGATTTTAATATATTATTATAATGTGTTCAACACACCAACATAACACTAACTATAAACACACAGCCAACGGTACCGTGTATTGTTGGGAAGTACAGCCCAAATATTAAATTTTATGGCCCATTCAAAAACACAGTTACTTTGTTTTCAATAGTAGATAGTTTCATTTTGGGGTATGTGCACTGCAGCCCTAACGCAACTGTTGCGTCGTTCTTCATATATGTCGACATACGATCGACAACGATCGTTATTGAGTTATCTGCTATAGCTATTATAATCTTTTATGAAATTTCTTCAAAAGTTCACTGAAGCCTCTTTATTATTAGCTTGAGTCAATCATATCTGCTTTTTGAATTATACTTCTCTCTTTACAGTTTAATTGAGGTCACAAATTTCAATGGCAATTTCAATGTGTTTTTTTCTAACAACTCACCCCATAGGATTCTAATGAGGAACAAATCAAGTCATTGCAAAGAACCTCACTCACTTCACTCACTCGCTCGCTGCGCTCGCTCGTTCGTTCCGTTCGCTCGGCTAATTATTTGAAACTCTTTTAAAATTTGTAAATAATTCATAAATTAGTATTTTTATTCAGGATATTGTTGGTATTTTGCCAAGTACTTTTTTTAATTGACCTTATACCTTTGTATTTGTCTACATCTTTTGTTAAACGTAGAAATTCTGTGTCGCGTTTTGCAATGCCTATAAATTCCCTAATGTCATTTGTTATATTATACTTGGCATATACAAAGGCTTTCACATTTTGCATACTCATGTTAGTCTTTTTGGTTGTCATTTGTGTTACTTTTTATGTGCGATGCTTTACCGCGAGGCGAACCAATAGTTTGGAATAAAACGCCTCACATCATTTACAAAGGCCATAACCAAGTTATGTTCAGCGCCCGAATTCGTAGTCCTTGTGAAGACTTGAAAGATATGGACATTTTTGATCTGTCACAATATCAAATTGAATCATTGCAACAAAACAAATTTGACCAAATCGTGATGAAATCTGTTGTTGATTACTTCAGAGACTATTCAATTGCTGATTTAAGAAACAAAGTGAGTGAAATCAATGAGCAAACCACATTGAACATTGAACGCCTCGTGAATGCAACTCAAATTAATAACAAAATATTGAAAATTCACCAAAACGAAATTCTGCAAATTGTTTCACGTTTGACAAATAATGAGCAATTGATTCAAAATGCTACTGCAAGAATGGTCCTTGCAGGAAGAATGCAGTTCGAATTAAGATCAAAGTTTCGGACGATTGAAAGGAAATTGACAATTAAGTTCATTTTTTTCAAAAATTCTTGAATTTGGTAAATTTGACAATGAATTTGACAATTTATTTCCTGGGGTTAACCTGTGCATACACGAACATTGCCAACGAACATTCTGGACGCCAATGAGATCAACGGAATCACGTGCAGGATGTGAGTTCGTTAATCATTCTGTAATAGTTTTGAAATTATTTGTTGCAGTTGAAGATACAACTAAGCTAATATTCAGAGCAAGCCCATTCAATTTATTTACTTATAAAGGCACGAATGCTTGCAAACACGAGTACCAAGGCCCAGATTATGTCATGTTTGATACGACAACCAATTGTTCTATCGAAGAGAATGAACCCAGACGAGATCGTGATCAATACGCAGCCACTTCGAAACCTCTCAAATGCGATAGTCAAAATGGTGAAAAATGGTGGCACCAAACGGTTTGCAGACCAAAAACTCGATTTCCCGAAAGTGTTTATGTTCAAGTCAAATATGATCGAACCTACTATTACATTTACTGTAATGGTTTCAACTTGACTGTCGATCATGATTTTCCAATTTTATGCAAGGACGACGTCTACAAAATCCTTAGTTTTAAGAATGTTCACGTTGGACCTTACAATTTGACTGGACAAGAAGTCATTGTATCCCAAGATTTGAATTTGGACGGAATTATAATTGATCATGTGAATTCGATTATAATTCAAAACTTCCACAATGAACATTTTAACGTAACTGACCTTGATTACTTGTTTAAAGAAGAAATAGGTATTTTGAAGGAAGTGTTTTCAATGAATAAGTTTACTGCTAAACTAACTCAACTTAACAAAACAACTTCATTGTGGATCATCGTTATTTTGGCAGCTATTTTGACATTTTTCTAATAGTTCTTGCTATTATTATATTTAGGAATAAGTTTAAAAGATATTCGATTAAGAAAAAATTAAAAAAAACTTAGCGAATGATTTGGAAAATGAACAACAAAGACGACTACAACAAAAATGGAATTTTTATCTAAATTTGGAGACAAAATTGATGATTAATTATTTGCTAAATAAATTACAAAAAACTAGTTTGTATATTTTAATATTTTAAATTGAGTGAGATAGCCAAAGTGATTATGTCAAATAATTTAGTTGAAAAGAATGAGGCTATATTTAGCGCTATTAAAGCTGTTCTTACGCGCGTGTTTACACAGTGCAGTAACACGCAGCGGTACGTACTTTACGGACACTTTCTAAAGACGAGTGAAATTCACTGTCCTCTCCCTGCGAGCCCTGCTCTCAGCGCACTGACCGCCCTCAAACAAAACTAACATACAATTCATAAGCCATTTATGTAAGCTTCAAGCAAAGGTGTGTCTGAAAGGGTACATTGTGCGCTTTGTGATTAGGCCCTAACTGCCCAGGCACTTATACTACAGGTGTGGGCTTTTCCACTTCCTGTTTAATTTTCCTGTGGTGCCCTCTGAACCCTACTTCTACTACCTAAGGCAGGCGGGCAGGCTACCTCAAAACACTTGGAAATCATCTTCCCTCTTCCTCACTGTTTCCTCTCTGTTGCGAGCTGCAACTTGCAACTCAACTGTTCCTGCTTACTGGCAAGTCTTCTTTTGTTGCACGTTTTTGGATATTTGCTGTTCTATCTTGAAGAATACTTCCATTTTCAAGGCTTACATTACATTACAAAATGCGTTACGACGCATTGTTTCGTTTTGTAGTTGCAAATTGTTTTTTTCTTGCATTGTTGTTTGTTGCTACTTCTGCAACAAATTACACCCAGGAAGTTAACTCTACTATACTTAATGCATTGCCGAACCATGGTACATATTCTTTTCAAAGAGTTCCACGCTCATTCAAAGAAGGCCCCGACGATCATCCTGTAATGGTACAATTTCAAATTTCCATCAATCTAGATCTAGAGCCGTTAATAAACCATGTTCGGCAACGACTTAACTACAAGATCAGCAATGGAGCGCAGATTAAGACAAAAGATGGCGATTATTGCCTGGGAGTCGAGCAAGTTTCACCGCAATGCAAAAAAAAACTGCTATTTGGTTAAGAGAAAAAATTTGCGATAAACATAGCCATGATCAAATTTGGCGCATTGAAGCATTCCACAATTATCAGCACACATTAAGGGTTTCCACGGGTAGTAAATTCCCTCTCTCGCCATTCTACGGAGAAGAGAGTCAAATGCCATGCCTTGACACATTTCGGTGCAAAAATTGCGAAGTGGGAGTTTGGACTTGTTCCAAAAACGATAACCTGAACCAACATGTATGGATCCCCGACCCAGCTATGCGGCATGTGGATTTCAAGCTCAATAGACTATATTTTTTCTCTGAAAACGCTTATTGGTCAATTTCTTTGTTTAAGTAAGTCTATAATTAAAAATGCAAGTTTAAAAAAATGTTAACAAATTCTTTTGTAGCTGCACGTGAAAATGGACGCTTTGGCTTAGAGCTTTGCGAAGAAAAATGGGAACATCGGCAGCTATTCTACATCAACGTAGATGCAAGAATATTTGACTATTTGCGGAGCAAACTTCACATACATAAGGTAAGCGAATACTACGAGAAGCATATTTACCCAATGGTGGTACAACCAGAGAAGCCAGAATCTGATAACGACGATTATTATTAGATTTTTATTCCCTATTCCATTTATGGTATATGTAATGATAATAGTGACTTGATTCATTTATTGACTTGTAACACAATATCATTATCACTCATAAGTTAAATAAATTAATAAACTTTTTTACACCTTGTTGCTTACAGCTTCTAATTATTTGAAATTTAAAGTTCTATTTAAACATATTATTAAACGTTTGTGTGGTAATAACCACCGGTCAAATATGTAATCTATGTTTGCCTGATATTATTTCGAATCGATTGTTCATCGTTCTGTTTGTTAGTGTAACACAAAGGTAATTCTTTACCGTTGAATAACGAAACTCGATCTAATATGATAGAGCTTGGCTTGCTTTCAGTTGGTTGCCCAACTCAACATTTGCGTGATCTTTATAGCATCGTTTTGAAACCAAGTCTAAATATTTTATTTGTCCTCAAATAACAATAATAAAATATAAAAAGTAAAGAGTATAAGAAAATAATCATCCAAAAGTGCCACAAAGAACAATAACAGATATGTGCAGATGAGTTCCTATATTTGACTTGAATTTTGGTTTGTCGTAAAATTTCAAGACTAAACTCATGGTTTCAACTCTTGGTTAAATACTAAAAGAACTTAATCCGTCTTTGGTTGCAAGTGTCGTTAAAAAAACCACAAGTTGATCTCTTTGGATGTTTTTGGAATGGTTTTGGTTACGTTGTAAATTGTTACTGTTAGTGTTGTTGTCATTGCCTTTATCATTGGGCCCATCAACAACTTCCATCTTTCGGAAAAGTTCACAGAAGAGCACTTCGTTGTAATGCACAGCTAATTCCTTCAGCAAAAAATGCCTCTTCCATTCAAAGTATCTCAGATACCATTTCTGGTCCTTGCCAATATCAATCAATAACTTCACAAGATCACGTGGTTTCATTTCAGTGGCATCGATAGATGAATTTGGAGGCATAAACTGCGAATAATTATACTTATATAATTATAGCCCCGCAAAATACAACAGGCAAAATGTCGTATTGCAATATTGAGAATAGCTTCTCAGTGACATTGACATCTCGCTGAAATTGACAAACAAAAAGGGTTATTTGAAGACGTCAAAATACAACTCGAATAAAACCTACGTGCAAATAGAGTTTTCAAATGGAGGTCAAGAAATAGTCCTTGGCTACTTTTGCATAGCATTCTTTGTTGTTGGATGGTTGACATGACAAAGTGCCACATAGATGTCAACTGGAATATAGTGGGCCAGTTGTTGGACAAAATCCTCACGATGATTATTCGTGGGGCAATTACTAACAAACCAAGCGATTTGTTTCACTTTGTAATGAATACCTGAATTGGTTAAGTCTTGAGTGACATTTATAAGTGATACTTTCCTTTTCACCACACGGGCATAAGATGTCACAAAATTTGAGTCGAATCGATAACTGGCAGTTAAATTGCAGTTCAAAGCCAACTCGCTTTAAGGCAATTTTTTTTGTATTTGCTAGTTCCTCCAGATTATACAATGTCCACAGTTGACTTTCGCTCTGTTGGCAAATCGCTTTCCTTCAAATTACGTCAATGAAAGATGCCTGTTTTAGCGTGTTTGATAAAGGCTCGATTTATGGAGATTAGGCATTTCGGGTACTGTTGGTAGAAAAGTTTTGGGCTGTAGAATATTGGCGAACTTGAACTTTGTCCTTCATCGAACAGCACACTCAGGAATTATCGTCGTTTTTTATTTAGGCCATCGACGGAGAAATACGGAGTCCAAAATAGTGCTAAATGAACACTGCAAAGAAAACACATTTAGAATTCGATTATAGTCACATGTTTAACTCACCTGTTCAGGTGGTCTCAGCTCCACATAGGGAGTGAATTCATTGGTGTAAGGCGTGCTTTCATCGGTGGAAGCTCTTATATCTGTTAGTTGTAAACTTGAATCAATTATTTTATATATGTTTCGTAAAAAAAAATCTAGTGGATTAATTGTTACGTGAGAAATTAGTTGGCACAACAAGAAGTGCTTTCAATAGGCGGATAAGATTGATGTGAAGTAGATGCTGAATAAGAAATGCCAGAGCTGTATACCAAAATCCATCGATTTATTTGCATTAATTTAGCATTACAACAAACATAAGTTAATAAAAAATGTTAGATTATCTTTCTTTGATACGTGCCCAAACTTGTTGCAAATTGGATTCATCCACTGCCTGTGTGATGATTACCGATTGACTATACAGCTGGTAGTCAATCATTTCATGATTCACATCGTATTTGAATCCTTTCATATGTTTACGTTCTAATGGAAAATTAGAATCGATCAATTTTTGGGCAACAATTCCAGTGACATACACATCTTCCCAAATGAGAGCAGGCATTGAGTGGAGTATTGCAGTTCGGTATAAATGCATTGGCAGTTCAACACCAGCTAAATACCAAGGTCCGCCGACGTAATCTGGATACAAATTCATAGGGTAATCATTGTAACTTGTGAAAAACTTGTTTGAAGTATCACGATTCACTCCAGCGTCTTGCCACAAATTACCATAAATGTAATATTGATTTTCTAGTCTTAACAGAATTTGATGATTGAATTGGACTAGTTGATCGTAATTGAGAATACAGTCAGCATCAGTCTTGAACACAATCGGAATACGCGGACAGAATAAACTGACCCATCGAAGTATAGCCATGGATTTTATAGTCAATCGCGAATATCCATCCTGAAAATTCCATTGAACAATATCTCCATGCCGACGCGATTCTTGTTTAACTTTTTTATCAACTCGATGATCGGGAAATTGATTCAAACCAAAAGCAAAAAATAATCGAATTGTAGAATTTTTAGAAGCAAAATTTGCTCCCCAAGTATTTCTTATCAAAGCTCTCATGATGAAGTCGTTTGGTTTAGTAATGACGAACACAATTGAAGTAATGTTAGTGGCACACGATTGGGGCCCGTAACGAAGCTGTGTAATGTTCACAAATTCAGATATTTTAATGCGATCAGATTTGCGTTTGTCAATGCCGAGATCAATCGAATTGTTGAACAGCGAATAATCAAGCTGAACAACGCTGTCCAGTTGATCAATTTTCCAAGTATTCATATACAAATAGTCTAAAAAAATTTCAATTAAATCAAATTTCAAATAAATACAATTTTACCTTTATGATCCTTTAACAAACCAAATTTTCCAGTATTAGTGATAAATCGCAATAGATGGTTTCCATACTCAGGGTTTTCGTAGTGACCGTAGCGATTGAAGTGAAAATTCGGTATAAACAGATAAAAACAGGCAAAAAAAAAGATAGCTACAAAATATAGGAAATACTTGGCCTTCCTGTTCAACCAAGTCATTTTGAGCGGCAATAGAGCAGTTGTCAAGAAGAAGGGCAAGTGAATAAGTGAAGTTTATTGTAAGCCGACTCGAACATTTTATACCATAAAACGCTCTACTGTAGTGCAGGTGTTATCTACACGTAATATAAAAGATAACAAGACTAGGTTTAGGGACTAAAGGTTACAAACAAAGGTCACAGCGTGAATCTTACTATACCGCTACACTTCACACCAAGTTTTAGCCCTAACTTATATGTCTTGATGAGCATAAAAGAGAAAAAACAAAATGACGAAACTATTATGAGAACAAATTTATTTATAAGGGCTAGCGACTTGACTGGCAGACAGAACAACAAGTGAGAGGACCAGGAAAAGCCTATTTCCTTCTTGGGTCTGTTAACAATTCACAAAGTACATAATGCTGCAGCAGGCTGTGACATGTTTTAAGGTTACATGAATCATGTTCAAGTACAAAACATTTACAAAAACAAAAGTCATCGAGTAAAAAATTTATATGTTTAAATTTTTAAGTTTATCTGCCAAAATCGGATCAAATGTAAGAGTTTTTAAAATAGAACCTTCATCAATACTTTTCGAGGCTTGATCAACATTAAGAATAGAAGAATGTCGGTCAAAATAACCAATGAATTTATTATAAGCTGCCTTATCTGTTTAAAATTTATAAATTTAAAATACGCACATTAGATAAACAAAGAACCATACCAAATTTTTCAACTCCACATGAAAAAATACAAACGTGACTCTTCTCAGATACAACAGCGATTTGATTCGAAGACAATACTGTACCGCAAACTTCAACCAAAATTCCAGATTCTATAATAGAAGTCTAAAAAAATGTTTCTTCACAAAAAGTCACAAGAAATTTAAAAAAAATATTACCATATTTGCATAAATTACATTAATGAAAACATCATCAGATGATAAAAGACTGAACTTACAAAGACCCAAATCAACCTAATTAGAAGGTAAAATTACACAAAATAAAATATAAATAAAAAAAACTAACCTTCTTGACAATTCCAACAATGATTACCTCTGATCCTACATGATTCTGCATTAGAATACCATTAATTCTAGGAATTGGAGTAGTTCTAGATGCCAAATCCATAATAAAACAAATCGCGAAAACAAATAAAAGACCAAATTACACAAACCAATCATACAACCAAAATAAATCCAACTTGACAGTGCCAAAGCAGTGGTGAGTGGTCAAAACATAGTCAGATGTCCACAGATGTCGTATCACTTTACTTTTCCAAGGACAAGTTTATGGCCTCAACTTAAAGTCTAAAGACTAGCTTATATTAATTTCAAATATAGTTCACTCTTGTTCGTTTTATTAATTAAATATTAATTAATTATTAATCAACAATTAATCAGTTTTATATTGACTTAATACTTTAATTTTTGCGCTATTTCAAACAACATTATTTCAAATTTTTCAAGTAACATACTTTATGAAAAATCACGAATCTATTTCTTATGCTGTATCAACATAAGCAGTGCTTGATCTGAATGCTCATTGAGCACTACACCAACCGTTGGATCATCCATTCATTGGTGACCAACGCTTTCCTGAGACAATAGCGCATATAGTTGTTTGTGTCGTCAAGGCTAGTATTGTTAACTATATCACAGAAAGTTTACAACAAATCCTGGTAATTATAACATATTCTATTTAATCATTTAGATCAAATCCATGTATCTAATATATATTTTTTATTTAGTTTAGCAATGTCTACATACAACCCAACAGATAAACTAATCACTCCAGTTCACACTCATGCAAATGTATCTTTAGCTCAAGTTGAAAAATTGTCCAGAAAAGTGTCTTATTCGGAAACATACAAATACAAAACAGCAGTAATTATTTACCATCAAGAAGTGTACAATATCACAACAATCGGATCCGTAATTGACATTGACGAAACTGATAAGTCTGACAACATCTTCAAGATTATGGATTACACAACAACCAATCCTATTCTTGTTTTTCAAACAAAACACGAAGGTAATCATAATATTTACATCATTCATTAAATATAATATTTATTAATTTAGGAAATGTAAATTCACTTCAGAATTTGAAGAGACGCTATATTGAAATAGTTGGAAACGTTTTTGAATCAGACGATAAGTGGCATATTCGGGCTGAGCGCATTACTCCTATCAATGATATAGAGAACGTCTATCACCACTTTATCAAAATTATTGAAAGTACTTTGATTTGCAAAAAACGATTAATTGATACGAAAAAAATTCTTAAATGTGAGGAAATTCAAAGAACACTATTTCAAGATCAAGTTCCATTAAACGAAAATCAAAAAATAATTTCGGATTTTATTGGCAAACACTCTCCTAACGTTCAATCTAAGGGAATTCATCTAGAAGTCATCAAGCAAAAAATAACTGAACAGTATCCTCAACTCAATGCTTCAACAATTGAAGAAGAGATTTCTAACTTGGAGTCACTTAACAAAATCTTTGACCCAAATGATGATAAGTTGTATAAAACAATTTTTTAGAATTAAATTTTATTTAGAGTAATAAGATTTATTTTCTAATCTAGTGCCATGCTAATAACTTTGATTAACTTGTGTTTTTTGCCCACAAACAATTCATCCGCCTGTACCTGTACACAGTAATTCACTTTACTTCTCAGTCCTTTTGAATCACAATCATAAAACTAATACATGTATTCAAATTGTCGACCCACTCAAACTTATTTAAACTTACAGTTTAGTCTAAACTTTCGGATTACTGAAATATGAATTTAAATGTTCAATCTGTTTCATAAAATTAAACATTTGTCCACCACTTGAATTTTCAATTCTTAGTACTACGTCATCTGTGGACATAATTTGACCAACTTGCACAAAACTCAATCAAAACAAAACCTCTCCTTGGTACAATGCGTGTGTGTGCACTCGAGTGCCAGGGTCTATGCTCGATCTTGTCAAGAATCAAACACGAATCATCTCTTGCCACCACAACATCTATTTGGCAGCTATCTGTAAATTTAGATATTTAAATTTAGATAAATAGCAGTTACTTTCTAACTAAATGCTAATGAGACACTACAATATTGTTGTATTCATATGAATCAAATTTGTAACAAAATTCGTGTAAGTTTATATATGAAACGTCATTTATGAATCGACGTCATTTATGAATCGAATAGAAATTTTCCGTTGAAAGAAGGACCTTTCTCTACTCTGTGAAATGAACAATAAACATCTATACTGTGTTTAATGTTACTTTGATATTTTAAATGTTAATGTCAAAAAAACTGGTATAATGTCAACTCAACTTCTTGGAACAGCTACTTTAGTAGTGAAAAATTTCAAAGAAAAGCAAAATGCATCTGCATCCTTTTCATTCTCTAAAAATTGTCATTTTGGCATTTCATCACGATTTGACATTTTGAATGGCATGTCGCAATTAGTAAATGACAACGTTATTATTTATTGGCATATTCTTGGAATTTCTGCTAAAATTCATTTTAATGTTTCGATTTTAAATCAAACAGATGAAAAAGTGTATTCTTTAGGTATGAATTTTATTTTTTATTATGTATATAATTGTATTTTTATCATTTAGAATACATTTACGAATTTGATGGTCTAAATGACATTCCTTGTACAACTTTTATTTCGAACAAGCGATTGTTGGATCCTAAATACGGCTATTTGTTAAATGGAAAGCTAACTATACTTTTGTGAAGTATGTTAATACATTTATTAATATCATTTTAATATTTGTTCTAATCTAGGCTAAAGTTACTAAGCAAGCATTAGATTTCTGGAAGAATTCACATCAATTAGAAAATTTATCTTTTGACTTTCAATCTTTGTTGTTTAATGAAAAGTATAGTGATATCACGCTTACTGTTGGTTTAGATGGCAAACAATTTCGTCTTCATAAGAATATCCTAGTAGCTAGATCACCAGTTTTAGCTGCCTTATTTGAAAATGATTGTCAAAATAATTTACAGAAGGAAATTAGAATCGATATAGCTGCAGATGTGTTCACCGAATTGATTCGATACATTTATACAGGCAGGGTTGCATCTTTAGAACAATACGCGACGGACTTGTTGGGAATTGCTGATAAGGTAATTGTATTTTGCTTTAGATTTATTATTAATGTTTTTTTTAGTATCAATTGGAATTTTTGAAAGCTTTGTGTGAACAGCATTTCACTTCTGTAATAACTATCGAAACAGTTGTTACTACTCTTATTTTAGCTGACACTTACAGCGCAAGTGAGCTAAAAAAGATGTTGTTTTGAATTTATTGTTCATCATCATGACAAACTCAAGGATACCGATGGATGGAAAATACTAAGTTCTTCAAAGCCGCAATTGTTGAGTGAATTGTTTAAACATTTAACTTTGAAAATTGGATATGGCGATTATTAATGTTCATTAATGATTATTAAATGTAATTCAGATCAGATATCTTTGACAAAGACACAACATACTTATTATAAACACTATCTGTATTTTGTTACCTAACTAATATACAACAACACACAGAAACAACATTACTTCAAGTGTCTCGAGTGTCTGCTTTCCAATTTTAATATTTCATAAACTTTAATAAAAAATTCTCACAAACATAACTAAACATAAATAAACATCTAGGCAAAAACAATTTATATTATTAAGGCAATATCATCAGTACGAATCACAATGAGGCAATCTCAATGAGACGACTCCTTTAAAAAACAATTTTATCTTTAGTTTATCTTTATAATTAGAAAGTGAATTAGAAAATACTCCTTCAGATATGATTAGTTTCTAGAATAGGATACAGAACCAACAGCAACAAAAAAACATACAGTCGAATGATTCGGCTCGAATCCATATGCCGCACAGATTCTGTTTAATGTTTGCCCTAGGATAACTAGATGGCGTTCAATATTAGTCAAACCTGGCTTAAACTACAGTTGTGAATAGCCCTTTAGACAATTTTTTCTTAACTGCACATGACATGTCTGACATGACATCCTCTACTCTTGACAAAACACAAACCTTATGGCATTGTTTTATCTTCACACAATAAATGCTATAATTTCTAATAAATTTCGCTATCCACAATCAACAGAATCAACAACATGTCGCAACAAACAGCAACATGTCGTTTGGAAATCGAGAAGTTTTCCCATTTGAGAAAATGTAAAGAGATTAATTTTCCTATTGCTGGTCGTTCTTTAACTTTTTGGGCTACTTCCTAAAGAAAATACACCTGATAGAAACATGAACGTTTTGGTTTATTGGCGAAATGACAAGATTATTTGTGAAAAAAATCCATTTCAAGGTTTCAATTATGAGTAAAAGTGATGAAAAAACTTTATACTATAGGTTTGTATTGTATTTTATTTATAAATTTTTTAATGTTTTTTTACCATTAGAGTATAATTACTATTTTGACAACGAAAATAATTATGCTTCTACAGCTCTTATTGCATTCTCAAAAATATATCCTATTTTCAATCAGTATTTGGTGAAAGATAAACTTACTTTGTTTTGTGAGGTATAATACCTATTATTAATTTTACAATTTCTTTATCCTTTTATCCTTTTTTAGGCTGAAGTTTTATATCCAAATGCACTTCAAGACTTAAAAAAATTTATCTATTGACTTTAATTCTTTACATATTGATGGCAAATTTAGTGATGTCTCCCTGATTGTGGGTTCAAGTGGAACCATATTTAAAGTTCATAAGAACACTGAAAAAAGTGGTGTTGAAATTTCCCTAATGCATTAGGATTATTGTAGAAAAGCCTAATGTGTTAGGGGTTAAGCCAAATGGATTAGGGCACTGTTTCCCTAATGCGTTAGGGCTTATCCCCTTACCCATTAGGGAAACCTATTTTATACCAAATGTATTAGGGCTTAACCCCTAACTGATTAGGGCTTTAAACCCTAATACATTTGGGGATATCTGGGACTGTTTCCTAAAAATTCAGGAAATTTTCCGGAAATTTATCGCGATATTTAGAAATTTCCCAGAAACATAAATTTAAATTATTTATTATATTATGAAAAAATATAGTCACAAATTAAAAAAATACACTGTAGAGGTGTAGAGGTGCCGAGCCACTACAACACCAACTATCTTCAATCATTCGTTGTTGTGTTCACTCTCGGTGTTGTTTGCTACTGGACCATTCACTGCTGCATGATTCGTCTTGCGCTTCTTATTTCGACTGACCAAGGCTTCGCTTGTGCCAATTTTCCGCAATTTTTCCATGTGCTTCTCTTTCAGCTTTTTCTTCTTTTCTTCTTCGCTCTCGTCTTTGAGTGTCTTCTCATATTCGGCTTCTTCTTGTCTGCCAGCGTAATTGTAGTGTTGGTTAAATTTCACAAGTAAGTATTCCTAATAAAAATAATGTCATTAGAATTAAAATAAAAACACATTTTAGATGTGTCTTACCGCTACTACTTCTTTAAGGGTTGTTTTTGGATACTCCATCAATCGGTTTCCCTTCTTTGTGCATTTCCAGGAATTCTCCGTATCGTTTTGCAATTTTAGGGAAATGATTTCCAACAACCGCACAAAAAACTGTGGCGTTCCTGAGGACCCAACTGATGAGGAATATGCTTGCAGATTACTTCCTTGTATCTTTTCATAAGGGCACACGTTTCCCTGGAAAAAGTTTTGTAGTTGGCAGTATCAGCCTTTTTCTGTGCCCATTCAGCAAGAACGGACCCAGCAGCAGTTGTATAGGGAAAACGCGCAGTTTCAAATCGCCAAACATTCTTTTTTCCAAATCGTTCCGCTACCCAAACTGGATGATCTCGATCGAGTTGACTGGCATCTTCGATAGCATTGCATTGAGCACTTTCAGTAGATTCAAGATTAGCCGAATGAGTTTCTATAAGATAAAGTAGAAGTTAAAATATATTTAAAAATAACAAAATGTATTTACCATCATGCTCGTTTTCTCCCCGTTCACTGGCATTTCCAGTCAGATCAACTTCTTGATGATCATTTGTATCACAATCTTCCTCATGGGCACTGTAGTGTTGCATGTGACTTGTGTTCGACTGAGGTCCATCGAGGTCAGTGACGTGATATTCCTCACGAGGATATCCTTAAGAATGAATATATTAGCAAATGATTACAAAGTGTGATATATTGCTTACCTCCATGTGAATAGCTTTCGCCATAATAGTTCTCGTTTTGATGATATGTCAAATGAGGTCCTTAAAAATATCAAAATTATTATTAAATAGAAAATAAAGTCTAATACGATCAAAACAACTTACCATAATTATGATAATTCCGTTCATGGCTGTACTGACCTTCTTGCAAGTCAAACTGTTGTATACCATAATCGGTTGAGCCAGAAGAATGGTATGTTGAATTGTCATGGTCATTTTCTTTGTGAACTCGTTGAGAATTAGAACTTGGGGATGCAAATAAGTTTTCTTTTGGAGATTTTTTTGACAGTCTTTTGCAGCCAACGGAGATTCTAAATAAATATGAAATAAAGTATTGAGATCAAAGTGTTTGAACAAACATACCCTTTGAACTTAGCGACTTTTGTTGATGTTGAAGATTTGGATCTATAAAATAAAAAAATAATAAATTTAGCTTCAAAATGTTTGAATGAACTTACGATGTGAAGATGAAGGTTGTAGTTGTCGATGATATGGGTTCGAAACATCAGGAGAACGCCAATTTTGTGGCAAATTACCTTTAAAAGTGGCCATGAGATTTAAACAAAAGGTATTGCAAACAAAACACAATTACCTCGAGGTTGCCACTGATGGTTTCTAGGACTCGGAGTTCCAGGAAATTTCGGATTCGGCATTTGTGGGGAATGGTAGTAAGAAGGTCCTCAAATTAAAATATCGACGTTATTAAGAATTTTTAACACGAAACAAATTAATATACTAACTTTGGCTGTATCTATCGCTTAATTGCCGAGATTGCTTGGTTTGTTGTTGACGAATGTTTTGTTGAGACATTTTAGAGTTGTTATAAATGAAGATAAATAGATGAAAGCATAAGCAATGTAGATTCTCAAGCTCACAAATGTGAGCTCAACTGTTTAAAACAGAAGATGAAAGGCATTTGACCGTTGGAGAATGAACAAAGGCGAGTAGATGACTTTTGAGCGAAGAAGAGGCCAAGACACTGTAAGACATTGCAATGTTACCCTACACTTTGCGCTTAAGGCTAGTGGCATATGAGTAAGCGTGCAGCAGTACACACGTGAGGGTGATCGCCATCGTTTTGCCTCATGCACGTTACGCGCTGGGTGACTAACGTTGACAGTGCTCCTCTAACTTGACTGCCAGTTTGCTTTGCTGCTAGCCCTTTTGCATAAGAATTGACCGACTAAGTAAAAATAGTTGTAAAACGATTGTAAACAAACTAAACCGTTGTGTCACATGTGAGCTGCTGCAGCTGTCAAAGTTTGCGCGCAAATTGTGATTGTCAATAAACAATGATGACTTTTGCAACTCCTCATCGAGCTCGTCCGATATTAGGTGACCTCAAAGTTAACAACAACTTTTCTACATCTGCTCAAGTGGAGGACTCATCAGAAAGGTGTCATGTAGCCACTAAACGAGTGTATGACGAATATGACGCCGACAATACCGAAAATGTGTGTAATTCAAAAATCCGCAAAACGACAACTATGAGCATTGCATTTGAACAGTTTGTACAAAGTGTAGAATGCAAACAAGTTTATCACCGGATCGATGTTCTTAGTTTTTATTGTATGCAGTGTTTGGAGACAATAAATTTGACAAAGCCAGATAAGTGCAAATTACTGCGACACATTGGTCGGCAGAAACATATCAATGCTGCAACTGCACCGATCATCGATGGCAAAACTAGTGCTCAAGTCTTAAGGGAACATTCGATCACATCAAAGTTTTTCTTCGCCGAAATGAATTCACTTGGCCAATACTTTTGCAACGTTTGCCAATATTCTGATACCACAAATGTTTTCCCGACAATTCGAACCGAGGCCGCCATCAACAGGCATGCTACCGAGAATAGTCGTCACAAGCGACTTATTGAGGAAATGTTCGGTGGTGTTGGCTCAAGTATCGCAAGGCACAATGATGTGAAGAATCAAATAAAGAGAAAAGCACAAGTTCATATTGAGACACCTGAAGAGAAGCTTGAAGTAATGCGAGATGTAATCGATGAATTGAGCTACACTGGTGTGTTTGAACTCGTGCAAAAACAAGTTCCCAATGAAGACCAACTTGTCACAATGTATTGCTTTTGCTGTAAAGTGTGTCATTTCCAATTTGACCCTTTAAATTATCGATTACATTTGAAGAGGAATGCTATTGGACACTTGAGCGCACCGAAACATATGAAGGCCATCGAAGACATGGAAAGTGGTGTTGTTAAGAAAAAGTATGTCCAATTAGGTCCTGCCAGTGGCCGATTTTATGATCGGTTCCATCGATTCAACCAAATTGACCCCATTGCACCTCGATACACATCGCCTGAGACAGCTATGAGTGCAGCTTACCTAATGATAAAATTAGGTATATCGTTTAATAGTGGCACTGGAGACAACAAGTGGATCTTTGAGCAAGCATTTGGCCGCACTTTTTCGAGAAAGATCATATCTAGAGGAATGAAATTGTTATCAGAAGGTATGTTTACTTTGTCTATATTCAATTGGTTAACGATTTTCATAATTTGTTTAGATATGTTTCAATCTCTCTGTAACGATATCAAAGATCATCGATTGGCGCTCATGGTCGATGAGACCAACAAGAAGAAAGGCAGATTTGTGGGTCTTATTGTAGCTACACTCGACACTAATCCAGTACAGTTCTACAAACTCAATATTCGTTTCATCCCGAAAGACGAGAGTTGCGACGCACTGTACATCTGTGAATATGTTCTCGATATGGTCGAAGAGATTTGGCCTGACGGGCCGAGACCAGACCAAGTTGTCTCACTCATCTCCGATGCTGTCTCCTACATGGAGGCGGCAGCAAATCGTCTCAAAGACAACGAGAGCACTCAGGACATTGTGCAGGTCAAATGTGTCGTTCATGGATTGCATCGACTGTCTGAGGAGTTGGTACAACTTTGTCCAGAACTACATCAATTCTGTTGTCTCTTCCAAAAGGTTTGCATTTCACTTTAGTTAAATTAAATAGGAAATAGTAATCATTACTACTTAAAATAGATTTACAAAAGGGCCGAGTCAAGAGAAGAATTACTCAAGAATTGTATTGGCCTGTTTTATTGCAACTACTACCGTCCACCTCAATTCATTCAAGTTCGGTGGACCACCTTTACCTGTTTGTGTGCATTTATGAAGCACTTTTTTCGTGGCATATTTGAATACGCCACCTGGCTTGTAGTTCCACTTAAGAGTGGCCAACCTGATGTCAACTCTGACATTTGGAAATTCAAACAACTGCTTGGAACAAAGTTAGCTCTAATCTATCAGCAAATCAACTTTGTGTTCAAGTATGTTGGATTGAACCGCATTCTTCGTTGTCTCGAAAAGCCAGACACACTTGCAGCCGAACTGAAGCACATTCAAAGTGCAATCGATCTTGTCTACAGTGTGATTGGTCAATATGAACAGAATTCAAACGAATACTTGAAAGCCATCAGTGTTTACAAGAAATTGATTTGGGTTCTAAAGAAAAACTCTGACCTGCCGACAGTCGTTAGTCTAGCAAAAGAAGATTTGGCTTACGCGAATATTCCTCTTACATCTGCTCCACTAGAGAACTGGTTTTCTCTGTTCAGAGTGTGCCAAATTGACACTCGACCAATGTCTCCTCTCACTGTTTGTCGGTACGTCTTTTGTAAGAGTAACCAACCTGTTAATGTGGTTGCTAATCAATCAAGTGAGCAGGTAATTTACTTTTATTTACTTTATACTTTTCACATACTGACGAATTCGTCAGTTTCGAAACTCACACATCGTTCAATTGCTTCTCAATCTACTCAAAAATGCAGTAATGACTTCGCTCCTGTTTCTAAATCTAAATACTCAAACTTCAATGCTTCAAGTAAACTTCGATTCAAAGTGATAAAGAGGAAATTACAGTTTTAATTTAATATTAATTACTCCTTAATTCTACAGAGGAAGCTATCCGAAGATTTTGGAGCCAATTTTGATGCCAAACCTAAAGGGGCGATCAATCTAGTCATTGCTTACGAACTTGATTGCGAAGAAACTATGAACAAAATTGCCAATCGACTACATTTCGACATTAAAGATGCTCCTCTGGATTTCAAAGAGTTCCTAAATTTTCCACCAGTTCCTGAAGTAACGACAACAACGTTTAGTCGTTTAAAAAGAAAACGATTGGTCCACCAAGCTAACAACAACAAAATGAGCAAGAAACAATCAATCATGACATTATCCACAAATTTGGCAGCAAACCATTCAATCGATCTGACCTCATACGTATCTAATCTGTCTATTGAGGACGAACAAATGGCCTCCATAAGCAAGTCTGATGCTTCCAATCCCTCCCGACAAGTATCTACTCCTGGCGTCACCTCAACTCAGCTCACTACCAATTACTTGGCTGAACTAGATCGAGTCAAGTCAAACGAATCGCTCATTTTGAAAGACTCGCAAGATCGATCCAAATGTGAGCGTAACTTAGTCGATTCTCAAAACTCAACAGAGCCAGAACAAACTTACATTCAACCCTCAACACGAACTGCTCTAGTCAAGAAACGATGTCATCCTCAAAGTTCACAATACTCTGAACTGAAAGTGAACAATAAATCAAGTAAAGTAAATAAGAAGCAAAAGGTAAATCGTGTGCCTGAAATTGAAAGCAATCGAACATCACGAACTAGAACGATCCACAGGCCAACGAGATATCTTTAATTTTGTTATTTTATTTATTTAATTATTTGTAAAGTAAATTTAAGTATTAATAATCAATTATTAAATAAATTCTTGTTTGTAATTCAATTATTGTTATTATGTATATTATATAAATTGTACAACGCGCCATTCAATTCAATTTGAATCGTTCAAATTGGCAAGGCTATTTTCACTTACCACTATGAAAACATTAACAAAACTGTATAACACCACAGACTGTGGCTGTGGTGTCGTAGCAGCACTGTCAACGGTAGTCACCCGCCGCGTAACATGCATGAGGCAAAACGATGGTGATCGCGCGCGCTCGTCGAGTGTTGTCAGTGCACTGCAGCTGTATGCAGCTCAATTTGAACTCTAACGTTAACGTTGCTATTACGTTGTGTTAACTTAAGTAAGCTTACTTGTTACACTGTTGAGCACTGCTGCCGCTGGTGGGTGACATCGAAACAAAAACAACAACAATCTATTACCTCTACCTCAACCTCGCCATTGCCCATGAGTCATGACACACTGACGATCAGTGACTGACCGCACATGCTTTCAATTTAACGAAAACTTCTATTTCTACTCAAAATATTTTTTAAAACAACAATTTGTGTTCGTGGTGACAAATAGTTTGTCTGAAAATAATCTTCACTACAAATTCTGCAATTCTTTAATTATGTCAGCGAATAGTCGTCGCAGGAAAAATGTGTACACCGATTCTCCGTACGCTTCTTTGATCCGTGATCTAAATGATCCTCTACCTCCTGGTGCCATGCTCAGAAAATGTCCTCGAGGTTGTGGTGAGGATATTAGAAATCGACAAGCACTTTATTATCACATCGAAAATATTCATCCCGATGATTATGCAAGATATAATAAGTATGTTTGTAATATTTAATAATTTATTGGTAATTTAATTTTAAATGTGTTGGTTTGTGTAGGATCCCCAAACTAACACCTAGTAATTTAACCACGACAATTGAAAAATCTTTAACTAATCAAGATATTGAAGTTAATGATTGTCAAGACATTGTCAATTACGAGGATATTGGGAACGCTATTGAAATCATTGAGGATGGCTTTTATGATACTGATTCATCTGATGACAACATGAATGAGGAAGAATCGGAAAGTGAAATTGAGGAAATTGACGAGAATGATGAATTTGGGGAATTGTTCGATAAAGAAAGAATACTTTCTATATATGGAGAGTATATCGAAAGTACCGTAATTGAGGAAACACAGTCTAACCTCATAAAAGAATCGAAATCACTTGTTGATTATGTGTTAGATGATGAATATTTTGAAAAGGTATTTTTTATTATAATTTTGAAATTTAGATTTGGAATTTACTTTGTTATTTATTTTTAGCGCATTATGAATCCAATGCTGGAATTTAAATACTTGAAGAATGGTGCTTTCAAAATAGTCAACCAGTTTAGGGGGCAGCATGTGTGAAGCAGTTGAACAGTTTTTTATGGACAACATTCCAAAAGGTGTTCCTGTTCCAAAAGATGTTCCAGATAAATTAGCTTTATACAAAAGAATAGTCAAAAGTGATTTTTTGCAAAATAAATATATTGAACGAAAATATAAAGACTATTACATCAAACCGAAATTGTATAAAATCACAAAGGGCGATAAAGAAGTTACATTCTCATATCTTTCTGTCAAACAATTATTTTTAAAGTACATCAAGAATCGATCAATGTATGCCAAATTTGGAAAAGATAAAGGCGAAATAAAAGTAAAAAAGCCCAAATTTTTAGGAAAACTACGATGTGATAAGGTCATTTACAAAGGGATGATGGATGGATCATTTTCAGATAGAATTGAAGATAAAGTGTGTTTGGAGATATTTATGGACGATGCAGAAACAGCGCCTTCAGGGGGTTTTGTTACTCATCAAAAATTTTTACTTGTTTATGCGACATTTTCAAATATTCCTTTGGAACATCGTATTCATTGCAACCAAATGGAATTATTAATGACCGTTGATAGAACTAAATTGGATAATCTTGGAATAACCGAACCTTTGGTAGATTTATTTACCCCGTTCATTAACGAAATGTCAGAACTCATGAAAAATCCTATTGAAGTAGATGGAAAATTTTTTGAAGTGACTTTATCTAATCTCTGCGGTGACAACCTTGGAATTTACGAGGCTCTCGGGTTCAAAAGATGTTTCAACATAAAGGCTTTTGTTTGTCGTCATTGTTTGATAAGGGGAATTGAACCGAAAAATAATCCAACTGATTCTAGTATTCAGGATTCATCGAAACATTTCCCCTTACGTGATCACGCTTCATCAGAGGAACTTAAAGAATTGGGAATTATTCGTCAATGTCTTTTCGAGAAGCTACCTTTGATTACCAGATTTAATTTATCTCCACCCGAAATTATGCATGATTTAACGGAAGGGGTACTTCCAGCAGTTTTCGTTATGATTCTAAACTCTCTGGTGAAACGAAAAATTCTTACAAAAGACGTCATTCTTCAACAGTTTGAAAAGTTTAAGTTTCACGAAAATCCTGCCAAATTGAGATGGATAAATGGAAGTTTTAAGATTACTGGGAAAGCAATTCAGGTTTGTTTTATTGTTTAAAATTATACAGAACTTTAACATTTATTTTTTACTTTCACAGAAAATTGAGGCATTCTTAAAATTGGATGTCATCTTGTTTAATGAGTGGGATTTCAAGTGGCCTGAGAATAAGCTATTTGTGCTTGTTAAGAAATTCACTCTTCTAGCATTCCAAACTTCGTTTCACAAGGAAGACCTGAATGCACTAGATGATTTGAGTGGGAAAATTGTAATTTGTTGTAAAAAGTTGAAGGATAATTTTGATGTCTACTGTAAAGTTCATCATTTACAACACTACGGTGATCTCATCAAAAAATTTGGACCTTTGTACTTGTACGCTTGTTTTCACTACGAACGAAAGCACCAATTCGTTAAAAATTTGGCAAGAATCATGAAGTGTTTCAAAAATCCATCATTTACTTTTCACATGAGACACCAAGCCATGCGTGCCTATCTTGACATGAAAAACAATTTCTACGAAATTGATTTTTTTGTAGAGGAACCAGACGAGCGAACTCCAAAGTTATTGCAGAAATTGCCTTCAGGTAGTTCCCTTATAACAAAACTTACCGAGTATCCTTTTAGCTTGAAGAAAACGATTTTAAGAAAAATTAAGTATCAACGTGAAAATCAATGGCTTGATGTAACACAATTTTGGAGAAATTCAAATGGGAAAATTTATTGTGAAGGAAGAGTTTTACAACAAGAAAAGTTTCTTAACGACAAAAAGAAGGTTTTTCCAAAATGGCATGATCAAGAAAATCAATCATTAAAATGCCTCATAGTGGAATACAAGAAGAAATACGTTGAGCTTAATCATTTGAGCTTTTGGAATGATTACCTTTTTACATTCAAGAAAAACAAACAAGAAAATTACTTGTTAGTTGAATGGATCCACTAATAATTTTAAGCTTGAACATTTTTGTGACTGATGATAAATAAATTTTTGTTTAAATAAAGTGAAATTAAACTTGTTTAATTGATAAATTAATAGAAAAATAATAATGCATTTTCATATCATATTTTTATTATATATTTTAGTTTTTATTCATTTTTTATTTACAAACAAACCCCTAATACATTAGGACAAATGCTAAAACCCCTAATATATTAGGGATTTTGAAGTCCCCTAATCCGTTAGGGAATAATTGACCACATTCCTTAATGTATTAGGGAATTTCGCCATTCCCTAATACGTTTGGGTACATTTACCCCCGTCCCCAAACTCATTAGGGCACGTACAATAAACCTAATGCATTTGGGGTCAGACTTTTTTCAGTGAATATATTGTCGACACGATCACCAGTTTTTGCTGCGATGTTTACCAATGACAATAAAAAGGAACAAAATAACGTGGTAAACATCATGGATGTTTCGGTGGATGTATGCAAACAAATGGTTCGATACATTTATACAGGTAAAGTTGAATCATTAGATGAATATGCTATGGATTTGTTTCTTGCTGCTGCTAAGGTAATAATGTTTTTTATTTAAAAGTTTATTATTAATTTACATATCATTTTAGTATAAATTGGATTCCTTACAAATTTTATGCTTTAAATATATTGCTTCACGTGTAACTTTAGAAAATGCGGCCAATAATCTTATTTTTGCTGACAAACACTGCGCGAATGAGTTGAAATTAATCTGCCTTGAATTCATTTCCAACAATGCAAGTCAAGTTACTGATACTGCAGGCTGGAAAGTTTTGAGTTCGTCTAATCCGAAGTTGCTGAGTGAATTGTTCTTTCATTTATCTTCTAAAGCTAACTTTCATTAAAGTGATGGGTTTTATCGTGCCGTCATTGATGTTATCACCAGTATGATTTCTGTATAGATTCTAATCAATTCTGTAAAGAATCACAATTGTACTACTTTCAAACTCGATTCGTATTAAAACATTTTTTTAAACTCTTTATTTATTATCCAAACACATCGATCAAACCACTACTGCTCTGGATCGAGAGGTCTCAACTTCGATGGCGTGCCCAAGAATGTGTGGCTCAAATTGAGGACACCTAAGGACCAGTAATGTATGAAGACCTGACAGATCTAGTCAGTCGCTTCTGCCCAATCCCTCGAAGTAGACATTTTACCTATTTGTCAAGTCCTTTAGATAAGTCAACGAAAAGATAGATTCAGAGTGCGACAGTATCACAATTTACATCGTTTGTGAATGTTCGTTTGTTAAACGTCATCTGTGAATGAGCTTCATGTTTATTAATTTTCCGTTGGAATAAGATTTTCGCGGTATTCTGTTGAGTGAACAATAAACATCTATCCTTCACTACAAGCTAGGGGGCGTACTTTAATCACGTGATCAAGAAAATCGACTTTTTGAACTCTCCCATCCCCCATGTGATCAGGTCGTGATCAAAGACCAGACCCCCCCTAAACATACATTTTTTTATCAAGCCGTATTTCTACCCATTCCAATAAATAAGACATTTTAAAGATTATCATATAAATTTTAGCCAAAATTGGCATTTAAATAAGAACGAAACCCAATCAATCATTTATGATCATACTGACTTTAGTCAGTGTCGTCTTCATAATCTGAGACTATGATGATTCGAATAGACTCATTGTTATCTAATCACTGATCATTATTTAATTCTTCGAACGCACACGGAGAGAAATGCAATTGAATATATCTTATGTTGGACAGAACGAATATATTCAATCTCCTCATATGAAATATATTCAATGCGAGGTATCAAATATATTCGATTATTATTTATTGAACATACTCAATCTGACGGCCATAAGATATACTCAATATTTGAATTTCATTTATTTAATGAATTAAGTTTTATTTAAAAATATAATAAATGTACCAACAACAACAATGATAAATGCTAACATAAAATACAAAATGCATATAAAAAATGAAATAACATTATACTTGTTCATTTCATCCGGATATTGATACCCATCTTCTTTTTGAGGGACCCAGCATTTTGAGATGATCAAGTTTCTGCTCTAGTGTCTTTCTCATCTTCAAACGATGATCGTTCTTTTGAAGCTCTGGGAGATTGGCAATGAAGTTAGTCCATTTGTTCACTAATTTCGAAGATATCGAAGAAAATTATTGTTAGTGTGTTTGTCAAGTTAAGCACATAATGCGCATAAATACGTGCAAACGACATAGATGTTAAAAATTTTCTTAACATTGATGATGTTCTGGTTTCATGGCTTCGTGTGATGGCCAGATGACGGTGCCGACATCAGTAGAGAATCGGAATAATTCAGTGGATTCTTCTTGATTGAGTTACTCGAATTAATTGTATTTAGAACTATGATTGCATTCATAATCGAGATAAAATACAGTCATAACGAATAAAAACGAGATTCAAGCAGTGTTCTGTTTAGAGGTTAGAGTTGAAATGCAACGATCACTTGACTGTGCACAGCACACATGGCCAACTGTCGCAGTTGAAAAGAGGCGACTAGTGAGGAAGACCTTGACTAGCGATAGCAAGCTTGCTCTCTTCTCTTCTTCATTCTTTTGGAGGGTGCGATACCAAAGCGTTCTAAGAAAACGTGTCGCGTTCGTTGCTTACTTGTCAAAACGTTAAATTTATGTTTCCTGTGTGCGTATACGTGAATATTATAAGATAAAAATTTGTTTTGTTTTTAGTTTGAATGTAAAGTATTGATTTTTCCCAATTTGAGGGAAAATCATAATGTTCTGTGATTAATAAAGCTTAATTCAATATATTTTTATGAATTTCTAAATATACGATTGAGTAATTTATAAAATATTGAATATATTCAATTCTAAATCTATTCAACGACCAAATGGAATATATTTTATACACAGATATATAAAATATATTCGATATTGAATATATTTTATAAAATTAGGGTTCTCATAAATTATATTTGATTTCTTCTTAAATCGATTTGATTGAATATATTCAATATTGAACATATCCAATAAAACGGGAGTTTAAAAAATAATTAATATTGTATATTAAATATATCCAATTGACATATAGAATATACTCACTACCAGCCATGCACAAATATGCAGCTCTGGAATTTGATGAAATTAATTCTACATGAAGTAGACCTCGAGACCAGATAGCACACCCATTTTGGTCAGCTATTCTTCAGGGGTTCCAATAATACAAAATTAAATGTTAAATCTTTTCGAAAAAGTTGTCATGTATAGAGATACGTTCATTCAAGTGGAATTTTTGGTATTAATCCGCGATTTGAAATTATTACCTTCTCATATATTATGATTTTATTGTTGAAAAACATACTTATGGATGTCACAAGTATCCCTGATTTTTTTAAGGTTGGTAAATGCAAGCTTTAGTATTAATTTTCTTTATCAAAAATATTAAATTTTGCAAATTATCATAAAGTTATTAAATTGTTTGAACTTTAAGTAATTAAAACCCCAAGAAAGCTTGCATCTACAATTCTTTTAAAATTCAGGGATACTCTTGGAACATGAAAGCATCATTTTCAACAATAAAATCATAAAATATGAGAAGGTAATAATTTATAATCGCAGATTAATACCAAAAATGTCACTAGAATGCACGTATCCCTATACATGACAACTTTTTCGAAAAGATTTAACATTTAATTTTGTATTATTGGAACCCCTGAAGAATAGCTGACCAAAATGGGTGTGCTATCTGGTCTCGAGGTCTACTTCATGTAGAATTAATTTCATCAAATTCCAGAGCTGCATATTTGTGCATGGCTGGTAGTCAATATGAAAAAGATATAGGATATATTTCATAAGGGTATCGAATATATTCCATAGATGTAAAAAAGTATGAGATATATTCAATCTCGTTTCTCTCCGTGCAGGGGCTAAATTACTTCTATTTTTAAAGAAAATTCCCATTTAAAATATGCTTTGGATTTGATCTGACCCCCTCGTGATCAAGGTGTGATCATTTGTCAAACCCCCTTCCTCCAACCCTTGATCACGTGATTAAAGTACGCCCCCTTGTTCACTGCATATTTCATAATCGAATCATCCAAACAGTCAAACTCATCAGCCGAGTTGAACTCAAACTGTTCGAGTTGAGCCAAAATAGACAAATCAATTCGAGGATAATTCAAATTTTTTACAAACTTTGCATTCACATCAAAAGTCAACTTTCGCAATGAGCCAATTGAGTTTACAGCTGAGAGTAGCCGAAGATATGTACGAATATTTCGAATATGATTTTTGTCTAATTCTGTGATTCGATCTTTTTGATAATAATCGGAGTACAGTTTGAGAGTATGAAGTGTTCCATTTGGTCTGTTGAATTGTTCCAACAGATGAATGATTGAATCAATCTCTTTGGAATAAACATGACTGCTGATGGTTAGCGCTGTGAGATTGGTGAAATGAGTGAGCAACAATCGTACAAAATCAAGTGGAAATGAGTATATTTGCAATTGAACATCACGTTGGTCCGGAAACATCGCATCGCCATTCTCATTTACAAGTTCCCTTCGTTTCGGTATTTGAAAGCCAGACTTCTCGATGTAATGCTTAGCATTGTTTCCAATCATCAAAACCAACTCTTTCCGATCACGAGCTGAAAGACCACGAATTGCATTCCACCTCACGCAAACATGTCCAGCAGTAAATAGTTTCTGTATGCAAAGTCTATTCAAAATGAGCACTAAAAGAGGATTGTCCAAATCATTGATAGATGCCATTGTTTTGATGGATTTGAAGTCAGAGGTTTATTCTGTAAAAAATAAAAATCAATATGATATCATGCACAAATTAACTTTCACTGTTCAGAAAATTTGCATAGGGAATATCCCTACGTTTTGCGCCTCTTTGGAAATAGTCCTATTTAACATATAATAGGAATATTTCCTATCTGACTATATGGATAGGACTATTTCCTATTCGTTTGTGACTGGTTATTCGGCCAGCCTACTTAGGAAATAGTCCTATGTTGCTTACTTATGATATATCCCTACACTTTTTATATACTATTCTTTCCATATATGAATCGCAAATAACTATGGATATTAAAAAATATATAATTTAATTATAAATAATAGATTACAAAATATGAATATCTAAAAGATGATATCTTTCTGATTATAGACTCATCGTTGCTCGATTACCCTCCAACTTCACTCAATTCTCCATTTTCATAGTCTGATCCTTCATTCTGTTCTTATTTTCTTGTGTGATTCAACCTGGTCATCGTCAGACTTCAATTCTGGTAGAAAAGATTCCGATGTACTCGCCTTAGATCGATTACGCTCTTCTGGCATTTTTCTGTAGATCACAAAGAAGTGGGAAGCCAGATACCCGCTGGTGTTCGTATCGGATAAACTTCGACAATTTTGAACTCTTAGATGACAAACTTGAGATTGGACCTCGATATCTTCACGCAAAGACATTGTCTGCAGTGCCGGTATTCACGATAGTGGCCATGTTCTCATTGAATCGTTGGTGAAAACATTTCAAAAATTCCGTGCCAGATACGTCCTAAATAAATAAAATAGTCTTAGATTAAAAAATATGTAAAACAACACAGATTAATAATTACAGAATTAAATTAAAATTAAATTAACAGATTATAACTCAGGATATTTACCTTAAACCGCTGTTGCCTAAGCTTGTTTGGCAAATTTTTACGCGAATAGCACATGAGTAAAGCTGCCTCACAGTGTTAAATATTTTTTAGATGGAAATGGGTGTTGGAATAATTTACTAGTTCAATCAGGGAGTAGAACACAAATGGTTTTCAAATGTTTCAAGCCAAGGAACGTCGAGTCCAAAATTGCAGATTTCGGTATTCAGTTCTGGTGGTAGTCACTGATACAATAATAAATCACACTTAACACATAATGATTTGTGATCACGATAGCGAATCAAATCAGAAATGGATCGATTAAAACGAAGGAACTAGACGAAATATCACCAAGTTATGCAGGCAGCAACAGCAGTAAGGCAACGGACAAAACGCGCTGTTTACTAACTGCCAAACACACTCACAACACAGTGCACACACACTTATGGACAATACCTCGAGTTTAATTTACGTTGGGCATCGTTACCAGGACATTCTTAGGTGAATTGTAGATAATTTGTCTGGTCGGAAGATTCACAGAACTACCAAACAAACAAAAAACGAATTGCAATATCGTTACGAGCTGTGATTGTTTTGAGTCTGATCAAAACATACGTTTGACTACATCCACCCAAGTTGTCAATGTTCCAAACGGCAATTTCCACAATTGTTTATATTCGCGCCTTTATTTTCATTTTTTTCTGAACGCGGTCTGCAAACCAAATCTTATAAGAATACTTTTATTTTCTGGGACAGCTTCGAAACGCTCCATTTCATTAATCATCTAATTTTCTGTACCAAGTTCCCGCTACTTCATATTCAGACCTGACAGAATCTGAATCGAGATTTTTCATTAATTCAAAATTAAACATATCTTTATCGTCATCTTTATTTTTACAAGATTTCAAAAAATCCTTGATCTCCTTCGAGAAGTAATCGATTTCATTTTGTGCAAAATTATTAATTTCCTTCACCCACCATTCAAGGTAACTGTCCCCAAGTTTGGCACAAACACTTTTCAGCCGGCGACATTTTGTTAAATTTTTGGTCAATCGAAGCGTACAAAACATTAGAGAAAAACTAGGCGGGAGTTTGTAGATTGAATTTGAGTAGAATTCATGAAATTTCAAATTACATTTTAAACGACAATCGACACACAGATCTGATTGAGGTGAATCACGAATCAATCTCACGGTTTCTACATTTGGGAAGTAGTGATGCACATTTCGGTCTGAAAATATTTGATGTTCAAGTTTTATAATATTTAATGTTAGTATTCTCACTGATTGAAGAGTAGGAATATTCCTGCTTATGGGCTCAACCACCGATGAGATTGAGTTCATAATATGCGTGTCAATGGTGAGAGAAAGCAAATTGTGAAGATGTGACAAGGAGGTGAACAGTTGAGTGGGCGTAGGTGGATTTTCAAAGTATTGTGTCAGTTCGAGTGAGGTGAGTTTGTCAAAGTGACGACACATTTCTTCTAAACGATCAACTAAAGCATTTTCCATAAAACCATTCAGCCCTGGAAAGGGGCCATTCAAGTTTGTGTGAAGATGCGTGAATCGTGATGCAAATTTACGTGGGAGTGCAAGCAACCAATCGAAATTCGTGCAAAAGTGAATACCTGATTGATTCAAATAAAATAAGATAAGGTTAAATTTTCATAGAATTACACTTACGAATGTTTCTCAATTCTCGATTCTGGACCGCATAGCGCACAATCGAGTTTTTCAAACATTCATTGCCAAACTGTGACGCATAAAAGTCAAACTCTTCCAACTGTCCCAAAATAGGCAAATCTAATTTTTCTAAATTGTAGTATCTATTGGAATAGTGGAATTGTTGTTGACTCAAGTTGAGTTGTAGCTTTTTAAGTGTTGCAATTGAATTCACTGTGCTCAGAAGTGGTTGATGCGGATATTCTGTGAACAGTTTGAGTGTATGTAGCTGTCCAGTTGAAGCAAATTGTTCAAGTAGGGATGTGATCAAGTCCAGATGATCAGTTTTATCACAACTTATGGTGAGTATCGTAAGGTGGAGCAAATTTTGACTCAAAAATTTTCCAAGATTAACTGAAAGTGTTTCAACTTGAAATGGAACATCACTTTTCAATGGAATCAATGCATCTCCATTCTCGTCCATCAATCTTTCAGGTACATGAAAAAGTGCCTCATCGATAAATCGCTGAGCGCCGTGTCCAACGAGCAGTGTCAATTCCTTCCTCCCATTAGCCGATTTGGATCGAATCGCATTCCACCAAACACAAACACGCCCAGCACGAAACAGATCGCATATTGAGAGTTCATCAAAAATGCGCAATAAAGATAGATCGTCCAACTGGTCTATTGTGGTTGGCATTGTTGCAGTAAAACGATCTATAAGACATTTAAATATTAGTAACATAATCAAAATTGATATGACTTGTTCATATTCACTAAGTATCTTTTATCTCTAAAAATTGATGCTTAACACCGTTACCAGATTATGAACAAAACAGTTCTGGATGAGTAAAACAGTTTGTTTTTGGTGTTTTTAGGCACTTTCAGACAACCAAAAAGCCAAAAATCGTAATGCAACCGTCACGAGCAGAGGTTGTTTTGATTCCAAGACGCCGACTATATGCACAGCAGTGGTTCAATGCATTTTATGTATCGGTACAAATGATACAACAGTGAACAGTACTGCACGGCTATTTGCACACTTGTTTATATCTTTATTTATTTTTTAATATACTCTACTGAGTCTACGGCTGCATTACGATTTTTGGCTCATTGATTGTCTGAAATCACACAAAAACATATATAGTTTTTTCATATATCTTAACCAAGAATAAACAATTTTGAGTAACAACGAGACCTGATATTCCTGTGCTACTGAACCGGCATTTCTAACAATGAATATATGTCAGATCATTTATATAGAACACAATTTGTGGATTCATCTGTATAACATATAAATGATAATCATATTTATCAATCATCATCTTCTTCCTCCTCAAATGGTTCCATTTCATTCCAGGCCCATTGTCGGTACCGAGGGCCAGCCATATTGGGGTCAGCATCAATTTTGGAGCTCACCATTCTCAGGTTTTGGGAGTTGCTAAAATAGCGAAACATGTGCCGAGCACATTTCTCTTCGTGTGCGCCAGTGCGTATTTTCGATATTACATTTATTATGAGAACAGATTTATTCGTTAGAGCTAGCGACCGTGCGCTAGGCAGACAGGACAACAAGTGAGAGGAACAGGACATAGGAAAAGTCTATTTACATGTACATGCTTGACTGTCTAGGGCTAATTCACATGGTACGTAATTCTATTTACACTCAGTTGGGTCACTCATAACACTCCCCCTTGACCCCAACTATATCTGATAAGGCCAATTTCGCCTTTGCAGGAGTCAGCGCTTTCGTCAGGTAGTCGGCCCTTTGCTCGTGAGTTTTCACATAGTTGACATCTAGAAGTTCTTTGAGTAGATTATCCTTCACGAAGCAATATCGGATATCGATGTGTTTGGCATCCTTTGATGGTCGATTTTCATACATCGAGATTGCAGATTTGCTGTCACACAGTAGGTTGAACTTCGTGATGTTCTCACCAAACTCAGCAACAAGACGGGTGATCCATAGTCCTTCAGAGACAGCTTTCGACAGTGCGTAGTATTCAGCTTCGGCGGTGGATATGGCAACTTCGCCTGCTTGTTTCTTACTCAGCCATAAGATACTGGACCCAAATAGTTGGACGAGTACACCAGTGATTGACTTACGGTCTGGGAGCACTCCATGGCTGGCATCGGAATATACTCGCATTTCTTCGTTGCCATTAGAACCAAGGCTCAATCTCATGTTCTTGGTTGTCTTAATGTACTTGAGTAAAGTCTTAACGGCATTCCAAAGAGATAAGGTTGGTTTCTGCATGAATCGGGACAGGTAGTTTAGGCTGGCAGCAATATCGGGTCGCGTTCGACATGAGATGTATTGCAGACTGCCAATGAGATTTCGGACAGGCAAGTCATAATTGACCTCTTCTTCAGGGAATGGTACGAACTGCTGAAGAGGAGTTGCAGTTTTGTCGTTGCAATCAGAAAGACCGTATTGTCCGATGAGTTCATCGATGATATGTTCTTGGTTCAGGAGGAACTTTCCATCTTTATGTTCAATGTCAATTCCACAAAATCGTTTCACTGGACCAAGGTTCTTTAGTTTGACTTCTCTGTTCAGCAATTCATAGACGAACATGATGTCTTCTTTACGTTTGGCCAGCGGAAGAAGATCATCAACATATAGTAGTACAAAGAGTTCGCGCTTCTGATGGATAAATAGGCAGGGATCATTGTTGCTTGAAGTAAAGTCATTCTTCTTCAAGATGCCCGTGACATGATCAAACCAGCATCTTGAGCTTTGCTTCAATCCGTAGAGACCCTTCTTCAGTTTCAATACCTTTCCAGGTGATTTGAATCCCTCGGGTAGTTCAACATAAATCACCTTGTCAAGTTCTGCATTCAGGAAGGCAGTCTTCACATCGAAGTGGTAGACAAGATAGTTTCGTTTAGCAGCTATTGTCAGTGCGAGTCGAATAGTAGAAAAGTTAACTACAGGAGAGAATACTTCGTTGTAGTCAATTCCTTCCTTCTGAGTATAGCCCTTGGCCACGAATCTCGCTTTGAATAGTTCCTTGTTGTGGTCAGTATCTTCCTTGATGTCATAGACCCATTTAGCTCGAAGTATATTCTTGGCTTCGCTAATGTCAACAACATCTCCAGTCTCGTGGTCTTTCAATGCGTTCCATTCATTTAGCATTGCTTCAATCCAGTGCTCTGATTCAACAGCATTGACTGCTTGTAGATACGTTTTGGGAATTTCAATATGTTTCTTGACATAGAACGCGTTGTTTCTGAATCTAATTGGCATAACTCCTCTGTTGATTCTGGTCGGGCGATTCAGATTCAATAAGTTCAATCCATCATCAATTGGTTCAGCTTCTTCTACGTCAATGTCAACATTTTCATTTTCTGATGGTTCAAATTGGGTTTCAATATGATTAAATGAGTCAGTGGTTGGTTGGGTTTCAGTTTCAGTTGATGATGAGAGGTCAGGTTGGATTAGGTCCGTATCGAGTTCCTCTTCCAGGAATGGATCAAATCCCATTTCTCCTTCTCCCTCCCGGTGACTGGCAAAGTTCTCGTCAGTAGGTTGCTTCCAGTAGAATTTGTCAGTCAATATTTTCACATTGCGGGAAATAACAATTTTTCCAGTCTTAGGATCAAATAATCGGTAAGCCTTGAAGTCTTGGGCATAACCCATAAAGATCATTTTCTGTGAGGTAGGATCAAACTTGTGTCTTTGTTCACGCGGTACCCAATGGTATGCTATAGCGCCGAATGGCTTCAGGTCTTCAATTTTGGGTTCACAGTTGTGGAATAGTCTGTATGGAACTTCCTTTGTGGTGGTGTGGGGAATCATGTTCGTGGTGTATGCAGCATTCGCGATAGCTTCAGTCCAGAATCTATGTGGGGATCCACTTTGGATCAGTCTACATCGAGCTTCCTGAACTAATTTCTGGATTGTTCGTTCACTAACGCCATTTTGTTGGTGGCAGTATGGAACAGATTTCTGGTGCATGACGCTCTTTTCAATTAGATATTGGCGAAACTCGCCACCGAGGTATTCTTTACCACAGTCAGTTCGGAGTTTTCTGATTTTCTTTCCGGTGACACCTTCACTAAATTGTACGTATAGGTCAAAGTACTTGACCGCATCACTTCTATTTTTCATTGCAAACACCATGATATATTTTGAATAATCGTCAACAAATACAATGAAATATAGTTCTCTATTATGACCCGGAGGCGTAATTGGGCCACCAATGTCGGAATGGACCAATTCTAGTGGTTCCGTGGCTCTACTTTCAGATGTCGGGTAGGGCTGTTGTTTCATTTTCCCTTGAAAACATGTGTCGCAATCGATCATATATTCAATGTTCACATTTGGGTATGATCGTTTAATCAACCCGGTCCTAGTTTTTCCAGGATGGCCAAATATGGCATGCCATGTCTCAGTATTCACAGCATTTGCTACAGCATTTGCAGTAAATTTCGGGGCAACTTCTTTGCTTTTGTTGTTTGACATGAAGTTGACAACGTAGATTCCATTTTTGGCAACTCCCACAAGTACAGTTTCATTGTCTTTCATCACAAAAGCTTTGTCACGAACAAAAAGCACTTTGTAGCCTTCTTTACATAGGCGATTCACAGATATCAGGTTGCCGAAGAAGTCAGGGATGTATTTAGCATTAGTCAATTTTAGGCTAGAACATCGACCAGCAACTCTTCCAGTGATCGTTGCATTACCTCGTCCAACAATACGAGAGGTAGATTTGTTAGCACAGTTCACGTAGTCATTCATAGGTTTTAAATTTTCAAACAAACTTTTATCCTTGAGGAAAGTGTCAGAAGCAGCAGAATCAAGGATACAGCATATATTTTCTGTTTGTCCAGCAAAACACGAGTAATAAATGTCAAGTTTGTTTATTTCATCATTAACTTTACAAATCTCGGAATCTTCTTCCGAGTCAATAGGTTCACTGTCAACGTGAGCAGCAACTTTACCCTTAGAGGTTTCCTTTCGCCAAGAATTTTCAGAGTTCTTGGGACGTTCACGCTTTTCACTGGAACAGTCCTTGGAGATATGTCCAAATCCGCTGCAGTTGTAGCATCTAGTGTTGCTATTATCTGCTTTACCAGCAAGAGCAGCACGTGGTCCCGGGGCACGAGGAGTACGTTCGGCAATAATACGATTTGTCTCGGCAGTAATCTGGTCTTTGATGTCTTCCAAATCAAAGTTCATATCGTTCATCATTGACTGTCGGAGTGATCGCAGTTGACCAGGCAAACCATCCAAAAAACGCATCTGAATCATCTCCTTGTCAATTTTGAGACCACTGAGTCTCATTTCGGTTCTGATACGCTGGTATTCGTCATAATACTCAGTAGGCTTCCCAAATTCCATTTTGAGAGAGCACCATTTCGAAAAAGCAGTCATCTTGCGAGTAGGATTTGTCCGAGTAAATCGTTTCTCCAGATGCTTCCACAATACAAGAGGGTCGTCCGGAAGTTCGCCGAGATCTTCCGCAACATACAGTTGCATTCGCTCACCTAAATTTTGATAAATTAGGTCTAGTGCCTTTGATGGGGCATCAAACGGCATCATTGATTGTTGAACATGTTCAGGTTCGATGACTTTCCAGAGGCCTTTGGAGTCCAATTTGGCCTTGGTAAGAGATTTCCATAGCAACCAGTTGGTTGTAGTTAACAGAGTAATGTTCTTCTTTTGATCGGTCATTTTGGTGCACATAAGTCTTCATAATCTATTATGAGAACAGATTTATTCGTTAGAGCTAGCGACCGTGCGCTAGGCAGACAGGACAACAAGTGAGAGGAACAGGACATAGGAAAAGTCTATTTACATGTACATGCTTGACTGTCTAGGGCTAATTCACATGGTACGTAATTCTATTTACACTCAGTTGGGTCACTCATAACAACATTGATTTTACATTTAGCACAAAGTGCACCCTCACGAATGACTCGTACCACTTGAACATTGGGAAATAGCCCAAAATTCAAATTCTGAAAGATATTGTGATCAACAATCGTGTTAGTTATGTTGAATGTGAGCACTTTCACGGATGGCAATTCAAAGTGTCTTCCGGAATCCCGGAATTGGACAGTGTAAACAAAAAATAAAAGTGAATCAATGGTCACCTCCAAGGAGAGTAGATTGGGCAAATTAGTCAAGTGGCGGAATAGAGGAAAGAAAGTAATAGAAGGGTTCCCTAACACAATTTTTAGTGAAGTGAGATGAACAAAGTGGTTGCACAGATTTTCAAAATTATTTTCATTTCCACGAATTCCATAGAGGTAAAGATGCGTGAAACGAGATAATAATTCAGTGGGAAGGGCAAGCAACCTAGCGAAATCATTGATTGGATGGTGAATACCTGAGATTTTAAGACAAAACGTAAATTTCAAAATCAGAATAGTCCAATAAACTTACCAATTCGTCTCAAGCCCTGATTGTTGACTGCATATCTCGTAATCGAGTCATACAAACAGTCAAAGTAATCAGCCGAGTTGAACTCAAACTCTTCGAGTTGAGCCAAAATGGGCAGATCAATTCGAGGTTGATTCGAATCATTAACAAATATTGAATCCACATCAAATGTCAACTTTTTCAAAGAGCCAATTGAATTCACTGCTGCAAGTAATCGTAAATTTGTATTGATTCGAATTTGATTCAATTCTAACAAATGCTTTGGATCGTTTTTATTTGAGTAAATTTTGAGTGATTGAAGTTGTCCATTTTCTTGATTGAATTGTTCCAATAGATGAATGATTGATTCGACCTCGTCAAAATTGACTCGAGTACTGAGTGAGGTGAGATTCGAAAAGTAAGCATACAACAATCGGGAAAATTCAAGTGGAAATGAGTGAATTTGCAAAACATTTTGATCATTTTCGGGAAACAAATGCTCTCCATTTTCATCCACCAATGTCTGTCGTTCAGGTATTTGAAAGACAGACTCATCGATACAGCTCTTAGCATCATTTCCAACCATCAAAATCAACTCTTTCCTCTCACTGACAGACATGTCCCTCATTGCATTCCACCTCACGCAAACATGTCCAGCAGTAAATAGTTTCTGTATGCAAAGTCTATTCAAAATGAGCACTAAAAGAGGATTGTCCAAATCAACTCTTTCCTCTCACTGACAGACATGTCCCTCATTGCATTCCACCTCACGCAAACATGTCCAGCAGTAAATAGTTTCTGTATGCAAAGTCTATTCAAAATGAGCACTAAAAGAGGATTGTCCAAATCAACTCTTTCCTCTCACTTCGAGACATGTCCCTCATTGCATTCCACCTCACGCAAACATGTCCAGCAGTAAATAGTTTCTGTATGCAAAGTCTATTCAAAATGAGCACTAAAAGAGGATTGTCCAAATCAACTCTTTCCTCTCACTGACAGACATGTCCCTCATTGCATTCCACCTCACGCAAACATGTCCAGCAGTAAATAGTTTCTGTATGCAAAGTCTATTCAAAATGAGCACTAAAAGAGGATTGTCCAAATCAACTCTTTCCTCTCACTGACAGACATGTCCCTCATTGCATTCCACCTCACGCAAACATGTCCAGCAGTAAATAGTTTCTGTATGCAAAGTCTATTCAAAATGAGCACTAAAAGAGGATTGTCCAAATCAACTCTTTCCTCTCACTGACAGACATGTCCCTCATTGCATTCCACCTCACGCAAACATGTCCAGCAGTAAATAGTTTCTGTATGCAAAGTCTATTCAAAATGAGCACTAAAAGAGGATTGTCCAAATCAACTCTTTCCTCTCACTTCGAGACATGTCCCTCATTGCATTCCATCTCACGCAAACATGTCCAGCAGTAAATAGTTTCTGTATGCAAAGTCTATTCAAAATGAGCACTAAAAGAGGATTGTCCAAATCAACTCTTTCCTCTCACTTCGAGACATGTCCCTCATTGCATTCCACCTCACGCAAACATGTCCAGCAGTAAATAGTTTCTGTATGCAAAGTCTATTCAAAATGAGCACTAAAAGAGGATTGTCCAAATCAACTCTTTCCTCTCACTGACAGACATGTCCCTCATTGCATTCCACCTCACGCAAACATGTCCAGCAGTAAATAGTTTCTGTATGCAAAGTCTATTCAAAATGAGCACTAAAAGAGGATTGTCCAAATCAACTCTTTTCCTCTCACTGACAGACATGTCCCTCATTGCATTCCACCTCACGCAAACATGTCCAGCAGTAAATAGTTTCTGTATGCAAAGTCTATTCAAAATGAGCACTAAAAGAGGATTGTCCAAATCAACTCTTTCCTCTCACTGACAGACATGTCCCTCATTGCATTCCACCTCACGCAAACATGTCCAGCAGTAAATAGTTTCTGTATGCAAAGTCTATTCAAAATGAGCACTAAAAGAGGATTGTCCAAATCAACTCTTTCCTCTCACTGACAGACATGTCCCTCATTGCATTCCACCTCACGCAAACATGTCCAGCAGTAAATAGTTTCTGTATGCAAAGTCTATTCAAAATGAGCACTAAAAGAGGATTGTCCAAATCAACTCTTTCCTCTCACTGACAGACATGTCCCTCATTGCATTCCACCTCACGCAAACATGTCCAGCAGTAAATAGTTTCTGTATGCAAAGTCTATTCAAAATGAGCACTAAAAGAGGATTGTCCAAATCAACTCTTTCCTCTCACTTCGAGACATGTCCCTCATTGCATTCCACCTCACGCAAACATGTCCAGCAGTAAATAGTTTCTGTATGCAAAGTCTATTCAAAATGAGCACTAAAAGAGGATTGTCCAAATCAACTCTTTCCTCTCACTGACAGACATGTCCCTCATTGCATTCCACCTCACGCAAACATGTCCAGCAGTAAATAGTTTCTGTATGCAAAGTCTATTCAAAATGAGCACTAAAAGAGGATTGTCCAAATCAACTCTTTCCTCTCACTTCGAGACATGTCCCTCATTGCATTCCACCTCACGCAAACATGTCCAGCAGTAAATAGTTTCTGTATGCAAAGTCTATTCAAAATGAGCACTAAAAGAGGATTGTCCAAATCATCGATTGATGCCATAATTTTGAATGATTTGAAGTAAAACTGTCAGTTTTATCTGTAAAATAAAAAAAATTCATAAAAATACAAAATGCCAAATTAAAAGTCTAGAACAACAACAACAAACCCTTAAATGGATGCTGATTAATGATGAGCAGGATTGTTACGAGAACAATCAAATACAGATGAGTGAAACTTTTTTTATTTGATCTTGTTTGAAGGTTCACGCAACAGTTTAGAGTACCAAAGTGGCAGAGGTAAAACTCGATGTGTGAGTTTAACAAAGAGAATAGCTCAGAGCAGGCCTTTTCTGCTGTGGAACATTCTGTGAAGATAAAGAAAAATTTAATTTCTAAATCATTTTACAAATTCTTCTATTACATTCAAGATCATTCTATCAGTTTCAAGATTACATTACATAGAGATGTCATCGATAATTTTCAATGTTCAAGACTTTAACAACACATAATTCAATCCTTACGAGCAGTGATTGTTTTGATACAGTCTGTCACACAGACCAAAACGCGTGACTATGTCTACACAAATTATAGATTTTTTATGAGTTTGACAGAGTAAGTGACGCTTTTTCAAAGGGTTTCCCCTTTAAAACATTGGAGTGTAATGCAGGCAAGCATTGCCCCCAAAAAATCATACCATTCGGTTTTGTACATCTCAAGGAAGGTTTTTCAAGTGTGCAGTGGAAGTTAGCTTATCAGCACCGTAGCGTTCAGTGTAGAGTGCAACACCGCCCTTTTCAGTGGCGTGCCCCCAACATATGTGTTTTCTGAACACATTGCTAATCTCTCGCAGGACAGGTCTGCAGACCTACTGTCAGCAGTACAAACAGTGCTTTACGTGTGTTGTTGTGATTGAGATCTCGTATTTTGGGACATTTGTGGATCAATTCGAATCAATCTCGGTGGCCATGTGGTCCAGAAACGTTTATTCTATTGTTTCGAGTCTTGTTCACAACATCAACAAGTGTGGCTCGCTGTGTGTACGTGTTTGTGTGATGATTTTGTGTGTTGTCTGTTGTGTATTCAATTTGTTATTGTTTTTAAACATACTTTTCACCTTATCCACAATGTTACCTATCCTATCAATTCACGATACATTTTATCGTCATCACCTGATTGCATGGAACATCTCAGCGCACTCAACTCAACTCGTACTACAATCAAAACATCGTCCTCACATCGATCAGCTGTTTTGTTTTGATGTTTGTGAGCGGCGTTTTTGACGAATTTATAGATTTTTTGATTCAATTTATATTGTGATTGAGATCTCGTGTTTTGTGACATTTGTGGATCAATTCGAAGCAATCTCGGTGGCAATATAGCCCATCAATCTTTATCCGTATGATTAGAGTCTTGTTCATATCGTCAACAAATGTCTCTCTGTGTCTGTGCTTATGTGCTGTTTGTTGTGCTTTCACTTTGATATTATTTTGAATTGTATTTTCCTCGTCCAAAATTAACCGATCATATTAATTGGCCAACCAGTTCATCACCATAACCTCACGACATTCAACATCTAGCCCTCGACACTCAATCTCTAAATCAGATCAACTCCTGCTAAAACATCGTCCTTGCATCGATCAGCTGTTTTTGTTTTTATGTTTGTTTGGTAATTTTTTGATTTGATGATTTTTTGGTGATTTCGCTGATTTGATTTGATCTACTTTATATTTTTGTATGTTGTTTTAGATTTACTCAGGAATCATCGTGGAATTATTTGTATCACTTGATCAATCTGTATATCAATTTGATTTACACCTTAAAACGGTATGCTAAATGATGCATTTCTTTAACTGAAACTAATTTATTTTGCCTTTCACCGTTACAGGAATAAGTGGAATCCGTGATAATTATCCATTATGAGCATACAGAATTATTTCTGGTCAAGGCATTGGCATTTTTCACTTTGGTGCAATTTTATTTAGTTGTTTTAGACTGACACATTTGAATTTTAAAATAGTACGCTCGCACATTTCATTCTCTGTACTTTGATGACCGAACAACTCTTTTGAATTTCAGCTTTGAGATTGAAATTCAATTTTTTCCTATGTTTTTGACTGTACGATGAATTTATTCTCGCAAACAATAATCCAATTTAGAAAAAGTATTTCAAACTAAAAATGGTTTAAATATATTTTTTAAAATCCAAGATTAAAATGATAGATTTTTTATTTGCGCTTGTAAATGATTGAAACAAGAAAATGCGCTTGGGAATGTTGAAAACAAGAAAACTATCACTCAGGTAATATGTTTGAGATGTTCTTTAAATAAAAAATCAGGCGGCGGAGAATGTCTGACATTTAGAACGCGAGGCTTGTCCAAGCAATATTCCATATGACAATTTTAGTGAGATTTGAATACTCAAAATAATAAAAGCCAATACTATTCTGCATGAATTTGAACCCAGAAAAAATGGATACAAACAGTTCAGAACGGAATTATACTTTAATCACTTGATAACTTTAATGAATTGCATTTTCAGCAAGAAATTCGCCATCATTATAATTAACATCTGAACAGCAGTTCATTACACTTGACTGTGTGTGATAAGTTTAGAGTTAGAACAAACCATCCAAACAGAACAGAAGTTTATAATCAAAAATATAATTCTGCTGTAAGTAAACCATAATACAATAATATTCTTATTGTGAAAAAGAATTTGAACAAATATTAATAAAGAAATTTTTGGATTTATATCCTGATTGTGAAAGTGTGAATTGTTAATTAGAACCAGAAGTACAATATTAAGAGGTATTGATTAGATAATTTGGAATTTTTAACTAAATACCGTGGTAGCAAAGCATTAAGAAAGATGAGGTCAAGTGATATTGGGCAAGTTTTAAGACAGAAATGTCTTATTTACTGAAACTTTGACTTCGTTTTGTAATTTTGAGTAATCAATTTTACATACAGAGTTTATTTTCATATTAATGCTTCTGAGTGCAATTATTACAGGTAGAATGGATTCCTCATCTTAATCATTATTGATTCCACAGTACTTATCTATAACTAGTATTAACATTCTTAGGTTTCAGAGACACCTTGTGTTAACCTATTCTCCTACATTTTCAAATCTCTACCTTTTGTCGTTCGTTCTGTTCAAATTACCCAAAATGCCACCACGAAGAGGTTGAGGTAGAGGTAACCCGCCGCCTGATTTTTTATTTAAAGAACATCTCAAACATATTACCTGAGTGATAGTTTTCTTGTTTTCAACATTCCCAAGCGCATTTTCTTGTTTCAATCATTTACAAGCGCAAATAAAAAATCTATCATTTTAATCTTGGATTTTAAAAAATATTGGCTTATTTTGAACGGCTATTTCTACACTTTTTATATCCGCGCCAAAAATCGAAATGCAACCTTTAAAGAAGTAAAGTATTTTTTTTATTGGACATCAGAATTATATAAAAAGTGTTGTTCATTATGATGCGATAAGAGAGTCTTATTCGAATATTTGTGTGTTGACAAAAAATTCTAGTATATTCAGATTATCCACAATATCAATTAATCTATCAGGTAGATCAGATCAGTATCTATCTCCCCATCTTCATCTTCAAATGGTTCTATTTCATTCCAGGCCCATTGTCGGTATCGAGGGCCAACTACATTGTCGCCCACAATTTTAGCACAAACCATTCTCAGATGTTGAGAGTGAGTGAAATGACGAAACATGTAGCGAGTACAGTGCTCCCCAACTTCAACTTGATCAGCAGTAGCCCTCATATTTACATTACAATTACCACAAATAGCACTATTTCGAATGACCCGTACAACTTGAACATTGGGAAATACACGATTCAGGTTGCATGCGTGGAAAAAATCATGCTTAAGAATGTTGTCGCCAGCAATGTTGATGGTTAACACTTTCACGGATGGTAATTCAAAGTGCATTATTCCTCTCTGGTCGGGATTGACAGATGAAACCAAAATAGTACACACATTAGTGTACACTTTCAAAGAGAGTAGATTGGACAAATGAGTTAAGGGACGGAATAGCTTGAAGATGGTGAAATAAGATTGCATAAAAGTTATTCTCAGAGAAGTGAGTTGATCAAAATGGCGACATAGATTTTGGAAAGGAACAGAAGTGTCATCAATTAATTGGAAGTGAAGATGTGTGAAACGTGAGGCAAATTCAGTGGGCAGTGCAAGTAACCAGGTGAAATTGATTGTAAAATTGTTAAAGCCTATAATTTGTAAAGCAAAATTATTTACAGTCTTTCAATTCGTAGCAAAAAATATCTTACCAATTTTCCTCAGTCGTGGATTGTTCAGTGCATAGTTCGAAATCGAGTCATGAAAACGATCAAAAACATCCGCCGAGTTGAATTCAAGCTCTTCCAAGTTGGCCAAAATGGGCAAATCGATTTCGGGATAATTAGAATTTTCGACAAATTTTGCATTCACATCAAAGGACAACTTTCGCAATGAGCCAATTGAATTTACCGCGGTCAGTAAACGTTGATATGCACGAATTTGATTGTCATTCAGTTCGGTGTTTCGATCCTCTTGAGTTGAGTACAGTTTGAGTGTACGAAGTGTTCCATTTGGTCGGTTGAATTGTTCCAGAAGATGAATGATCGATTCGAGATTCTCGTTGACTTGACTGCTGATGGTGAGTGTTGTGAGATTGGTGAAAAGAGTGAGCAACAATCGAGCAAAATCAAGTGGAAATGAGTATATTTGCAATTGAACATTTTGATCATCTTCAGGAAAGATCAAATCTCCATTCTCATCCACCAGTAATTGACGATTTGGTACTCTCAATTCTGAATCATCGATATATCGCTTAGCATCATTTCCAACCATCAAAAGCAACTCTTTCCTCTCACTGACAGACATGTCCCTCATTGCATTCCACCTCACGCAAACATGTCCAGCAGTAAATAGTTTCTGTATGCAAAGTCTATTCAAAATGAGCACTAAAAGAGGATTGTCCAAATCAACTCTTTCCTCTCACTGACAGACATGTCCCTCATTGCATTCCACCTCACGCAAACATGTCCAGCAGTAAATAGTTTCTGTATGCAAAGTCTATTCAAAATGAGCACTAAAAGAGGATTGTCCAAATCAACTCTTTCCTCTCACTTCGAGACATGTCCCTCATTGCATTCCACCTCACGCAAACATGTCCAGCAGTAAATAGTTTCTGTATGCAAAGTCTATTCAAAATGAGCACTAAAAGAGGATTGTCCAAATCAACTCTTTCCTCTCACTGACAGACATGTCCCTCATTGCATTCCACCTCACGCAAACATGTCCAGCAGTAAATAGTTTCTGTATGCAAAGTCTATTCAAAATGAGCACTAAAAGAGGATTGTCCAAATCAACTCTTTCCTCTCACTGACAGACATGTCCCTCATTGCATTCCACCTCACGCAAACATGTCCAGCAGTAAATAGTTTCTGTATGCAAAGTCTATTCAAAATGAGCACTAAAAGAGGATTGTCCAAATCAACTCTTTCCTCTCACTTCGAGACATGTCCCTCATTGCATTCCACCTCACGCAAACATGTCCAGCAGTAAATAGTTTCTGTATGCAAAGTCTATTCAAAATGAGCACTAAAAGAGGATTGTCCAAATCAACTCTTTCCTCTCACTGACAGACATGTCCTCATTGCATTCCACCTCACACAAACATGTCCAGCAGTAAATAGTTTCTGTATGCAAAGTCTATTCAAAATGAGCACTAAAAGAGGATTGTCCAAATCAACTCTTTCCTCTCACTTCGAGACATGTCCCTCATTGCATTCCACCTCACGCAAACATGTCCAGCAGTAAATAGTTTCTGTATGCAAAGTCTATTCAAAATGAGCACTAAAAGAGGATTGTCCAAATCAACTCTTTCCTCTCACTGACAGACATGTCCCTCATTGCATTCCACCTCACGCAAACATGTCCAGCAGTAAATAGTTTCTGTATGCAAAGTCTATTCAAAATGAGCACTAAAAGAGGATTGTCCAAATCAACTCTTTCCTCTCACTGACAGACATGTCCCTCATTGCATTCCACCTCACGCAAACATGTCCAGCAGTAAATAGTTTCTGTATGCAAAGTCTATTCAAAATGAGCACTAAAAGAGGATTGTCCAAATCAACTCTTTCCTCTCACTTCGAGACATGTCCCTCATTGCATTCCACCTCACGCAAACATGTCCAGCAGTAAATAGTTTCTGTATGCAAAGTCTATTCAAAATGAGCACTAAAAGAGGATTGTCCAAATCAACTCTTTCCTCTCACTGACAGACATGTCCCTCATTGCATTCCACCTCACGCAAACATGTCCAGCAGTAAATAGTTTCTGTATGCAAAGTCTATTCAAAATGAGCACTAAAAGAGGATTGTCCAAATCAACTCTTTCCTCTCACTTCGAGACATGTCCCTCATTGCATTCCACCTCACGCAAACATGTCCAGCAGTAAATAGTTTCTGTATGCAAAGTCTATTCAAAATGAGCACTAAAAGAGGATTGTCCAAATCAACTCTTTCCTCTCACTGACAGACATGTCCCTCATTGCATTCCACCTCACGCAAACATGTCCAGCAGTAAATAGTTTCTGTATGCAAAGTCTATTCAAAATGAGCACTAAAAAGAGGATTGTCCAAATCAACTCTTTCCTCTCACTGACAGACATGTCCCTCATTGCATTCCACCTCACGCAAACATGTCCAGCAGTAAATAGTTTCTGTATGCAAAGTCTATTCAAAATGAGCACTAAAAGAGGATTGTCCAAATCAACTCTTTCCTCTCACTGACAGACATGTCCCTCATTGCATTCCACCTCACGCAAACATGTCCAGCAGTAAATAGTTTCTGTATGCAAAGTCTATTCAAAATGAGCACTAAAAGAGGATTGTCCAAATCAACTCTTTCCTCTCACTTCGAGACATGTCCCTCATTGCATTCCACCTCACGCAAACATGTCCAGCAGTAAATAGTTTCTGTATGCAAAGTCTATTCAAAATGAGCACTAAAAGAGGATTGTCCAAATCAACTCTTTCCTCTCACTGACAGACATGTCCCTCATTGCATTCCACCTCACGCAAACATGTCCAGCAGTAAATAGTTTCTGTATGCAAAGTCTATTCAAAATGAGCACTAAAAGAGGATTGTCCAAATCAACTCTTTCCTCTCACTGACAGACATGTCCCTCATTGCATTCCACCTCACGCAAACATGTCCAGCAGTAAATAGTTTCTGTATGCAAAGTCTATTCAAAATGAGCACTAAAAGAGGATTGTCCAAATCAACTCTTTCCTCTCACTTCGAGACATGTCCCTCATTGCATTCCACCTCACGCAAACATGTCCAGCAGTAAATAGTTTCTGTATGCAAAGTCTATTCAAAATGAGCACTAAAAGAGGATTGTCCAAATCAACTCTTTCCTCTCACTGACAGACATGTCCCTCATTGCATTCCACCTCACGCAAACATGTCCAGCAGTAAATAGTTTCTGTATGCAAAGTCTATTCAAAATGAGCACTAAAAGAGGATTGTCCAAATCAACTCTTTCCTCTCACTTCGAGACATGTCCCTCATTGCATTCCACCTCACGCAAACATGTCCAGCAGTAAATAGTTTCTGTATGCAAAGTCTATTCAAAATGAGCACTAAAAGAGGATTGTCCAAATCATTGATTGATGCCATTGTTTTGATAGATTTGATGTAAAACTGTCTGTTTATAAATCTGTAAAATAGTATAATAAATTAACATGATATGCACAAATTAACTTATGGACAATACCTTGAGTTTGATAAACGTTGAACATCGTTACCAGGACAATCATGAGATGAGTAATAGATTTGCCTGCTCGCAAGATTTATATAACCAACAAATCAAACTACTGAATTGCAACTTTATTGCAGTTATTGCAATACGTGCAGAAATAAGCAATGAATCAATAAGTGAATCACTCAGTGGTTATCGCTGGCAGTGATTGTTTTGATTCGGACTAAATTTTAGTCACTAAAACTCGCGTAAGACAACATCCACCCAAGTTGCTAATTTTCAAACGGCAATTTTCACACTGTTTATATTTATATTTGTTGAAATAACAGTTAGCAGACTAAATCTTATGAGAATACTTTTATTTTGAGATCAGAATGACATTGAGAATTTTTTGATCAATTTTTTCTATTCCATTTCATTAATCATCCACTTTTTTGTACCAAGTGCCCGCTACATCATCATATTCAGACCTAACAGAATCTGAATCGAGATTCTTCATTAATTCAAAATCAAACATATCTTTGTCTTTGTTCTCGGAAGAGTTCAAGAATTGCTGGATCTCACTCGAGAAGTAATCGATTTCATTTTCTTTAAAGTCATTAATTTCTTGAATCGACCATTCTAGGAAACTTTCGCCAAGTTTGGCACAAACACTTTTCAACTGTTGACATTTTGTCAAATTTTTGGTCAATCGAAGAGTACAAAACATTAGAAAAAATCCAACTGGAAGTTTGGAGAATCTGTCGAATTTCAAATTGCATTCCACGCGACAATTTCTACACTCAGATTCAGCCCAACGAGTAAATCTCACTGTTTCGACATTTGGGAAGTAGTGATGTACATTTAGGTTTGAAAACTTTTCATGATCACGTTTTTCGTTGTAAAGTTTTTCAATTTTGAATGTTAGTATTCTCACTGATGGAAGAGTAGGAATATTCTTGTTTAAAACCTCAGTTACTGGCGGAATAGATTCCATGACAGTCGTGTCAATGGTGAGTGAGAGCAAATTGTGAAGATGTGATAAGGAGGTGAACAGTTCAGTTGGGGTAAGTGGATAACCTCTTGAGAATTTGGTCAGTTTGAGTGAGGTGAGTTGGTGAAAGTGACGACACATTTCTTCTAAACGACGTACAAAAGGAACTTGCACCTGATTACCCCTTAGAATAGCAGCTAACCCGCGATTGACGAAAGGTTCTTTCAAGTCAATGTGAAGATGCGTGAAACGTGATGCAAATTGGCGTGGTAACGAAAGCATCCAGTTGAAATCACCTACAGGACAGTCGATACCTGATGATGAAAAGTTGAAAATAGATTTAGATTAATCTTATTATCTTTGAATTAAAGACACTTACGAATGTTTTTCAATTTTGGATTCTGGACACCATAAAGCAGCAACGAATTACGCAAACCGTCCAAACTAAAATTATCCAGCCAACCTTTAAAAAAGTCAAACTCTTCCAATTGTCCCAAAATTGGAAGATCTATTTTTACCGCAGAATTTCCAAATTGTAAATTTAGTTGTAACTTTTTGAGTGATTTGATTGAATTCAATGTATTCAGAAGTGGTTGATTCATAGAATTTGTCAACAGTTTGAGTGTTTGTAGCTGTCCAGTTGAAGCGTAGAGTTTGAGTAGGGAAATGACAAAGCCAATTTGATTATCTTCAATATGACAACTTATGGTGAGTGTGGTGAGATTGGGCAAATTGTCGTACAAAAATTGGACAATACCAGATGAAGGAAACTGAACTTTAAACGGAGCATCGCTTTGTAGTAGGTTCTTTTCAGATGATGAAATCAATGCATCTTCATTCTCGTTCACAAGTTTCACTTTTTCGGGTATACGAAATGCTGAATCCTGGATATATCGCTCACAAATGTGTGAATTCCGTCCAACCAGAAGGTTCAATTCCTTCCTCCCATTAGCCGATTTGGATCGAATCCCATTCCACCAAACACAAACGCTCCCAGCACAAAACAGATCGTCAATTGAAAGTTCATCGAAAATGCGCAATAAAGATAGATCGTCCAACTGGTCTATTGTTGTTGACATTTTTGCAGTAAAATGATGATTTATCTGTAAAAACATTAAAATTAATATAATTTATTCACAAATTCGTTAATTATCTCACAAAGTTATACTGAAAGCCGTTACCAGGTTATAGTCAAGACAGTTGTGGATGTATCAAACCATTGGTTTTGACGTTTCCGGACCGATTCAGACAATCAAAGATCCAAAAATTGTATGATGCAACCGTTGTGAGCAGAGGTTGTTTTGATTCTCAGTCACCGACTATATCCACAGCAGTGGTTCTATGCATTTATGTAGCTGCTACCCTGAAACTGTCATAGGCTCACAGAGCAAGAAATGCAACCAATGCTACTACACGACTATTTCCACACAAGTTTATATCCTCATATATTTTTTCTCTGCTCATAACGGTTGTATTAAGATTTTTGGCTCCTTGGTTGTCTGAATTCTAACAGAAACGTCAAAACAAAAAAAAGCTTGACTCATTCAAGACTGTCTTGACTACATATAACCTGGTAACAGTGGTATGCATTAATTTTGTGAGATAATAGTTATTTAGTGAATTTGAGAATAAATCATATTAATTTTAATGTTTTACAGATAAATCATCGCTTTATTGAATGAAAACAATGCCAACCACAATAGACCAGTTGGACGATCTTTCTCTATTGCGCATTTTCGATGAACTCTCAATATACGATCTGTTTCGTGCTGGGCGTGTTTGTGTTTGGTGGAATGCGATTCGATCCAAATCGGCTAATGGGAGGAAGGAATTGACATTACTGGTCGGACGGGATGCTCAGCGATTTATCGATGAAGCATTTTTTCGTGTGCCTGCTGTGAACAAAAATAGTGATGCATCGGAAAAGAACCAACCAAGTGAAGCTCCATTTCAAATTGAATCATTTTCAGTGGATTTGGCTTGTTTTTTGTATGACAATTTGCCCAATCTCACCACACTCACCATAAGTTGTCATATTGATCATCTTGATTCGTTCACTGCCCTATTGGAACGATTCTCTTCAACTGGACAGCTTCATACACTCAAACTGTTCATCGATTCTGTGGATCAACCATTTTTGAATGCATTGAATTCAATTGAAACACTCAAAAAGTTGAAACTCAATTTGCAATTTGGAAGTTATATGGAAGAATTTGATTTGCCAATTTTGGGGCAATTAGAAGAGTTCAACTTTCATGACCATAGGTTTTTTATCTTTCAACAAATGAAGAACTCGATTATGCATTATGGTGTTAAGAATACAAAACTGAGAAAAATTTGTAAGTGTAATTTTATGATAGATAAGATTCCGTCTACTCTAATCTATTCTCTATGTGTAAAAACATCAGGTATCGACTATTCCACGTGGAAGTTTGACTGGATGCTTTCACTGCCACGCGAATTTGCGTTTCGTTTTACGCATCTTCACATGTGCTTGGATGACCCGTTCGACTTTTTCCCTGATGCGTTTCCTGATATGTTGGAAGCTCCTTTTTTCGCCAATTTGATGAAATGTGTCGCCACTTTTGCAATCTCACCTCAGTCGAACTGACCAATAATACCGAGATTCGTCCCATTACCTCAACTGAACTGTTCGCCTCCTTATCACAACTTCACAATTTGCTTTCCCTCACCATTGACGCGATGGTCATGGAGTCTATTCCGTTAGTTTCAGAGATTGTAAACAAAAATATTCCTATTCTTCCGTCAGTGAGAATACTAATGTACAGTATTAAAACTACATTTAAAATTGATCATGACAAATTTTCAAACAGAAACATGCATCACTTTTTCCCAAATGTCGATACTGTGAGGCTGATTCGTTGTATATATTATTCAATGTGTAAAGACTGTGCTTTGGAATGCAATTCAAAATTCTACAAACCATTCAAACTTCCTGATAATTTTCCTCTAATGTTTTGCACGCTTCGCATGACCAAAACTTTGACAAAATTTCAACAGTTGAAAAGTGTTTGTCCTTGTCTCAATGGCAGTTTCCTTGAATGGTCGGTGAAGGATATTCAAGACTTTGCCGAAAATGAAATCAATTATTTCTCAAATAGGGGATTTTTGAACTTTTCTAAGAAAAAAGATAATGACACATTGGATTGTGTGACAATGACGAATGTCGATTCAGATTCAGAAAATGTAGCAGCTAGCACTTCTAACCAAAACTTAGATGTTGAATGAAATAAAGCTTTTTTGAAGATGATTTAATTGAAATTCTTGAAGCAACTATTCCTAGTCTAAATTGTGTTAATCTAATTGTTGAATCAAAATATTTCACATTTATCAGTTTCTTTTCATTGTGAGATCAGAAACATTCTTTATTCTGTAAGTAAGATCTTAAAATAAACAACGTTGTTATTATGATCTTGTTTTGATTACTGATTGAATTGGAAATAAAATGAGCGTGGAAATCTGACAAGAATAGAGTCTATTGATCAATTGAGTCCAGAGATCTGCTAGACAACTGCTACTCAAGGTGCACTTCAAGTAGGTGCATGTCTCAAATCGGTATGAGACTTTACGGGAACCTATTCACTTACACAGCAGAAACTCTGCTGCATAGTTTGCAAGCGCGCTAGCGTCCAATACATTGGACCAAGTCTCATATGCATTGAGAAATAGCTCCAGTAGATTTTAAAGGCTTTCAACTTGAATGAAAAATCTCATAACGATTTGAGATTTTTAGGGATTAGATTCTCCATTTCTGGAACTCGATCTGTTCGTCTTTTCAGAGCCTTTTCAGAGCCTTTTCGGAGCCTTTTCGGTGTCTTATCGTGTCCAATATATTGGACGAACTTTAACAAGTTTTCAGCACAGCTTGGTGTATCCATTCCATGAAACCAAATACTTCATATGGATTTGAGATTCAAAGATTTATAAAAATTCACGAATGCGTGAATTGCTTTTTCGGACCGAAAATTTCGGTTTGGATTCTCCATGTGCTCGATTATTTTCCAATGCATTTGGATAAACAAATTTTGTATGCGACTCTCGATAATTCGGAATCGTTCCGAATTAAGGAGAGACTCTTTGAAACGCTCTCGAGTTCTTGCTTGAGCGAGACTTCGTTTATAAACGACGAAGCGAACGCAATTTGTCAAATGTATAGGAAAATTCGTCCAATGCATTGGAAGAAAATCTATCCTTCCATGGCAGGATCGGTGAGTTCCAAATGTATTGGACGGGCTGAACATAAATGTGCTTGCATCAGAAACGAAACCGAATTATTTCGGCCGAAATTTCGGATCTAGTGAATCTATTCCCTTAAAATCTCATACCGATATGAGACGTTTCCTACTTCAGTGCTACTTAAAACCTATTTAGAAACTTCTCTATGGAGAAGTGCGTTTGTGTCTAATGCATTGCAAAAATTCGTATTTCTCTATGGAGATGTTACGGCATCACTTGTAGCAATCAAAAATTCACTTGTCTCAAATGGGTTCCCATGCACATATCGACGTATCGACACAGTGTGGACATTAAGTCGACACAGCCAATCGACTCTCTGTCGGCACTATGTCTTGCATTGGGCCTGTGTTGACCATGTGTCAACAGTGTGCTGCGCGATATTTTACGCTCGACATGAAAACGACACACGCTCGCCAGGATTGCTTTATGCCGACGCTCCGGACCCTGCCTGCCCTACCCATACTTTAAAATATCTACCAATTGTAAATGATATAATACTTTTATATAAATAATAATAATAATACAGAATAATTCAGAGATCAAAACAAAAAATTGCCGCTATAATAATCACAAATAGTAAAAAGACCACGATACTAATCTTGGGTAACATTTTGATTGTCTGGTTCCACCATAACAGTTTTGGCTGCTTCCAGCTTCTTTCGAGCTCGGCGTTCTCTCTCCCTCAACCGCTTTAATTCTTTTCTTTCTTCACCTTTCTTCTCGTCGTGATAATAATTAGTAAAAGTTTTCGCATAGCTAGAACAAAGTATTTTACTTCTTTCGCCAAGCGGAGTTAAGAATTTCTTGGTAGTGCGACTATCGCCAACTTTCTTCCTCTTGCATGGAGGGCTTGTAAATGTTTGGTCGAATGAATCCAGTACTGCCTCTCCATTTTGTATTCCTAGATCCTTATATGACGGATAATCAGGAAAAGAGGAACCGTAGACGAACCCAGGTTTCTCGAACATCATTTTGCAGTGACACAAATAAACTAAAAAACAAATTCCATTAGAATTTAAATAAAATGTCCAAATAATAATAATTTACCCATAAGTTCAAATAAAAGTGGTCTCTCTGCAAAGTTTTCATAATTTTCTCGAGAATTCTTCTTGTTTTGATCAAAATCGGGCCCGAAAATATCGCCAACAAGTATTTTAAAGCCATCTAAATCATTAGATGCTGTCGCCAGAATCATAGTCATATAGTTAACTTCTTGTCTATATTGACCAATAAATTTGACCTATAAAAATATTGAATATTTTATTTAGTATAAATAAATTTAGAATTCAACACATAACTTACCCCTTCATTCTTCTCACGAATAGCCAATTTGACTGAATCAAATTCTCTTTCAACCTTTCTCAAACGAGAAACTTCAGACTCCAATAAAGTTACTCTCGAAAACAAGTCTTGCATTTGGTTGACCAAAGTGGCTACGTCAACTGATACAAAGGACACTTCGGGAGGAGGATCAAGAAGATCCTTTTGTTCTTCTGCCTCATCTTTTGCTATTTATAATTTAACAAAATAAAATAAATTACTTTGAGAATGCATTTTAGTGCTAGTTACTTACTTCCAACAAAATGTAAAGCGCCCAGGCACAAATTATCCTCGTCATCGAACCATTTGGCCTGTTTGAGTTTGGCATTGTCCTGATGTTGACCGGGCCAAAGCAATTTATTCTCGAGCCAAGATTTCTGAGAGCCAATAATTTCTGCTAATTCCATAACACTGTACTTAATAGATTTGCCTTCACCTTGGCTGACTGTAGCATAAAGGATGATTTCCATATCATCAGACGCTAAGGCAAACATAAATAAAATCAATAAATAATAAATAATTTACAATCGTGAATTATCAACATACCCATGTTAAGTAGGCTTTTACGTAGATGAGGAAAAGCGTTGATTAGCGAGACCGATTGCTGTTATCAATCATTAATATCGATGTTATAAAAAAGAGAGGCAAGAGAACGGAACTGAAGGTCTTCAGGCGAGCTTGATCAAACATGTGACTCACGCGGTACGGTGCGAGTCTATAGACTGGCGGAGACGGTCGATTGCGCGTAAAAGCAAATATACCGTCCATAGAGGACGAGCACCACCCATGTGTTTCGTTTTGTTTACGTTTACGTAAACTTTACGTGAATATCACTACACTCACGTGATATCTATTAGATTCTATTTAGTGTATGTAATATTATTTCAATCACTTTTATAGTGTATTTTTGTTTATTGAAGGCAACTGCCTTTTGGTGTTGCTGAATCATGTCATCAAAAGGCGTCAAGAAACTTTTGAAAATGAGATTGAACATTATAAAAGAAATACACAATAAAAATATGTAATAATTTTTTTAAAATATTACTTTTGATTGATTATCGCCTCTTTTATTTAGCAAACCTCAAGACTTTCGAAAAACTGTTAAAACTAATAGTTTAGAGCTTGCTTCACGACTTACTTCTCCTGTTATCATTATCAATCAGACCGATGAATTGTCAATAGCCTCCTCCTCTCATAACGAAAATATTGCATCCGATTCCGAATTTTACTACGAATCAAATATTGAAAATTTAAGTAATGAGGAAACCCCAATTCAAATGTCTCCGTTGGGCCTATCCAACATTGTGGAAAACTCTAACGACGAACAAAGTATTCACTCACAATTGTCAGACGATCAATCAGACAAACATCGAAAACTCTATTTACTATTATTTTTGAAACAGAACCACAGTAATTTGCCAAATAGCGATGTTGTCAAAGAAGCACGAACGCCTAGTTTGGTTCATAAGGATGATGAAATTCCTCGGTCTTATGATACTCTCAAGAAAAGAGGCAAAATATTTCAACCACAGGTGCACAAGTATTTGTACAATCACTGTGGCCTGATAGGTCCGCTTACTCCAGCCCAAATCACATCTAATCAAATAATTTACTGCAGCAAAACATGTAAATGCGAAATTATTCCGTCCGAACAAATGCAAACTTACTTTTGTTATGGATGGGTTACTTTGTTAAAGCGTGACGCTCAAAGATTACCTTCAATATTCGATTTCCCAAATCTACCATCTACTTCGCTTCAATCCTGCTTTACATACAGATCGACCAGCTGAGGTCATTCGGGATATCATCGATGGCTCAAGATATCGTCAATTGGCAAGTAAAAAACACAATTATGATCTACTTCGGTTTTGATGGAGTCGAATATTCGGATAGCCCAACAAAGAAAAGTCTTTGGCCTGTTGTCGTCTATATTTGTGAATTGCCATTTAACCTTCGACAAAAGTTTGCATTTCCATTAGCAATTCACGCAGGCCCGAAGCAACCCAGTAACATTATGTTGGAACCTTTCGTTAACGAACTGGTAAAATATTTTAACGAACCTATTGAATTTAGTATTAAAGAAGACAATGCAATAGTAACTAAGAAATTACATGTAAAATTATTACTCTCTATTTGTGATGCACCTGCCCGTGCAAAAGTACTCAAAATGATCCAACATAATGGTTATTACGGGTGCAACTATTGCAAAATTCTAGTCAAGCCACATTACGAAATGAATTGTATGGTCTATCCTATGAACTATGAGTTTTCTTTGCGGACAGATCAAGAGTGGAGGACTTTGGCAGTTAAGGCTGAAGAAACGAATATTACCAAATCAAAGGACGAATTTTATGGAATAAAAGGCATCTCTCCACTAATGAAATTGCCCTATGTGAATATGGTGACAGTATGTCCTCCAGAGTTTATGCACAGCCAATTCCTTGGAACTGTTCGATTATTGTTGGACTATTGGCTGGGTGCCCGAACTGCAAAAAAAGTCACTCGATTCTGATGTACTAAATAGAAGACTCAAAAGGCTAAAATTCCCTTCAAAGATCCTCAGAGTTATGCCACCAGACGTTACTAAATCATTGAAATCAATTGAACTAGAAAATTTGCTCTATTACGGATTTGTGATGCTTGATGGCCTTTTGCAAAAAAAGGAATTTGAAAATTTTGAGCTTCTCTCTTTGATCATTTCTACACTTGCAAGCAGAGAGATTACACAAACTCAAATCGACAAATGTGAAGACTGGATCAAAATTTTTATTTCCGATTTTGGAGCACTTTATCCGACCGAACTTCACAAATATAATGTCCACATGATGTGCCATATGCCTCAAGTGGTTCGTGAATTTGGACCTTTGATAACAAACTCTGCATATCAGGTAAGATTTGATCTAATTTGCAATACTTTTATTAATAATGTTTTATATTTGTAGGTGGAACATTTGATGGGCAAAATAGCAAACCAAGCGCAAACAGGAATTAAAGTTCCTGAGCAAGTTGTGAACAAAACTTGTATGATCTCATCGACAGTTATCAAGTTTTTTGCAAACTTTAAAACTTTTACTAAAGATTTTATCGATTATGTACTCGAAGAATATTTCCCGTTCTTAATGGAACATAAAGAAAAACTTACAGTCGGAGCAAAGAAGTACAAGTTGTCTTCCGAAGAAAGTGATTTATTAGCTACGATTGATGACATTCAAATCACATCACGAACGCTTGTCCATAAAATCGACAAAATATCATTCAACAAATATATTATAAGTACAAATGTTTATACTACTAAAAACAACGAACTAACAAATAATCAATATATCAAGTCAAAGTCTGGAAAGTATTTTGTCGTTATAGATATTATCAGAGTGAAGGATAAATTATCTGATAATGTCTACTTGTTTTGCAATGAATATACTAATCTGAAACAATATTCTCTATCGCAAGGAATGGAATTTCAACATGTGAAGTATACACGAACTTTGTCACAATTGCAAATAATCAAGTCCTCCGAAATTGATCGCCCCTTTTTCCCTTATCCGTTTTAAACACAATTATATATTATTCGATCTTTTCAATCGTCATATATAAACAAACACACATCATGTAATTCATTCCCAATTTGTTTTAAAGCAATTAATTAAATGATCATGAGTATTAGATAGAATTCGCAGTTACTGTTTTTTTGAAAATGTAATTTTAAACAAGTCCGAACACATGCGCAAACAGGGAAGTGGCAGATGCAGTGTCAACACTAAAAAAGACAAACAGTTTGCATTCGCTTCACAGTGCCGACACACTGTCGCACATACAACGACGATACTGTGTAAACATCGTGTCGACACGTCGATATGTGCATGGGGTTATAACCCAGATATCTGACAACTGCTACTCAAGTGCACTCCAAGTAGGTGCAAGTCTCAAGTCGGTATGAGACTTTACGGGAACCGATTCACTTGCTCTGCTGCATAGTTTGACATTGTCCAATACATTGAACCAAGTCTCATATGCATTGGGAAAAAACTCAAGTAGATTTTAAAGGCTTTCAACTTGAATGAAAAATCTCATACCGATTTGGGAAATTTTAGGGAGTAGATTCTCTCTCTGGAACTCTATCTGTTCGTCGTTTCAGAGCCTTTTCGGTGTCTTATCGTGTCCAATATATAGGACGAACTTGAGAATGTTTTTAGTTTCTCAAACTCTGGCCAATTGAGTATAGAAAAGTTTTCCCCAAACCGTGTGACCACCGAGCCCAAACATCTCCATACATAGGGTTATTTTGAGTAACCCAGGTAATTCTCAAACTGTGTCCAATTGAGTATAGAAAAGTTTTCCCCAAACCGTGTGACCACCGAGCCCAAACATCTCCATACATAGGGTTATTTTGAGTAACCCAGGTAATTCTCAAACTGTGTCCAATTGAGTATAGAAAAGTTTTCCCCAAACCGTGTGACCACCGAGCCCAATCATCTCCATACATAGGGTTATTTTTGTTGAGTGATGTGATTTGATACGTCTTATGTGTGCGACCCGCTGTAGTGTGTTGTGTTGAGAAGAGGAAAGAGAGGCAGCGTGTGTTGAGTTAGTTAGTGTCTGTCTGTGTCTGAGTGTGAACGTCTGTCTTGCTGTGTGACAATAAATATCTTAACCCATTTCTTCGTGAATTTACTTGATTCTATGTGAATCTTGGTTGGTCTGTGTGACCATTCTCAGTGTCTTACAACAATTTTGAGTAACCCAGGTAATTCTCAAACTGTGTCCAATTGAGTATAGAAAAGTTTTCCCCCCAAACCGTGTGACCACCGAGCCCAAACATCTCCATACATAGGGTTATTTTGAGTAACCCAGGTAATTCTCAAACTGTGTCCAATTGAGTATAGAAAAGTTTTCCCCAAACCGTGTGACCACCGAGCCCAAACATCTCCATACATAGGGTTATTTTGAGTAACCCAGGTAATTCTCAAACTGTGTCCAATTGAGTATAGAAATGTTTTCCCCAAACCGTGTGACCACCGAGAACAAACATCTCCATACATAGGGTTATTTTGAGTAACCCAGGTAATTCTCAAACTGTGTCCAATTGAGTATAGAAAAGTTTTCCCCCCAAACCGTGTGACCACCGAGCCCAAACATCTCCAGACATAGTGAAAAGTGTCATTTTGAACAACCCAGGTAATTCTCAAACTGTGTCCAATTGAGTATAGACAATCATGTACTATCTATATTAACTAATAAGGGGGCGTACTTTAATCACGTGATCAAGGGTTGGAGGGAAGGGGGGTTTGACAAATGATCACACTTTGATCACGAAAAGTGAGGGGGGTAAGATCAAATCTAAAGCATATTTTAAAAAGGAAATTTCTTTAAAAATCGAAGTAATTTTGGTTCCACTTTCAAAGAATGATTTGCGTGGAAATGTCAATTGACATTAATGAGTCTATTCGTATCATCATTAAAATGGCTTATTTATTAGAATGGGTAGAATTACGGCTTGACCAAAAAGTGTATGTCTAGGGGGGTCTGGCCTTTGATCACGACCTGATCCCATGGGGGATGGGAGAGTTCAAAAAGTCGATTTTCTTGATCACCTGATTAAAGTACGTCCCCTAATGAGAAAATGACATTTATTTAGGCAATTTAAACCTATGCCACTTTCCAATGCTTCTCAAGCCTTTATTATTCATTGCATATCTCGTAATCGAGTCACGCAAACGGACAAACAAATCAGCGCACACGAAATTAAACTCGTACAGTTGAGCTAAAATGGGCAAATTGATTCGAGGATGACTTGAATATTTTTCAAACTTTACATTCACATCAAAAAATAACTTTCTTAACGAGCCAATTGAATTCACTGCTGAGAGCAATCGGAGATATGTGCGAACTTTTTGAATGACTTTTGTCTGAACCCAAGTTTGGATTGTCTTGATCATAATTTGAGTATAATTTGAGTGTGTTGAGTGTTCCATTTGGTCGGTTTAATTGTTCCAGAAGATGAATAATTGAGTTGAGATCCTCATTGACTCGAGTGCTGATGGTGAGTGTGGTGAGATTGGTGAAATGAGTGAGCCACAATCGGACAAAATCAAGTGGAAATGAGTATATTTGCAATTGAACATTTGGATAATTTTCTGGAAACAAAGCAATGCCATGCATTCTCATCCACCAGTAACTGACATTCAGGTATATTCAAGCCAGACTTATCAATATAACCATTTGTATCCTTTCCAACCATCAAAGATTTAATCATGATTATTTCAACACAATTAATAATTATTAGTTTTAGATAATTGAGATGAAATACAATCTATGGTTTCACCTGTGTGAACTAAATCATTCAAAAAATACATCAGTTTTCCGAACAAAGGTCCATTTGGTTGTAAACCCATTGTCGATCACGAATACCAACCACATCGTCGCCCACAACTTTAGAGTAAACCATGCTCAACTGTCGAGAGTGTGTAAAGTGACAAAACATGTGACGAGCACAGTACTCTTCAAGTGCAATCACATCGCAATGTGCCAATCCATTATTTTTCGGTTTACATACAGCACATAGGGCAACCTCACGAATGACTCGTACAACTTGAACATTGGGAAATAGACGAATCAGGTTACATTGGTGGAAAAAGTGATGATCAAGAGTCACGCTAGTAATGTTGATGGTGAACACTTTCACTGGCAGTACTTCAAAGTTCAAGCCTGGAGGACCCATGACTAATGGTGTCATACGATGACTATCAATGTTGACCACCAAAGAGATTAGATTGGGCAAATGAATTAACGCATGAAATGGTCCAAGGGGCTGTAGTGTCCATTTGACAAAAATTTCCAGTGAGGTAAGATGAGAAAAGTGGCGACATAATGCTTCGTAATTGCTAATTCGTAATGAAAAATCACTATTGATTTTGGAATTGGTAGAATCTACGCGAATATGAAGATGCGTAAAACGCGAAGCCAATTCAGTGGGCAGTGCAAGCAACCAGGTGAAATCCATGATTAAATTGTGAAAACCTAGATTTAATAAATGTAAAATATGTTGATTAGAACATTTAGATCCAATCACTTACCAATACTTCTCAATCGTTGATTGTTCACTGCATATCTCGTAATCGAGTTATGCCAGCAGGAAAATAGATCAGTCGTGTTGAACTCAAACTGTTCGAGTTGAGCCAAAATGGGCAAATCGATTCGAGGATATTTAGCATTTTTGTCAAACTTTGCATTTACATCCAAAGTCAACTTCCGCAATGAACCAACTGAATTCATGGCGGACAACAATCGGAGATTTTGGCGAACGTTCTGAGTTTGAATTTTGTTCGAGACGGAGTTTTGTTTGTCTTGATCATAATAGTTTGAGTATAGTTTGAGTGTGCGAAGTGTTCCATCTGGTTGGTTGAATTGTTCCAGAAGATGAATGATCGAATCGATCTTTACAGAATTGACTCGAGTGCTGATGGTGAGTGAGGTGAGATTGATGAAATGAGTGAGCAACAATCGGACAAAATCAAGTGGAAATGAGTATATTTGCAATTGGACATCTTTTTCGGGAAACATCACATTTCCATCTTCATCTGCCAGAAAGCGTCGTTCAGGTATATTCAAATCCGACTCCTCTTCATATAATTCAGCACCCTTCCCAACCATCAAAGCCAACTCTCGTCTCACGTTGGCACAATTTCGTCTTGCCCCACTCAACCTCACACAAACTCGTCCACTGGTCCACATGTCTTGGATGGACAGTTTTGCGAATATGAGCGACAGACTTAGATCGTCCAACTTGACTAATGTGCTCATGTTGGTGAGGGTCAAGTTGATTCAGAGAAAAATGTTGAAAGTAGTAAATTTTTGATTGAAACTCGAATTAGCACAAAATAGTTTACTGAGTAAACATAAAAGCACTGATTAGAAAGTATAGAGCATAGCACAACTTGAGTGATCGCGTTGAACGTGTGTTCACTTCGGACTCCAAGTTCGGAGTCATAATGTGAACTGAAGACAAAGAAGAAGAGGAGCGTGATTATAAGTGATCTAGAGAGTGTAATGTGTGACATATGGTGGGTAGAGGCAAAATGACCGAGTGTGACTCACACTGTGTGAGGGAGAACTTGTTTTGTGAGTTAGAGCATAGAAGGGAACCGACGTGGGTGATATATTCAGTATACTGAATGTTCATGTAACAAGGAAAACTCGTCGCCCAGAGGCAATAAAAGTGTCAAAGTGGCAATTCATTATTGACTGGGCTTAGACATGTCTTGCACTGAAATGACATTTGCCAAAAGAGCCAACTGCATTCATTGCAAAACATGTGTCTCTTCGATACCATCAGCCTGGCTCAGAAGCCAGGGAATTCAGCCAGCTTTCCGTGGACTTATCACGGTCCATATATCTTTATGTGACATATTCGAGAAGATCAACGTATATTAATATATAATTGCTTGGGGGCATACTTTAATGACGTCATCAGCATAGGGTGTGTGTGTGTATTTGAGTGCTGATGACGCTTTGATGACGGTGAGAGAGGGGGTGTTTAGCCCTCGATGACGTCATCAAGGCTTTTTTTAAGTAAAACATAAAAACTCGGTGAAAATACAAATTTTAAATTTTTGTAATCAGAAAATTAATCTGTGTTTAACATTCCAAAAAAGGCCATTTCATAAACATAGTTTTTTAAGCTCTCAAATATACAATAAAACATTTTTCTTGGCATATTGTCCATTTGTATGTTTTGAATGAGAAACAAAAATTCGTCAATTCAGCAATTCAGTACATCGATCCAGACGAATCAAAACAAACAGTACAGTTGCAAAATAAAAAGTGGAAAGCAAAACACGTTAGAAGTAGTTAACATTTGCTCCAAATCGCTAAATGCAACGACAAGTGTTGTAAGCCATTTCGAAGCAGCATCGATCGAGTGTTGCAACTTGCAGGATCGTTTTTTGCCACCTCCAGTTTTGTTTCCTCAAAGAGAAGAAGGGCCATTTGCATCTACTGATATCGAATTAGAAACAGGACAATTTATATCTCTTTATCAAAGAATGTGCTTGTCATCGTTCCTTCCATCTACAGAATTCAAATTTTTACCATTTGATTACAATTGTCCATCGGTTCATCACAAAATCTGATCTCAAGTCTGTAAAAAAGTGTGATGTCTATTTTTGTACACAGAAAGCAATAAAGTTGCATACTCCAAAATGTGATCTGAATGAATCCATGTCAGAATCGGATCAAGAAACTGATGACGATACTCAAATTGACGAGGATACTGAAATTGAAGATAATTTTGGCTTTGATGAGGATCACCACCACGAGGTACCAATTTTGACGATTGACCAAATTACGACTCCGTTTTATATGAAAGAAAATCCGAACTCGCATCCGTTCCTTGACCTTAATCGCTAGTTCTTACTTTAAAAGAGGATTCTATCTAAGATTACTTGTTTGATTGTATCCATCAATACATTAACTAAATATAATATGTTTGTCTATGATGACGTCATTTTTAGGGGAGAGGGTATGGGTATGTCAGATGATGACGGTTTGATGACGAGGGAGTATGGGTGTATCGAAAATCCCAATTTTGTGATGACGTCATTAAAGTATGGCCCCTTGCATGTGAACATGAACCTTTACGGGAAACAGGACCTCGCCGCCGTGGTGCCATTACGTGGCAAAATGGCAAATTGGAAATTTGGCAAAATGTTGAAATTTTGTGGTATTTGAGCTATTAGAACTTTATTTTACAAGCAGGCTCAAATCTCGAAGCTGGCGCTTTTAATTGTTTTGGAACAGATTTTAAAACAGTTTTAATGACAAATAAAATCACAATTTTTTATCCTTAAATAAATAAGTGCGGAGTGAGTAATCTAATGATTTATGATTTATCAAAGCGGAAATAAAACTCGAGTGTAATCTCAATCTAACAGAGGCATAATAAAAGGATGTTGCATATTGAGATAAGATTGAATGTTCGACAATTCTTGATAAATTGTGTATAAATATATTGCACAAAATGGGTGTTTTGTGTCATTTGAACAATTTTCGTTTTTGAAAGATGTTTGCAGTGCAACTGAAATTACTTGTGTTGTTCGTTATTCGTATGTGTTTCAACATTGATCCGATCAAAGGATCTTTGAGTGATCCAAATGAGCAGGGCCGGTTCTTCCCATAGTTCAGGTCATGGGCGCATGACCAAAAATTTTGGCGAAGGGCGCCAAATGGGTGGTTGGGGCGCCGCCGCGAGCGAAGCGAGCGGAAAATTTCCCCTAGAATTGCATCTCCCAAAATGGGCGCTCTCAGCTTGATTTAATTTAGTTTCCCCAGTTTGTTTTCCCAAAAAGGCGCCCTCAGCTCGTTTCAATTTAGTTTCCCCAGTTTGTTTTCCCAAAAAGGCGCCCTCAGCTAGTTTCAATTTAGTTTCCCCAGTTTGTTTTCCCAAAAAAGGCGCCCTCAGCTTGATTTAATTTAGTTTCTCCAGTTTGTTTCCCAATTATTGTCGAATTTTGAAGTAATATAATTTTCATTTGGCTATACTCACAATATGTTGATGTTAAATTTAGTCAAATTGAGCAAATGAATGTTATTGAATAATTGATCAATCAAAAGTTAACTCAATAATTATGTTCCAATTATGGTTCACGATTTATCGGATAAAGCACTTCTGGGTATTATCCGCAAAAATAATATATTCTATCTGTAATCACAGGCAGTATCGATAAATGAAGTGTATTCAAACTCAGCTACTTTAGATTTTTCTTCATTTCATAATTCACGAAAATTTAAATGCAATTCTATTCAAATCTCAAAATTAATTATTGGCTCCTAGCCAAATATGTCCAGACAAATTTGACCAAAACAATCACTTGTAGTTCCAATATTTGGAATCAATTAAAAATATATCCAGACAATTTTATAATGATATAAATAATTGTAAATACAACATGACCTAGTGATTTTACAATCCACGATTTATTGCTTATGAAATTGGAATCATTATTAACGATTGAGAATTAAAAAACAAATTGTAATTATCTAGCAATTGCAAAACTGAAATTATCATGTTGCAGTAAGAAGCAAATTGAAGAACATAAATATTATCTGAACTGCTGGTTTAGAAAATTTGGAACTACTTGTTGAATTGACATTAAAATTATTAACTTGTTTCGTTTGCGTTGGTAATAAAATTTTGGCCGATAATATCGGTAAACTGTAATTACAATATTACCGATTGCACCCCTATATCAAATAGCTCAAATGGGAAATAAAAACTCAGTAATTTCTTCTACCCGTAAAATATGAAATGCATTACACCAATCCGAAAAATTTATAGATAAAACATTAGAAAATATTGACTGTTGCATCCGAAACGCAACTTTATGATGCAACTCATGAAAATTTTTGTTTTGGAATTTTACATAATTAATGAGTCATTCCATGTTTGATAAATAAATTAAAAGACGCTAAAAATTAAAGATAATCGAGCCGTCTCACAGTATCAAGTTCTTATCAAATACTCAGGTGTTTTTTTTATTGAGTTTGAGAAAATCGCTGCCTTAGTTCCTCAAAAACTAGATGATGAATTTATTATGAAATAGCTTTCTCAATGAAATCTCAACAGATGCATTTTACCGTGGATAACTCTTTTTCACAATTTGAAGCATTGTGAATCTTTTTGGCTGGAAAGATATATAGTGATCATTTTTTTTAGTTTCCTTAGATTTGTAAGTAGATCGAAGGTGCACACAAACTCCAAACGTCTCATCGATATAAGAATGGTCTATTAAAAACACTAGCCCGCATCTTCAAACAATGCTCGGATGCAAAATGATTACAAATAAAGGGACAAGACCGAGTGAGAGATCTTATATTCGAGATTCTGCTAGATAAATGGGCTGGAGTAAAAATGAAAAGGTTTTGATTTCACATGATCACTACGTCAAATCCGATTTTTGGCAGTACGTAATTTCTTCACTAACTAGAAGAATTGCTTACCAATATGACAATAATTCGTTTTCGCAGAATGCGACATGCGAAACAAAGTATGATTTTCGATACAAAAATATTTTCGAAATTTTATAAGGGCCCCCTCTTATACGAAAATTTTGGGGCGCCAAATTGGAAAATAGGGGCGCCAAAATCGGAAAAACTCCGGATCATGACCTAACAAAATTTGGTGCGCCGGCACTGCAAATGAGGAATGTTACTTTATCAACAAGGAGAGTAGGGAAAAGTGGAAATTGGTGTGGCAAGACAATTTTCAATCGGAAAAATACTTCAAACAAAATTGGGTAATTGAACACGAAGAGAAATGCTGTAATGGTGAGTTGTTCTTGATCTTTTTTCTTGAAAGTGCATTAAATAAACACATTTTCTTATTACATACGTAGACGATTGGTTTGTAAAGAGTTGTAATGTTGGCCATGTCATCTTTTCATTGTGGATTATGTTCGAGTTTATGAAAAAGTGTCCAATCGAAATGTTGGATCGCATGTGCAGCTGTGTGAAGAACAAAACGATGTGGATCAATCGAGTCAGAAGCAAAGAGAACTTGTCAATTCGTTGTGTGATAGACAAAGCATCACTCAAACTAGTACAGTGACACAGAAAGTCACAGGAACCATTTCTACAACCCAGTCAACGATAACCACAATTGTTCACCAGCCCAACATAAGCAATCACAATTTCACAATCGAAAATGATAGCCCATTTCAATGGAAATCACTTTGGTCCAACATAAATTCAATCGGTTAGTAATGCTTTTGTAAAATAAAAATAATAACCTGAAATCTATTTATGTTTACAGTTTATGTAACATTTGGAATGGTAACACTATTTTTAATTGTACGACTAAGCAACAGAATCAACAAAATGAAACAACAAAATGCATCGCCTCCTTTGGATGAAATTGAACTCGAGAACCGACATCAGTACGAGACTATTTCTTATGACGATGTGAGAGAAACTACTTTTTAGTAGTACTTCACTTATAAAGTATTCGATTTTTTTATTATAAACAATGAAACTTGAAAAATATGTCAAAAGCAATGACCAAATTTATCAAATCGGATATCTTATCTCAATCTAACAGAAGTTTAGTGAAAGGATGTTTTATGTACGTATATAGAGATTTTCTGTATTTGAGTGATTTTGATAAAGATATTTCACAAAATTTAAATTTGGTGTCCTTTCGTTTTTTGAATTGTATTTGAATTTCAGCTAAAGTTTCTTGATAAGTTTGTGTTTGATCATTGATTCGAGCAATGAGTCATAATCGAATTAAAAATTTTGCTTCATCAATCAGCAAAGCAAAAATACATGCGAAATAGTACAAAATAACACTTATGATAATTCGAAACTCACTCATTTATGAATGACCCATAAATTGAGCTTTCAAAAGATAACGTACATTAGAATAATAAATTGTTAATAACAAAAACGTTTATTGAGCATTAGTTCACTTGCGACAATGAGGGCAAGGGTGAAAAGTTTTGTCCCACTCTCTGCGGGTTTTACCACATTTACAGTAGTGGACGGCTGCCCAGTTGCCTGTGGGCTTGTTACAATCGTGGTGATCAGGCGCCGGATCCGACTGACTTCGAGGCTTGGCCTGATCAGGATCCTCTTCATTAGACGGACCGTTCGACTTTTTATCCCAGTCGACATAAGGTGGGTAGGACTCGGTTCGCTTGAGACGTCTCTGCGAGTACATGGCTGGGACGTCACTGTTGGCAGGTTGGCCCTGTGGTGGCTTCACATATGGACCATAGCCAGCAGGACCCACGGGATCGGTAGGTGGCGCCACTTGAGCTTCTTGCAATATCCTATCCCAATCTTTGAACTTTTTTGCCTGTTTCTCCTGCTGTTGCTTCTGAGCGGCCTGCAATCGTTCGTTTTGCTCCTTCAGTCTTTCCGCTCGTTGGAGATCTCGAAATTTCTTGCGCTCCAACGATCCTGGAGATGGACAGTAAGGACGAGCCGGTACTGGGGTGTTGCCTTGGTTGGGACTAGTTTCCGTCTGTTTGACTGTAGAGGAAGGAGAGATGGGTAAGTTTGGGTTACGGTTTAGTCAGTTTTCCGGAACCAGGTTTTAAGGTTTCCAGAATGTCTAAAAACCATTTAACCGGGTTCAGGAAACCGGTTCCATTGATCGAAACTTACATCCTTTAGTATAGTCGCCTTGTCTCTTCTGGTACTCCTCATAAGCTTGCATCGCTTCTCGATAAGTCTTGTCTTGCTCGCTAATTCGCGCCTGTCGATCTTTGGTTGCATCGGGCAGCAGAGGAAGAGGCTTCAACTCGCCATCAGGTTTGGAGGGTTCTGGTTCGGCCTCTTCATTCCTCGAAGGTTCAGGGTAACGACGACGAGGAGGAGGAGAATTGTGCCTAGCCATTTGAGCTCGAGCTTGAGTAGTAGGATCTGGATATCTCCTCTGTGGATTGTAGCTCTTAGTCGACGCAAATTGTCTTTCAGGATTCGATGCTTCAGTGTCCGTAGGAGCGTTCCATGGTTTGAACGGAACTTTTGTCGGTTTGAGAATCTCCTGATTCCAGTGAGGGGACGGCTTGTAGACGGCTCCAGTCGGATCTTCAGGAGGATCTGGTGAAGGGGTAGCCTGTTCTTTGGGAGTCGCATCGTCCTCCTCAGTACACTTTCTGTCACATTTGGGACAGGAGTTCTCTTCTCCCCATTCAAATTCGATACCATCCTCGGGACAAGTGTACACGATCTTGTAAGAGCCCACAATCTTGGTCGCATCTACACGAAGAATAAAATGGGTTAGTTCGAATAGCGCATTTTCGAAAAACGTTTTCGAAAATTTCGAAAAACTTACTTTTGAATTGGCCTTTTTTGTTGTTCCATCTTTTCGTTCCTTTCGTTGGTTGGGGCTGCTGTTGCGGATCTAACGGAGGATACTCATCCTCTTCACCTTCGGGTTCACTTGAGGGCTCATCAGGACACATTTCGCTACATCCAGGACATAGGTAGTCTTTGCCCCATTGAAATTCGGTAGTACACTCGGGACATTTGTACATGATCTTGTAAGCGCCCACAATCTTGGTCGCATCTAAGGAGAAGATAGTTCGAATATACTTTTTACAAATTCGAAAAACTTACTTTTGAACAGGTCCTTTTTGTTCCATCTTGTCTTTCCTTTTGTTGGTAGCGGCTGCACCGGAGCTAGCGGCGGATACTCGTCAACATTGTACGGTTTCTTCTGAGGAGGAGGAGTCTGAGTACCAGAAGAATCGGAGGATTCACTTGAAGCAGACCCTTGAGCTTGACGTTCGGGAGCTTGACGTTCTGGAAACGGCATGTCACGGCCCACCTTCAAGTACCCGGCTCCTAGGTCCCGCTTCACCTGCTCATCAGGATAGCCACACTTTGGACAGCGGTAGTACCAGATGACGGGCTCCTGGGGCTCTTCGAGCCACTCCAACAACTCGTTCTTGGCGAAAGGACGCTCCTCCTGCGGATAGCGACACTCGGGACAGCAGTAGTACGCACCGACCGGTTGCCATCGATTCTCCCATACTTCATCGGTACGCACAAGGCCATAGGTCACATGCATCTTGAGAGGGAGAGTCTTGCTTTCTTGGTCTTGGTCTTGGTTCACACACACGTAAAGTAACTTGAGTAAGGTTTAGAACAAAGCACAATTTATTTCTCAAATCTAACTACAAAACTTTATGACTCTGTCAAAGGGAAATGTTTGTGTTTAAATAGGGAAAGAGGGTTCTATTTTGGTGTTTGTTCCATTTGGAACATTCGATTTCGATTTGTTCAATTTTCGATTTAGGATTTTCGATTGAATATCAAATCAAATTGTAGATGTTATCTTAATAGTAGTACAGCATTTGTGAATGATTCTAAATTTTTAATAACTATTCATAGATTACGTACTAGATTGCTTTTTCTTTGTTACATGTTAATCAATAAAAGTGAACAATATATTCACTCACAACTTGTCTATTATCATATAAAAGGTAACATTTGAATATTATATTTCAATCTCTTTTAACCAACATGATGAACAGTGTACTAATGACATAGATTGCCTAAAAATTTAAATATTTAGTTAAAACTATTCAAAATTTGAAGTACAAATACCAAATTGAACGCATTCGTGTCGAGTCGATAGTCGTTCAGCAGATAGAAGCAACAGCGAGTAATGTTACGATTCTTGACGATGGTTTCAACCTGAAAACGATACGTCATATATGAACAGCCCCTTCCCACAAAACCCATCACTTACATTGGCCAAAACCACTGGAGGCGCATCACGAAACTTGAACTGAATCCATCGACAAACCTGCATATTGAGACCATAGCACTTGTCATTGTTACTGTCCACCAGTGAGCACTTGAGTATCATTGCAAACATCATGACTGCGAGTTCAATTGGAAAGATGGTGAAATAGAACAAGCCCTCAATGGTGGCCTGTCGAAACAGGAACATGTGACAGTACACCGAATAGCAAATGATCACCACATAAAACACAAACTGAGCAGTCAGATGGACACTCCAAAAGCGATTGTGAGCACGAATTTCCGCGCACTGGTACGACAAGTCCGAGTTGATTGACCGAAATTGGTGCAAAATCTTTGCTAGTTGAGGTTTGTTTGACTTGGAAACTTTCAAAGTCTGAAGAGTTTTTACAAGATTGCGCAGTTTGGTGATCAAGAATCGCTGCTTCACCAAAATGTATTCCGTGTTCATGTAGAAGTGAACGAACAAGATTACCATTGCTGCAAATTGGAAGGTAAAACATGGGATAGTAATGGTTTATTGGTAATAGTGATTAGTGATTAGTGATTAGTGATTACTGGTTACTGGTTACTGGTTACTTGGTATTTGGCACTTGGCACTAGGCACTTGGCACTAGGCACTTGGCACTAGGCACTTGGCACTAGGCACTAGGCACTAGGCACTTGGCACTAGGCACTAGGCACTTGGCACTAGGCACTTGGCACTAGGTTCTGGTGACTAGTTGGTTTGTTACTGGTTACTGGTTACTGGTTACTGGTTACTGGTTACTTGGCATTTGGCATTTGGCACTAGGCACTAGGCACTTGGCACTTGGCACTAGGTTCTGGTGACTAGTTGGTTTGTTACTGATTACTGGTTACTGGTTACTGGTTACTGGTTACTGGTTACTGGTTACTGGTTACTGGTTACTGGTTACTGGTTACTGGTTACTGGTTACTGGTTACTGGTTACTGGTTACTGGTTACTGGTTACTGGTTACTGGTTACTGGTTACTGGTTACTTTTGTCCACTTACCATTGACATTATACCACAACATTGGATTGTAATACACAAAGTACGTAATCCAATCTTTCCAGCCATCGCTCCAAGGTCGGTTGAGATAGTGAAAGTTGAAATAGGAAGCCGCCAGTACGTAGGTGACCATGTAAAGGGATGTCGATTTGCTTCGCTGATGAAGGGCAATCAGCTTCTCGCTGTTGGCCTTGTCCCAAACTATGCAAAAAATGATTGTTCAATCATTTTCAAACTTTTCAATTCAATACAACCTTTGTGATTGACAAACAAGAATTTACCGTCTCTTTTCGTGACAAGAAACATGCAATGTCTTTCCGAAATCCAAGAATTTCTCCACAAATTACAGTACTGGACCGCTATAACGGTCATTGCTGTATTGAGAATGACATCACTGTTGAGCCAGAACATCCGGGGAAACATTTTATGACCCAACAAATCAGGCATTGGATCTGCCGGATAGTTGTAATCATGTTTATGAAGAACCCAAACAGTGTCCAACCAGTAGAGCACATACAACATGAATGGAATGAAATAGTATTTTCGATTCACCGAAAGTGGATTCGATTTAGCGTACTCAATCAATTGATTCACATTTTGAATTGAAACCTTAGCCGGGACGGTGATCAAGGTATCAAATGGTTCTCTACAAGCACGAATATGAGCGGAAATTAAAGATTTAAGCTGCAGAAATGGCTGCTGGAGCACTAGTTTGAAGATTTTCTGTTCCATTTTGAGAATATATTTTTAATGGATATATTTTCAAGTAAAATCTAACTATTTTCGGTTACACTGTGTTGCCAGAACTTTATATACAACTTTCAACCTAACCTAAACTTTTGCAAATGATTATCCAAATCATTTCTCCGGGATAATTTGATTCTGAGAATTTTGCAAATTATTTTATTTATACAAAATAATATTATTATAAATATCCTTGAATCTTGACAAATAGAGAATTTCACGGTAAAATTGCGCAAATGATTTTGTACAAGGTTGGTACATTTGGATTCGGTCACTCTCAAGTATGCCAACTCGATCCTAATTATATACAACGCTGCGACTTGGGCACGATCATCATTTCAAGGACTATTAAAAGTTTTTGTAATAAATCCAGTTGCAGAAAGATTGTGAAATTGAACGGTCGAGCTTGGGCTGGTTTTTATTGATTTATTTGTGAGATTTAATAACACGAAATGAATGTACCAACAGTACAAATGTGAATATGGGCAAGAGAGTTTTGCTAATCGTGTTATTTTTTGACGTAATACCAGGAAAAAAAGTTTCAACTATTTGAAAATATTATTGAAGAGAGAATAAATTATGTAACGCACAATGAAACATTTAATGACACATATTCAATGGAATAAAATTCAGAGAATTTATGTTGCTGTTTTCCAAAATCACGAAAATTCAGTAGAATGATAAATAGGACTGTGAAGTTTGGGATAATAGGACAAACGAAACTTTTTATATACGGTTTGTTGTGAACAAAGTGAGAGAATTGTGCGAGTAAACGGAACAATGCAATTGCAACTTGCAGCCAAACTATATATCAAACAACAATCGATAATTACGATTACACCACACCAACCATGTAAAATGACTTTCGAAATTGTATTCGCGAATAGAATAGACTTTCGACATAAGTCACACTATGTGTGGTTGTGAAAGTAGCTCATCCGGTTGAGAGCTCAATTAATTAATCAATCATTTTAACCAGTGCCAATTTTCAACAAATATTTGTCCGACCAAGGTGCGTTATGTATAACTTGGCAATCAGTGCCAATTTTCAGGCATTTATTTGCCAGTTTTTTAATTTTTTTATTGAATTTAATTTAGTCACATTAAAGTACAAGCAATTCACAACTGACTGACATTGATCAGTCCGTGGGGTAAGAAACTTCTCAGAACCTCATAATTATCAATTTCTAGTTTGACTGTGTGCAGCTTGGCACACCGACGAAATGGCTCTCGAGCTAAGCGCATGCAATTTGAAAACACTGGACGCAATTTAAGATTATAATAACCGTGATTACAATGTAACATATCATAGAAGTCCTGAGAGTCAAAGCCACATTCTGCACATTCAATCAGTTCCTGTTGTAAGCTCAATACTTGAAGGTTGGGAAATAGTTCTGCTAGATGGAGTTGTTCGGTGTCGAGATGGGATTGTGTTCTGATGAGCAGTGAGAGCAAACGAACCGAGGGCACTTGCTTTAGTGGAAGTTGGGCAATTTGTTCCTCTGGGAAAGTATATTCGTTGAGTATGTTCAAATGGATCAATTGGCTCAGCTGTGACAGACATCCGGCCAACATGGTCATTGGCATTGACACTGTCAACAGTTCTTGAGTGTGTAACGATGTGAAACGATTACAGAACAGTCGCATTTGTTTAAGGCCATCCACAGCACTGAAATCTTTCAGTCTAAGTCGAGTAAATTTTCTGGCCAAATGTAGATCAAACTGTCGAACCAGCTCATCTAGTGGCATTTCAGTACTACACTCAACACGAAGATCATTATCATTTCCATTGGCGTATTGACTTTGCAGTGATGTAAGCAGAAATCTTTTTTGGACCGTACTTGTTACAGGCAAATGAGCTGAGACGAGACAGAATTGACAGTTGCGGTTGAATGGCCAAGTCATCTAAATTGCTGTTCAGTGTGAGATGTCGCAGTGATTCGAGTCGATTGATCGAGTCAAACAGTGCGAGCAATAGTTTGTTGAATTTATGGTGAGTTTTTTGTTGTTGAGAGTTGTGTGGCTCTGTTACTTGAATGTAAATGTCAAGCTCTAACTTAACAAGATCAAATTGATTGATCAGACGAATCAGTGCCGTAATTGAACAAGGACTATAAGGGTCTAATGAAATGCTCACTTGAAGGTGAGTAATGTTCGGTAAAATGTCCATCAGTGATGTTATAAATTCTTCTTTGTAAAATTTACAACGCACAGCATTGAACTCGATCTGTTCAAATGTGCGAACCCGTGCCCAAGGCGATCCATCATCATTATCACGACGAACCTTCTCAATAGTGTTTCCAGCCCGGGTCAGAACCCGGGTCTGCAACCCGGGTTTCGAACGGGTTTTTGCCCGACCCGATACCCGAAAATTTTGGACGGGCTTTTCGGGTTATACAAATTTTTTAAAAGTAAAAATCCTGTCTAAGTCGAAATAAGAACCACTTGATGGACTAATTAGAGAATAGGAAATCAAATAGTGGAAGCTATTTTAAAATCCAGATGGACCCAAGGGCCATAGGTGGCAGAGTAAATTTGAAAATGAAATTGAAATAGAAGATTTCCTAAGTGAGTTGTAACTTATCCCACAGTTGGTTGGCTGGAACTTATCCCACGATTGTGTACCTGGATCTTATTCCACAATTGGTTGGCTGGAACTCCAGAAGTTCCAACAACCCAATTATTGAATAAGATCTAACCAATCAACTGGGGGATAAGATCTAACTGCCTAATAGTAGGATAAGTTACAGTCAACCAATTGTGGGATAAAATCCAGTTACAAAATCGTGGGATAAGATTCAGCAACCTTATTGTGGGATAACATCCAACGACCATTTTTGGGATAAGATCTAGCGACCCAACCATGGAATATATTTTGGCAATAAATACCCGTGAAACCCGGGTTAACCCGGGTTGTGGCCGGGCCAGCTACCCGGAACCCGGGTGCAGGAGGGTGACGGGTTTTTGGAAACACTACTTCTCAATCAAATCACTTCCATATGGACTCTCATGAATTGCTCCAAATTCATCAACCTTCTTGTAAGCAATCACGAGCACATGTCGACGCCGCAACTCTGCTCGTTGCATTCGAGTCCAATTGGTGCACACGAGACTAACACGCCGAATCATGTCACTCAGTGGGATGTACTTGAACAGTGCCAGAATACAGATGCCGGGCAAGCATGACCACAAATGCTGACGCCTCAACTCATCCCGCTGCACTCGAGCCCAATTGGCGCACACTTGACCAACATTGAAAGCCATGTCACTCGCAGGAAGCTTCTTGAACACGAGCAAAAGACAGACGTCTGGTAAGTGGGACCATGAAAGGGGTTCCATCTTGAGAAGTGGACAAGTTTAATTAGAGTAACGGATGTGAGTTGAATGGTGATGTTTATTAGTGAGAGATGAGTTTATGAGTTTTTAATTTATATACTGACGAACATAGATGAACCTACATGAGGTCGAGTCATAGACATAGTACTAGATATAGCTAAGCAGTGACTAGCGGTCATCTGCTACATTAGGTGCATTCAAACCAGAAAGTGAGATCGGCAATTGACAATAATCACTAGTTTTTGGGAGTTTTTGGCTGTAAACCTTCATTATTGGTACTGCACATAACTCCCCTTTGATATATCACGAGTTTGTTATCATCAAACATCATACCAACAAAGGCCATATCGATAAATGGGTTACATTCCAGTGGATTGTTTGTGGATACAACTCGAGAGATGGAAGGCTACCTGTTTTGAGATGAGATAAGATAGATAGATCATGCGATAAAGATAGGGACAAGCGAATATTTTAAATATCTCCTAGAGTTCTCGGTTTTAAATTTTAATTATTTTCTATGTTATAGCCTAGGTATCCCTTGTTATTATCCAGTACATATCTGCTTATCTTATCTTTAATCTATCGAGATAAAAAATATTTTGTCAAAAAAGTCAATTTTGCCTGGCGCCATAAATATAGGGACAAAGGTCAAAACTGTATGAATTTTCGATTTTTATTGATCCAAATCATTTCTAATAATAAATAACAATAATTTAAACGATTTACAACAATTTTTCTTGTGGAAATTGCACACAAAAAAATATTTAAGGCTATTTTTAAATTTTGACTTATTTTGGCCAATTTTTCCTTTCGAGAATTTCTAAAAATACATTTTTATCTTAAATAATTGCTTTACCCCCTTTCTTTGTTAATTAAATTACTTAAATTAACATATTTCATTATTCTAAATCCTTTAAAGTTGAAAACCATATCAATTTAGAAGAAAAGATGATTTGAGAATTGTCAAATCAACGAAAATCGCCAATTTTAATGTTAGTTTGTAAAATTATTTTCTAAATTTATCTAGCTATGTTCCACTCGGTTATTTTGTATGATTAACTTGAAAATGGCTTCTAGGAAATATTAGAATTTATTTTGGTCAATAAAAATCCAAAATTTATAGAGTTTTGACCTTTGTCCCTATATTTATGGCGCCAGGCAAAGTTGACATTTTTGACAAAATATTTTTTATCTCGATAGATTAAAGATAAAATAAGCAGATATGTACTGGATAATAACAAGGGATACCTAGGCTATAACATATAAAATAACTAAAATTTAAAACCGAGAACTCTTGTAGATATACAAAATATTCGCTTGTCCCTATCTTTATGGCGCGGACTGTAGACGATATAAGTCAGATTTATCAATAGAGGTGAGGGAGTTTGAAAAACCCAGACTTTTACCCTATCTTTACCCAAAGGGTAAGGGTAGGGGTAGGGTCTAAGTAAAGGGTAAATTTTTCTAAACCCAAATAAGTATCCCAATTGTACAAGGACTTAAAATTACATTTCCAAAGCCCCAAAATTGTTTTTTCTAGTATCTCAAAGGCCAAAATTTCCTACCCCACTTGTCCTCTAACCCTAATTTTTCCCGATTTTCCTATTAGCAAAACTTAGGTAGGGTATGGTAAGGGTTGGGTAGAGTTGTTGTAGGGTCAGGAAGGTCGAGTCAAAAAAATGCTGACTCTATCCTACCCTCACCCTATAGAGTAAGGCATGGCAGGGTATGGTATGGTAGGGTAGGGCAGAGTTTTATTGAGACGTAAAGTTTGATTTTATTGAGCATTTAGGATCGATCCGAAGAGCATAATACAATTGACTTTAAGGGTAGGGCAGGGTAAGGCAGGGTAGGGCAGGGTAGGGCAGGGTAGGGTAGGGTCGGGTCGGGTCGGAGGGTCAGTAAGGTAGACAAAACTCACATCTTTCATCACAATCACAACTCATCGCCAGTAATCAAGCCTTGAGGTAACAAACTACTAAATTCTACATCTGTTTCGAGTTTGACAGTGTGCAGCTTGGCACACAGATGAAACGGCTGTCGAGCCAAACGCATGCAGTCGGCAATTCGTGGGTGAAGTTCAAGTTGGAACTGTAGCTTCATACTGGGGTTTACATCCTTATCAAAGTCACAAACGGAACATTTGAAATAGTTTTCGTAATACAAATGGAGCACTTGAAGGTTGGGGAAAATTTTATGAAGATGGAGACGTTCGGTGTCGAGATGAGATTGGGTATTGGTGATGGTCAAAGTGAGCAAACGAACTGAGCGCACTTGAGCGATTGGGAGTTGAATCGGACGCTCCTCAAGGGCAATTGAACCAAAATTCAATTTCAAATGGACCAACTGAGGCAGCAGTGACAGGGCTCGAGCCAACATGGTCATTGGCATTGTCGAAATGTTGAGACACAGACTGTGCAGTGAGACAAATCGTGCACAAAACCGTCGCAACTTTTCATACTGAGACTCAGTGACAGAGCTGTAACCGACATGAATCCGACTGAACTTGGTGGCCAACTGTGGATCAAAATGAATCAGCTCATCCAGTTCAATTCTAGTACAACACACAACACGAAGACTGTCATCTCCAGTTGTGGTGTACTGTTTCAGTGATTTAAGAAGTGGCTGCACAGGACTGAATTGATTACACGTAAAAGTGGCCAAACGAGACAGAATGGACAGTTCCTGGTACTCATAGTTTGAGTAGCGTGGAATATTAATGTTCCGTTTGAGATGTCGTAGTGATGGGAGTCGATTGATCGTGTCAAACAGTGCAAGCATTTGATCCAACACTCGAGTCCTCAAGTCATGATGATGATCTTTGTGGATCCCAGAACCTCCCAAGTTAATGTCAATGTCAAGATTCAACGAAATCAGACGTGTTTGGTAGTGTTTAATCAGACGAATCACTTGTTCCAGTGTACAAATTTCCGAAATTGAAGTTGGACTAGATGGGACATGTAACTTTACAGTTAGGTGAGTAATGTTCGGTAAGATATCCATCAGTGGTGTAGTGAATACTTCTGTTAGCACATCATCTGGCACTCGTAGAGTGTTGAATCGAATCTGGTTGAGTGTTCGCGGTCGCGCCCAAGGTGATCCATCATCATCACGACGAACGTGTGAAATCAAATCACTTCCAAATGGATTCTCGAATTCGTTAACTTGTAGATCTACTTTCATATCATCAGCAATCACCAGCACATGACGACGCCTCAACTCGTCTAGCTGCACTCGAGTCCAATTGGTGCACACGCGACCAACAGTGTGAATCACTTCACGAATCGAAAAGTATTTAAACACGGCCAGAAGGCATACATCAGGTAAGTGAGTCCATGGACGAATGCATGAATGTTGTTGTTCCATCTTGAGAAGAGTTGATTGAGATTGAGATGAGCCTTTTTATGAGTTTGTGGGAGTTCTGCGATGACAACAAACGCGTGATCTACTCTACATAACTCCCCTTGATCTACTGGATTTTGTTATCATCAAACATCATACAAACAAACAGCATCAACGCATGGGTTACATCACTCTAAATCAATTGCTTATTGATAACTCGAGAGAGGGAGGGAACTACATTGGAGTTGATATGCCAAATAAATCATATGCAATACAAGATCCATAGATTAACTTTTATTGATATATCATCCAAATCTTTTCATTTTTGAAAATATAATTCACAACTCCTCACGAGTGATTAAAGCTTGAGGAAACAAACTATTCAATTCTTCGTGTGTTTCGAGTTTGACTGTGTGCAGCTTGGCACACTGACGAAATGGCTGTCGAGCTAGGCGCATGCAGTTGACATATCGTTCAGCCAGTTTTGGAACTCTCATTTGATAGTCATCATCAATGGCGTAATCACATACATCACATTCGACAGGCCAATGAGTGAGATGGAGCACTTGAAGATTGGGAAAGATTGCGTGCAGGTGGAGACGTTCGGTGTGGAGGTGGGAGCGAGGACTAATTTCGAGGGTGAGCAGACGAACTGAGGGCACTTGAGCGATTGGGAGTTGAGGCCTTTTCTCGTCTTTTGGAATGGGCCTTGGACAATAAGTCATATTCAAATGGACCAACTGAGGCAGATCCCAGGCGGAATTTTGCAACAAAGCCAAAGGCATTGAAAGGGACTTGCCCTTTGAGAACAGCTTCAAAGTAGCTTGGTCCTTGGAATTTTGCTTGAAAACTACTTGACCCTTTCATAGCCTTTCTACATTACTTGATTTCAAGTAATATTGAAATGGTTTGAAATGTTGAATAATATTTGTTAGTTGGGTGTCATAACTGCAACAATGGAAAGTTATTCCCGGTAATTGATCGGTAATTAGTCCGGATATTTGTTCGGGTAAGAAATTCCCGGTAATTGATCGGGTAATTAGTCCGGGCAATTGTTCGGGTAAGATATTCCCGGTAATTGGTCGGGCAATTAATCTGGACAATTGTTCGGGTAAGCTATTTCCGGTAATTGATCGGGTAATTAGTCCGGGCAATTGTTCGGGTAAGATATTCCCGGTAATTGGTCGGGCAATTAATCTGGACAATTGTTCGGGTAAGCTATTTCCGGTAATTGATCGGGTAATTAGTCCGGATAATTGTTCGGGTAAAATATTCCCGGTAATTACTCCGAGTTAGTCATATTATGAATTAACAGAATTTATTCAAAAAATAATTTAAAATATTGATTGTTAACTATCGATAGTATCGATTGTACTGACTGTATGGCATTTGAATAAAGAAGGAATGGACCGCCCTGCCTTACTCTCACTGTACTCGCTCATTTGATCCGTTGAGAAGTGTTTGGCTGTTGTGTTTGTGTCCCCATGTAAAGATTGATGCATGAAAACGGTGTCTTTTCGCTGTCTTCATCTTATATCAGACATAGAATAGACACCGAACTCACAGAAAGGGATAGATGTCTATACTGTATGTTTTCTATGTCTGATACGCGGCTATTTGCGCATGTGCGCGGACTTGTGCTAAATTTCTTCATAATAATTTTTCGATTAAACACAATTCAAGTTATCCGTTTTTTGGTAAATACAAAATTCTCACAAATGAACCTGTTGCCCAAATGGACCGAAAAACTTTATTACCCAATTGGGTCGATGGATCATACGCCCAAATGGACCGAAGAACTTTATTACCCAATTGGGTCGATGGATCATACGCCCAAATGGACCGATGGACCTTATAAGATTATTATTCCCCAAAGAAGGCAACGAAGTAAACAACATCGATTGTTACAATCGATGCCAAATTTGAATGCGATGATCTGTGCATGCGCATGACTCAACTTACACTGCCTAACTGGCCAGCTGCAGACTGCAGTCAGTTGTCGCTGTACTGCTCTATTCGTCCGTTGAGTAAACACCGGCTTTTGACTGTTGCCTTGATTTTGCTGAAAATAACATTTTGTGCGTGCTTTTTTCGTTCCAATTGAACTCTTTTAGAACCTGTACTGACTTTTAATTTGTGAAACTATCACATGTAGTGTCTATATGTTGAGTGAGGACTCCTGAGGATTATTATTGTACTTGTTTCTACCGTCCACAAATGAATTATCAAAATAAACTCTGAAATCTGCAATTTTATCCTATTTCACTCATTATTTTGGCGAAATATCATCAAGATGATTTCATCCAAGTTATTTTACTCGATTGGCTCATCAGAATTTCGACCGATCACATGTGCAACAAGAATGTATGTATATGTTAAATTCTATATTGATACACATTAAATGAAATATTTATATATTTTCAATTGTCTAGTGCCCTCATCGGTTGGATGATGGTCGTAATGATTGGCTATTCTGTTGGATAAGATCCTTGTTGGTTATTGCTTTGCGGAACGAGAAGAACGTTTTTAGAACTAATTGGTAAATTATTACCTAGATGTTTTGGAATTTTATTCTAAAGATAACTTATATAATTGTTTTTGTAGGTTGATTACCCTGATTCATCAATCACGTCTTCTCAAGGACTTATGGATAGCGTCAACCAAGAAAATCTCGACTACTTGTGGATCGAATCAAACATTTGAAAGTTACGCAATGCCATTAAAGAATATCCTTTCTGAACTACTTTCAAGCGTTGTCCAGAGGCACCTGAAGGAGAATGAAATCGACTATTTAAGAAGCTCGAAGTAAAGAAGATTCTGAAGAACTAGAACACTATTTCACCAGTTTCTGTCCAATACACGAATTTTTGAATCGATGTGATTGAAGTACTATGTATTTTTATGTATTTACTTTGTATTATTTTAACCGTGACAATTCTGATCTACATTTCTATCAATTAAATTATATTACCATTGAAATTGAATAGTAAATTTATTCTAGAACCAGTATACAAGGTACCAGAACCTAGGAGCGAACCGGTATGCAGAAAGCAAAAAAATATCAGACACCGAATAGATCGCGCGAATTTCTAAAAAAAATATGTCTTTTCGCGGTCTATTCTATGTCTATACAGCGCAGTTTCAGGTACAGAATAGATAGCGTATAGAGGGGCCGTATAGACATAGAATAGACCGCGAAAAGATACGTCAATCTTTACATGGGGTCGTGTGTGTTTGACCAACATAGTGATTTCTTGATATTTTCAATTTCTGTTTTTGGATTTTTCAGCAACTTATTCTTATTGCACTTCAATATTATTGTTCTGGTGCATATATAAATCGTTAATTTGTGTTATAAACTGAAAGTTTGCCCAACTTCCATTCTTTATGTGAATATTGATGGTCAACTATTTGATTACATCAAAATGCAAGTCCAAAACTCGTTATCAAGGCGTTTTCAACTGTTTTCATGTGTCAATCTCGTGAAATTTTTTTTTATCTCCCCCCTCAGTGCAACAGTCCAAAATAAGTTTCAATTGTTTTTTGCTCAAAATGTTAAACTCAAATCAAAACTTATTTTATTGGCAAATGACAAGTTTACTGCACTTCTGATTCATGCTTTGAATATTAGATTCTTAGATTATTTCAAGTCATTCCATGCCATATTCTTTGAAGTATATTATTATAGTATTATGGATGTACTAATGCAGAAGTCTTCAATATCAAAATAATCAAAATAAGTTTATTATTGTTTAAATTCATACTGACGTTTATTAATTTTACAGCATTTATTATTGATTTGAAGAATTCCGATTTCTATATGGTCTACCCGTTCTTTATGATTATCTTTGGGACAACCAGAACATGATAACAAAACGCAAGATAAAGAATCTCATTTGTGAACTTGCAAGACTCAACGAGAAATCAACTCAAGATAATTATGCCGATTTATTTCAATATTCATTTGTTAATTTATGTATAATTTATGTATCATTCTTTGCTTATCTATTTTTTGATCTAATTAATAAAATGAAAAATTATCAAAACGAGTATCTATGCACAAACTATATGTAGGGTACTGGCAGTAGACTCTCCTGAATGCACGCTGCACTGCATCTAGTAAGCATTTGAATCCCTTTAAAGTTTGCTAATTTTGTTCATTTGTAGCAGATTTCAACGGCGTTCAAAGGGTAGCGACTAGTAGATTTGAACGCCGTTCAAAGGGCAAAAAATTCCGCCTGGGATGGGACAGACATCGAGCCAGCATGGTCATGGGCATTGTGCCCATCTGAATGGACAGACTGTGCAGAGTAGGGTGGCAAAGTTGTCCGTGCAAGCTGGCCGGACTCCAACTGTTCGCTGTACTGACGTCACGAGGGTAATAAACATTTGTTCTGTTTGTGATACGCGCAGGAGAAGCTGGCGTATTCAGAAAATGCGTTCTTACGCAAAAAGGCCATTTCAAAAGTCCCACCACTGTTCATTTATTGTGAATTTGCAAAATCACAAACTGCCAATTAGTAATCAAAATTTGTTCCACCAGTAAGCATTTTTTAATCAATAATTTATGCTAATTTATTATAAAGATAAAAGCTCACATATATTTTGACATACAAACTAAATAATCAGTCATAGATTCTTAAGAATCTGAGAAAACTTGCAAGTGAAAAAATACAATAATTATTAACAATAATTATTTTTTGAAAGAAAACATTAAAGGATAGGAAAGCATAAGAGTAAAAGAAAAGAATAGGACAAATGTTAATTATCCTGAGATTGGAATAATTTTTTTGGAACAAGTCTGCGCTTTTCTTTCTTGGGTTTTCTGCTCTCATTTTTTCTTTTTCGGTCTTCGTTGTTTAGAATGAAATAATTTTTCTGAGAAATAGTTTTATCTTCATTGGATTCACACTGCAAAACAAAATTAGTTAATAAATTGTAAACTTAGGAAATAAGTGAAACTGTGACGTGTTCTCGGATAAAATGGTAGAAAAAAAACTAAAACTGAAAGGTAAAAATTATGCAATTATATAATCCAATCGATTAATTTGAAAATTATCTTGAAATTTCTTGAGATTTCGGCATTAGTATATCTTAAATATACTCTTGGTGAATCGGGTAACTCTGGTGATCTTGATGTCTAAAATAAATGTTATAACATCACATCATGTAAGCAAGCACAATGATGTGTGTTTTATCATGCACTGTGCAAGAATTTATTAGAATTATGTTAGTTATTAGTAATGATTAGTTGTTTGTAATTAATTGAGTGAGTAGGGGGATGGGATCAAAATACTAACAAAGACCTGTATCTGTTTTAGAATAGGATAGACTCTATTAAATAGAGTAGATCTAGGTAAAAACATATTTTATAAGTTAAATGTTAAGATTATAATTAATAGTTATTCAATTAGGTTAATTTATGATTAAAATGGTCATTTGTAGTACTAATTGTCGAAATTTTCTTTCTTCATTCTCCACATAGAAAGTTCCTTCCATAGCCATCTTGAGATTGGGTCCTTTGAAATGTCTTAATTTTCCAAGCGCAAACTTCATTGTCTTAAACTTCCGTTCGACTCTTGTTGATGCAGTTGCGGAGTAATCGTAGATTTCATTTTCTTTAGTGAGAGCTACAAGTTTTCCAAAACCGTCGTTTTTCTTCATTACATCTTCAAACTTCTTCAAAGCAGCAACACCTGTATAATATACAATTACAATTAAATAGATCAAAAGGTACAAAACCTGTAAGAAATTGGCCACAAATTGGTCCATCTTTTTCTTTATCGGCAGCAGTTTGTAGATAAGTTCGAAAACACTCGATAATCTTGTTGCTATCTGTTACGGTTAAATCTTCTTTCTCGGTTTTGGCCACAAGAAGAGGACACAAATGGAATAGATCAAAAAGATAATCAATTTCTTTTTTAAGGTCTTCGGCAATATCTAACATCGCTATCAGTTGATTGGTGCGAACTTTTTCTTTATCGTTTCTGCCTTCTTTTTTTGGGTTAAGCGATCTTATATAATTTAGAGTTTTTTCCCAATAATGGTGATAATACGAAATTACAACTATCCAAGTTGCAAATCGTGTATTGACGGGATGGGGAGGAAGCGATTTGTCGACATTTTCATTTTCTGGCAAAACTCTAGCTACCACTGAATCCCAAACTTTAACCCATTTGTCAGCAAATGTAGATTGAGTAAGCAATCTTTCCCATTCTTCATGAGTAGGGTCATTGAATATTTCTTTCGCTATAGTCATATAGTAATTACTCGTTTCATTTTCATCACTTTCATACAGAGACTTTATTTCATCGTATGTAACATAGTCAACGTTTGCTGCAATTCTGAATGCATTCTTTCGAGCATTTGAATTGCACATTATTCGTTTCATGAGAGAAACAAATTTTCCCAATCTAGGATGACATTTACGAATCTCCTCACACACAAGAGCCAGTCCATGGGTCACACAGGTGACGTGAACAAGTTGAGGAAGAAGTTGATTTTTCAGATCATTTCCGGCCTTGATCATGTAACTTGCTCCATCCGTTATTAGCACTAAAACTTTATCACTATTTTTTACAATCTCTGTATTTGAGCCATAAAGTATCCTCAAAGCACTTTTGATTGTCTTTTTCATAATCTTATGATCTGCCGATTTGTCACCTGTGATATATTCAGTTAATACTTCGTGTTTAATTCTTTCATCATCCAAAGATCCAAGAGAAACAATGATTACTGGTTTGCCATTAACATTCGCCTCATCCGTAATAATATATATATTTTTGTCTTTGAGTTCGGCAATCATATTCGCACGATAAACTAAAATAGCAAGAATAGCAAACTATATAATAACTTACTTATTTGAATATTTAAGTAAATACCTTTATGACAAGCTGGAAGAGCTCTTGTTCGGGCGTGCTCCTTGCTCATTGGACGATGAATGATTCCTACAGTTGACTTATGACCAGGTTGCCGAAGACCAATTGAATGAAAAGACTTTTTCTCTGCAAGAATATTAGATCCCATTTGAAGGTCTTCTTTTAAAGAAAATTTGTATCTAAAAATTTTCTTTACTGGGGTTATAGGAATCCCTTCTTTCCTGCCAATTCTTTTGAGTACATCCTGTTTAGTCGAATTATTGATGTGCGCTGCTGAGTTCACGTGCTTAATTGCTCCTTTTTTGTATTCACTTGGATCGGTTCGATAGATTTCTAATCTGCAAACGGTGCAATTCAGAGAATTCACACGAAGACTCTGTTCTTCTTGGTAGTTGTCTAAAAGTTTGCACTGATCAACGTCTTTTTGAGTAGACAAAGCAAATGCTCCAGTTTGCATAATTTGTTTTTTGTTTCTGAATGTATTCATAAACTTTATAACTTCATTTAATTGGGCAAGTCGGTGAGGATTATTAAGTTGTTCAGCATGCATTTTCTTTTGAAGTTCTTCTGGCAAATTATCAAAATGTTTTTTTGAATCTTGGTGTCTAAGGATGTAAAATGATCTGACTCGTTCACTGGAGCCACATGACGGCAATTTAACCTTACAGTATTTACAAGTGAGAATTAAACTCGAATTGCTTTTTAGGAAATCATAAGCTTTGGTTAGATCTATTCGCGTTGAAATCTCTTTTTAGAAAAGTTGCCTATTTGTGCGATTTTCGCCAATTTATCGTGTTCCTGGGTCCGAGTTATATGTCGTTCAAGTTCATATACATTCGAGTTGTTTATAACGGTTTCACAGGTAGTGCAACTTACAGAATATAATTGTGTTTTATTATTAAAAAATTTCAATTTGAAAGTGTCCGAATTTAACACATAGTCATAAACCTCATTTTTTGGCCCATTTACAAAATTCTTGTTTGGGCTCGGAAATTTCGTATTTGTCGCTGGTCTAAAAGTTTGGTGTTGAGGTGAAGGGAAAATATGTTGCATTGAGTGAGTGTGAGGAGGAGTTGAGGTGTAATGTGATGGAGTGTTTGTGGGGGGAAAATATTGAGGCTGGTGATGGTTGTTTGGAGTTGAAGGAGACACATATGATGATGCATTTGGGTATGACCACTGTTGAGCTTGGTTCTGATCACAATGAAAAAAAGAGGTAAAAAGTGAAGATGCATTGGTTTGCGAAAAATACTGAGTTTGATGACAGTGATTTGGAATTGACGCAGGGGACGAATATGCATCTAGGTATGAATTATTTCGAGTATGGCCCTGACCTTGGTAAATAGATGAAGGAGGAAATGCAATTGGGGATTCATTAGTGGGTAAAAAATTGTTGAGTTTGATGATGATGATTTGGAGTCGAAGTAGAAAAAACATTTGAATATGGCCAATGTTGAGTTTGGCTTGAGGTGGGAAACATATGTGATGTCTCATAGGAATTGTGCAATTGATTATATTGATTATAGTAAGTAGGATTTGATGTTGAGTATGTTTGCCCAGAAAAACTGGTTGAAGTGGATGTAGTAGAATATGTAAACGAATCGGATGGAACAGAATATATCGGTACATAACATTCAGAAGAAGGCGAATTAGTGTTGTTGTTGTTATTATTGTGAGAAAACCAGTCAAATTGTTGTTGGGACAACCCCGAATACATATCATTATGAACCGAACTCATATCACAATGATTCGAAGGCTCCATGATTATAAAAAAGTGAAATGTCACCAATAACTAAGGCAAAAATAAGCAGAAATAGAAAACGCGCGAAAAGTGTTGTGAAACAAAAGAAACAGGCCCTACTGAGCAGTGGCTCGCTCGCTCAACAGCAACACCAACCAGTCTGTAGCATAAATAGTGCTAGCGTTAATTACCCTCGTGACGTCAGTACAGCGAACAGTTGGACTCCGGCCAGCTTGCACGGACAACTTTGCCACCCCTAGTGCAGTGAGACAAATCGTTGACAAAACAGTCGCATGTTCGGGTAACCTTTCGACCATAGATCATTAGCTACATGTGCACGAGTGAACTTGTTGGCCAACTGTGGATCTAGTCGAGTAGAGTCACTTAGATCCATTCGAGTGTCACACTCAACACGAAGATGGCCATCTCCAGTTGTGGCATATTGACGCAGTGATGCAAGCAGAGATGGAACTAAATGGAACTTGCTACAAGTGAAGGTGGCCAGACGAGACAGAATGGACAGTGACGGTTCGAATTTTAATTCACTGAAATTGCCATTCAGTGTGAGATGTCGAAGTGATTCGAGTCGATTGATCGAGTTGAACAGTGTGGACACTCTAATTTTGAGTTGATAACGACCTTCATCGGTTTCAGGCCAAAGAAAGTAATCATCAAAATCAAGTTTCATCGAAGCCAGACTGGTTGCATAGTAATCTATCATACGAGTCACTTGTTCAAGAGCAGGAATAGATGAGATTGAAGGTTCTTGATATAGTTTCAGGGTTAGGTTAGTGATGTTCGGTAAGATGTCCATCATTGGGTTAATGAATCCTTCAGTTAACACACCACCAGGCAGATGTAGAACATCGAATTTGATCTGATCGAGTGTTTGAACTCGTATCCAAGGTGATCCATCATCATCACGACGAACGTGTTTGATCAAATTGCTTCCATATAGATTCTCGTTCAACTGTGTAAGTATCTTATCAGTATCTTGACATACTTTTCGTTCTCCAATGATCACCAAAGTAGACCGGCGGCTCAACTCGTCCCTCTGCACCCTGTCCCAATTGGTGCACACTCGACCAACACTGCGAATCATGTCACTCACAGGAATGTACTTGAACAGTGCCAGAAGACACAGGTCGGGCAAGTGGGACCATGAAGGTTGTTCTATGTTGAAATGTTTTACTTTATTGAGGTTAATGAGAGGATTGAAAAAGAAATAAATGAGCAGCAGGGTAGAGACTAAATCACAACCTGATGTAATGTAATGCAAAAGAACGACCAATCAACTCACAATCCTTATCATCACTACTAGCAATTGCACATTTAGACTAAACTGCCACTTGATCCACTTGACAACTATCATAGCCACAAACATTTGTGTATAATCATTATAATGTTGTATAATGCAACAGAGTGATAACACAGGCGCACGTACAATTGCACACTATAGCCATAGAAATGCAAACTTACATACTCAATTGTACTTGTCTAAAAATTTTCATTATAAATTTGGCAAAATGGCAATTCGATTCACCGAATTTGATTTACTTGAATCTTCATTTCATGACTTGGTTGAAACATAGATTGATATTAACATTGATATCAAGTTCAGTTTTGCTCAATTGAATCACAATTTCTCAACTGCTCTCACACATCTCAGTTTTGGTACAAACTTTTTGTGAACAAAAAGTTTGATCAATTTGAACGCGCTGACTTATCTCGATTTGAGCAGTGTTGATTTTGATAATGTTAATTACAAAATCACAGATCCAGATTTGTTTGTGGAAATATCCAAAATGAAGTTCCTTGTAGAATTACGTTTGAACATTATACTTTTCCAAATGCATTTTGAAAAATGACAAATTGCGAAATCAAATCAAACCCAAATCAAGTATCCTCATCTTCCCTCGATAAAACATCTTCGTTTGCGTGGTCATGAGGAACAGTTTGATAGCTTTATTCAGTATTACTCAACACTAGCACAAATGTTCAATTCGGTTGTGGATATTTATGCAATTAAATATTGTTCCAAAAGTATGGGTCTTCCCACTGCCGAGCAAGCGGGTCAATTCACTAACCGACTTAGAAAAAATTATAAATTGACAACTATTTGAAATACCGACGTAAATTGATTTTGTGTGACAATAACCGACTTAGAAAAAATTATAAATTGACAACTATTTGAAATACCGACGTAAATTGATTTTGTGTGACAATAACCGACTTAAAAAAAATTATAAATTGACAACTATTTGAAATACCGACGTAAATTGATTTTGTGTGACAATAACCGACTTAAAAAAAATTATAAATTGACAACTATTTGAAATACCGACGTAAATTGATGTTATTTGATTTGATGTAATTACATGCTCATGTTGAATGTGATTGATTTTATTTACTCACACTACAAATTGTGATTGGACTACATCTCCAAATTACCCAACTGATCGCGAGTGATCAATTCTGGAGGATTCAAACGTTGTAATTCTTGACAAAAAATGAGCTTGACAGTGTGCAAGTTGGCACACTGACGAAATGGCTGTCGAGCAAGATGCATGCAGTGGACCTGTTTAACTATCACTTCGGGTTGATCTTCTTCATTGCGATATGGCTTGATTAGTTCATCACACTCGTCACATGTGTACTGCGTTAAGTGGAGCACTTGAAGGTTGGGAAAGATTTGATGGAGATGGAGTCGTTCGGTGTGTTGATGAGATTCGGGACAGAGGAACATGGTGAGCAGACGAACTGAGCTCAATTGGGCGATTTCGGGTGGTGGTTCGGTGTGCTCATCTAGGGAAATTGAGGAAAAAGTTACTTTCAAATGAACCAACTGAGGCAGCAATAACAGAGCTCGAGCCAACATGGTCATTGGCATTGCACAATGTCCGATATCGAGACTGTGCAACGAGACAAATTGACTGCAAAACTTGTGCATATCTTCAAATCGAGACACTACATTAACATGCACTCGAATGAACTTGGTGGCCAGGTGTGGATCGAGTTGATTCAACTCATCCAGTGGTGCCCAAGCGCCAAACTCAACACGAAGATCGTCTCCAGTGGCGTATTGCCGCAGCGATTCAAACAGCGAAAATCTAGAACGGATTTGATCACTGGAAATGTGGCAAAGTCGAGACAGAATGGACAGTTTGGGATATGTGCCTAGGGTTTCGATGTTGAGTGTGAGGCGTCGCAGTGATTCGAGTCGATTGATGGCTTTGAAAAGAGGGACCATTAGGACATCGCAAGTAACTCCGCGGGTTGCAGCTGGATGGGAACACATTCTTATGCCGCCAAGCCTCAATGAAATCAGTTTGGGCGAGTAGTGATTAATGATACGCGTCACTTGTTCCAGAACTGAGGCTGTCAGACGATTTGCTGAAAAATTAATGAAAATCTTTATGGTAAGGTGAGTGATGTTGGGCAAAATGGCCATCAGTGGTGTAGTGAATGTTTCGTTCAAATCACGCGCAGGAAATCTCAGAGTATCGAGTTTAATCTGGTCTAGTGATCGTACTGGGGCCCAAGGCGATCCATCATCGAGAAGAACCTTCTCAATCAAATCACTTCCATATGGATTGTCATAATCGCTCAGTTTTAACTTCTTATCAGCAATCACCAGAACATGTCGACGCCTCAACTCTACTCGTTGCACCTTGTTCCAATTGGTGCACACTCGACCAACAAGGCGAATCATGTCATCCAGTGAAATGTACTTGAACAGTACTAGAAGATATACGCGGGGCAAGTAGGACCACAAATGGTCACGCCTCAAAACATCCCGCTGCACTCGAGCCCAATTGGCGCACACTTGACCTACACTGAAAGCCATGTCATTTGCAGAAAGATTCTTGAACACGAGTAAAAGACAGACGTCTGGTAAGTTGGACCATGAACGTGCCTGTTGTTGTTCCATGTTGAGGTGATAATTTACTAATTGAGAATTAGGTGATATGTGCTTGTAAGTAATGTACAACAGCCAAAAATTTCAATAATCACCAGAAAGTCCAAATTCCCTAGTTGTAAATGATACACAATAATCGAAATGACATAAGACTGGTCCCACAAATGTCGAGTTACGAGTATCGTCGATAGGTCGAGTCGAGTACTGTAGGGAAGATACATGAATATACATCAACAAGTCACAATCAGGCCAACCTCACTTTATCCTGGAACTATTCAAAAAGGCACTTTTTCTAGTATGTCAATGCAAAATATCATCGAAACTGAAAATTTTCACTGCCAAGAATGAACAATGAACAATTCGACATCTGTGCAGTTAGCCTGCATCGCAGTACATCAAATCTAAACAAACCAAGACGAGCAAACACGAGTAAGGCAACAGTACTACTCACTAATATACTCGCTATATAGCGAGTGAAATCAAAGTTTCATTCGAGGCATATACATGAGCATATATGCCTCGAATTTGCCTCTCACACTCAACAAATTTTGACTAAAAGTTAATTATAGATTTTCCTATTTACCATTAAGAGTGTTTTGCAGAGAAGTAAACATATTATTGGAGTGTGACATTGAGTTAGCCTTATTGAAAAATACCAATTTACCTACTGTCAAACATACAACATAGGGTGTCTAATGGTAAATTACGAATTACCAATACTTGGGTTCGGATACAGCGGATAGAGTTGGGACTAGAGATTAGAAAGTTCAGAAAAATGGCTGCCCCTACCCCAACTCGCCCCAACTGTTGGGGTGACTAGGGGTACCCCAACTCTATTTGATGGAATATTGAAAACAGTTTCAAGTTTTTCATACCAGACCAAGAGCAGAAAATACCGGGCCAACATTTCTCCAACTAGTTTACTAGAAAAGTATCTCAATTGGGTTAATTGACCATATCCCCCAATTGCTTGGCCCAAAAATTATCTAAATGGATTGTTGGATCTTATCCTCCAATTGGTGGCCCCGGAAAATATCCATATTACGAAACTGGATATTATCCTCTAATGGTGAACTGAGATGATTTAATTATTAAGTTGTCAATTGCCATGTAAACATAACGGTAGTAGAAGTTTAGGAGACTTCCCAAATGGGCCCATCTACCGGTAGTTGGTTCTTATACTAGAATTAGTGTTCCGGGAGATATTTCTAAAATTTGTTGTTATGGTATTTATATATTGAAATTTTGGTTCGGAAATTTGTTTCCGTCGTTTGTTGGTTGTTTGTACGATGTTGGTTTCAAGATTGTTGGTGGGCCGGGAAAATTCAACAATAAGACTTAGGATCCCATCCTTCAATTAGTTGTTCCGGTTATAGGACCAGAAATTGGGAAGTAAGATCCAGCTAGCCAATTTGGGAATATCTTCGGAACACCATTTGGAGGAATAAAATGAATCACTCAATTGGGGTGTTTTCAGAGATTCCAATTGGGGATAAGATATAATTTAATTGATTTTGATTCAATGTTGTGCAACTACACTTTCACCTATTTCGACCAAAATTTCGGAAGTAACTAAAAAATTTTCGCAATAAACTGAAACGCTTTTAGAAGAACTCTAAAATTTCAGTTTAATTTTAGTTGCAACTTGCAAGCATTTGCTAGCAACTATTATGCAACTAAACACAACTCTTCACTATGAGTTTGTTTTCCTGGATTACTCAATTAACACGAAACAAAAAGTTAACCAATTGAGTGAATTACTTTGTCCATATTTCACTACTCTTCTTATAGAAAGCAAGCAGTCTTTTTCCAAACGAAAATTACGTAGTTCAAAAAGTGTATTGCCTTCTTTGAATATAAACTAAATGAATGAGTTACAAGCAACTTTCGGAAAGTCGATCCCCGCTGTTGAATACCAGTGAAATGTCTGACTAGACGACTAGACAGGCGACAACATGTCGCCAGTGTCAGCCACTGCTTGAATTATGTTTCGGCAGTAGTAGAATTAAAGTGAACTGACTCCATTAAGCCTAAAACAATGAAAAACTGTAGAGTTGGGGGTGAAAGTTGGGGCGAAGTTGGGGTGAGCTCTAAACTTGCGCCCCTACCCCAACTCACCCCACCCCAAGGTTGGGGTGGGGGTGGGGTGCCCCAGTTGGGGTGGGGCGGTTGGGGCGACGTTTCAATTCTCTAGTTGGGACGTCGTCTCTACTACTACTCTACGTCCCAATAGCCCAAGTGACCTCACTTATCTCACTCACCTTGACCATTCACACCCAATCTCATCTCGACACTGAACGTCTCCATCTCCACCAAATCTTTCCCAATCTTCAAGTGCTCCACCTGACTCACTCCAGTTATGAATGTGACGAATGTGATTGTCATTTTCAAACTTCCCTTGATATTGAAAGAAAATTGTCTAATAATCCCGAATTTCGTGACCGAATGGTTCACTGCATAAGTCTAACTCGACAGCCATTTCGCCACTGTGCCAACTTGGAAACAGTCAAACTTGTAATTCCACAAAACAATCTTAGCTTACCTCAAGGAACGCTCACGATGGATCAATTGTGTAATGTCATTGAACGCTAACCCACAACCAATATTAATATTAACAACCAACATTACCATCACTTATCTCATATTCCAAAAGCATCATAGTCTTCACTTGTAGAATACACCTCAAAACCCATACAAATCAAATTTAAAGCATCAATAGAACTAATATGTTCAATAATTGACAGTTACATGTGTAGAATCAGCATTTATTTACCATTAACAAATAAACAATTTTTTAAATATTGTCTTTGCCTAATGTAACACACACACACAATGATACAACAAACACTCGTTTAGTGTTAACAGGCTTCTTGATTACGGTTATCAAGAGGATCAATTGATTAGGAGGAGTTTACCTCAATGTACAATGTGCAATTGGATTGCAATGGTCGATCGCTCTGTTGAATCACGCTACCAAACAAAAGATAAGAATGAACTGTCGCTAACGTTGACTAATGGCACCAACGGTGTGATGTCGTTCTATGCTCACTTAGCTATAGCACCTCAATGACTGATCATCTCGACGTGTATAAAAGTCTACTTGCCTTCGATTGTACTAAGCTTGACTAATCAACAGGTCTACCAGTATTTGTAACAATGGAACAGCACCAACATTTGTGGTCCCACTTGCCCGACCTGTGTCTTCTGGCCGTGTTCAAGTACATCTCTACGAGTGAAATGATTCGCAGTGTTGTTCGAGTGTGCACCAATTGGGGCAGGTTGCAGAGGGACGAGTTGAGCCGTCGACATGTGCTTTTTATCCTTGGAGTAGCGTCTCAAGATGATGCAAATGATGATGGATATCTTCTAGATTACAATCACAATCAATATGGAAGCAATTTGATCGAACATGTTCGTCGTGATGATGATGGATCGCCTTGGGTGCGAGTTCCAACAATCGACCAGATCAAATTCAACACTCTACGAGTACCAGGTCGTGTCCTGACAAAATCATTCACCAGTCCACTGATGGACATCCTACCTGGTATCACTCACCTCACAATACATCAGTATCATACTTCTCTCAACGACACTCAAGTATTTGCAGCACTCGAACAAATAGTTCGCTAGATCGACCAATATGCACCCAATTTGATTTACTTGAATCTTTATTTCATGACTTGGTTTACAGTTGAAGCTGAAGTCTTAGATTTAAATAGTCGAGTGTACACGGCACTATTTGACTCGATCAATCGACTCGAATCCCTACGACATCTCACCTTGATGGCCAATTTCATAGGTCTGAAACATGAACCGAGGCTGAGCATTTTGTCTCGTTTGACAACTTTCACAGTTCACTACTTTGAGCCTTCCACGCCAATGTATCACGACTCATTGCATCAATTTGCCAGCACTGGAGGCGATCTTCGTATAAATTGGACCGATGGTACGTCACTGTCTGACATGTTGGAACTGGGTCCACAGTTGGCCACCAAGTTCACTGGTGCTTCGTGGGTGATGTTGGGCAACCTATCCATCACTAATCCAGTAAATCCTTCAGCGAGAACACCACCAGTCACTCGTAGGGTATTGAATAAAATTTGCTTGGGAGATGGAAGTACTGCCCAGGCCGTGCCATCCTCACGACGAACATGTTCGATCATGTCACTTCCAAATGGATTCGAATATGATCTCAGATAATCAAGAAGACGTTCTTCAGGGCGCTCAAGTTCTACTAGGGCTACTAGTTCTCCAACGACAATCGTATTCCGTCTTTTCAGGTCAACCCTCTGCACCCTGCCCCAATTGGTGCACACTCGACCAACACTGCGAATCATGTCACTCGTAGAAAGCTTCTTGAACACGAGCAAAAGACAGACGTCAGGTAAATGAGACCATGAACGTGGTTGTTGTTGTTCCATGTTGAGGTGATGAGGTTGGTGAGTGAAATAGACAAAAGTGGTGATGTGATTGAGTGATGATGTGCAATAGAAAGCTCAATTTTTGTTTCAATAGATACACGATGGTCGAGATCGCATTAAATTCGGCATGCGTCACAAATAACCAAATGAATCGAGGTTCTACATGGAATAGTTACAAATTAGTATATCAATAAATTTCACCATCCAAATCATACCAATCCTATGATAACTCATGCACCAATCTCAAGATCACTTCTTCGTTTGTCAATGCAAAATATCGTCCACAGAGAAAATGTCAATCACGAGAACGAGCCCAAAAAGTAGGAGCAATACAGAACAAAGGAACGGTCCTGAAGGAACAAAACAACTCTAAATAATAATAAACACTCAATCGAGTGTGGAGGGTGAGGTGGGGCAGACGAACCCGTGCGGGTCCACTTCACAATGCAGTTACGTAGGCATTGTCCTAGACAAGGAAAAGTTAAAGTGGTCACTGCTACACCTAGCCTGTGTAACTGCATAGGTGAAGTGGACCTGCACTGGATTTGAGTTGTTGTGAGTAGCCACTGGCCAGCTGGCAACTAGCCAGGCCACTGTAACCTCACTGTTGATTTGCCAACAAAGGATTCAGTCTGCTCACTTGTTGCATTGAATGTATTCGTAATTGTATCTCCCAATCCCAATCACCTCTCACCATGCCCCCTCCCCGTCTGTCCAACTTACCCGACCTATGTCTTCTGGCCATCTTCAAATATCTCTCCCTGACCGAACTCATTCGGCACATTGGTCTCGTGTGTTCAAATTGGTCTCGAGTTCAGCGGGACGAACTCAAACGTCGAGGTCAGATTACTAAACATTTAGTGATCCTGCAGAGTTTCGATCCATTATTTCATTTTATTCGAAGACGGGAGAATCAATATGAAAGTGATTTGATAGAGTATGTTCGTGATGATAATGGATTGCCTTGGGCACAACTACCCCAACTGGATGAGTTCAATACTCTACAAGTGCCTGGTGATGTGCTGACCGAATCATTCACCAGTCCACTGATTGCCCTCTTACCGAACATCACTCACCTCACCATATTTCAAGACAAAATTAAATCAATAGACTCAGTAGTTGTGTCTCTTGAGCAAATTGTCCGCCTACTCAACCATTATGCCCCCAAATTGGTTTCATTGAAACTTCATTTCATCACACACACTTCAATCCAAACTCGCCACTACAACCACGAGTCGAGTGTACGCGAACTGTTCAACTCAATCAATCGACTCAAATCACTTCAAGATCTTTCATTGGATGTCCAATTCCCTTACTATCAAGCCCAGTCGAGACTGAGAATTCTGTCTCGTTTGTCCACTTTCACGGTTCACTACGTTGAGCCCGTATCAATTCTGACTGCATCACTGCGCGAATTTGCCACCACTGGAAATGTTCGTATCAATTGTGACACAGCCATAGGTATAAGGCGTGTCGGTGAGATTATACAACTCGATCCACAGGTGGCAACCAAATTTATCCGTTCCTCATTTTCGTTCCATGACGAAGATAACCCTCAACAGTTTTTCACTCGATTCAACTCCTTGACCACTCTCAGTCTAAAGGTTCACATGCCCATGACCATGTTAGCCCAGTATCTGTCACTGTTGCCTCACTTGATAAGTTTGAGTTTAGAATTTATTCCATTTATTCATGAAGATGAAAACACACTTCAACCCGAAATCGTCCAAGTGCCCTCAGTTCGACTGATCACTTTGACCATCCAAGCTGAATCTCACCTCCACACCGAACGTCTCCATTTGCACCGCATCTTTCCGAATCTTCAAGTGCTCCATCTGATTCAGATCAGCTTCAAATGTAGCGAGTGTCAGTATAAATTGTTCAATGAGTCCGAAGCGGCAGTTGGAATTTACAACTGCATGGTTCTAGCCAGACAGCCATTTCGTCACTGTGCCAACTTGCACACAGTCAAACTTGATATTAGTCGAATCTTTCCGGATATACCTGAAGAAGTGCTCACTGTGGATCAGTGGCACGACCACGACTCTCACCTCCTTGCTGAGTACAAGCGTCGATACTTGGATCCTGCACAACTTTCATCTACAACTTTTAGTATAATTAAATCTTTTATAAGATCAATCTTCAATAGGATCTTATCTTATATCTTGCCTTTATGGTACAAGATTTTCAAGAAACCTCACAACTCATAGATTTACAACTCATAGATTTACAACTCATAGATTTACAACTCATAGATTTACAACTCCAGGAGGACTATGTTACTTAATCCACAAACACATTTACTAATATGATCTGATAAGACCTCTTTGTAATAAGAGAATCTATGTATTCAATCACACATCAATCAAGCCAAATGTACCATTCACAAATAAAGTATTATTATCCATTAATGAGATAACCTACGATATGGCTACTAAACATTGTCCAGTTTATATGCATTTTAATTTGAAAATCAAATTTTGTCTTGTTTGTGCAATATAGTTGAAACACAACCAATCGAAATCAACATTTCCTTGTGGTATGAGACCTGTAAGTATTGTAGGTTGTTATTGGTCGTGGATTAGCTTTCCAGGTTTAAATTGACCAACTGATCCAGCGTGTTCCAATCCTTGCGGTAACTAAAGAGAGTTATTTCTGAATTATACAAATTTGATACTGTTCAAGTTGGCACATTGGTGAAATGGCTGTCGAGCTAGGCGCATGCAGTGACTAATTCGGGCATCCAATTTGAAACTGCGCATATCAATGGCATATTTAAATTGATAACCACATTCGTCACATTCATAAGTGCTTTGAGACAGGTGAAACTGTTTAAGATTGGGAAAGATCTGGTGGAGATGGAGTCGTTCAGTGTCGTGATGAGATTTGGTGGAGATGGTCAAGGTGAGCCGAGTTAGTGAGGGCACTTGGGCTATTGGCAGTTGAGGCAGCGTTTGCTCCTCTTCGGGAATTGAACCATAATCCAAATCCAAACTTATCAACTGAGGCAGCAGTGACAGGGCTCGAGCCAACATGGTCATGGGCATTGAATCCATTAACAGATGCAGAGAGGTGAGTGAGTTGAAGCGAGTACAGAACAGTCGAATGTTGTCGTAGTCAGAGAGCTTGGAAATTTCAGTACAAACACGAGTAAATCTGTTGGCCAACTGTGGTTCGAGTCTAATCAAGTCAGTCAATTTCAAACATTTGAGACAATTGACACGAACTGCTCCTGTGGATGCATGTTCACGCAGCAATGCAAGCAGCAGCGACGAATTGTCAAAGTCGCGAACAGTGAAAGTGGTCAGGCGAGACAGAATGCTCAGACTCGGTTGTGCATTGAGACCACTGAAAGTGCCATTGAGTGTAAGATGTCGCAGTGATTCGAGTCGATTGATCGAGTCAAACAGTGCGGCCATACTTGCTCCAGCCTTATTGACGGTTACAATTGATCGAGGAATTAAATTAGCGCGAAATTCAACTTGCAATGAAATCAATTTGGCGGCATACTGATTGATCAGGATGACTATTTGCTCGAGAGACACAACTAATGAGTAACTGAATACTGGGCTTTGGAATATGGTCAGGTGAGTGATGTTCGGTAGGAGGACCATCAGTGGGCTAGTGAATTCTTCTTTGAGTTTGTGAGATCCACAGCAAACATATCCGCACTCGCAACAATATTTAGGCAATAATAGAGCATTGAAGCCATGATCACTTTCATTAGGATTCCCTTGAATCTCTTTAATTTGATTCTTCCGTTGAAGGATTACCAAACTGTCACGACGTTTGAGTTCGTCCCGTTGAACTCGAGACCAATTTGAACACACGAAACCAATGTGCCGAATGAGATCGGACAGAGGAATGTGCTTGAAGATGGCCAGAAGACATAGGTCGGGAAAGTGGGACAGAGGTGGTGGAGACATGGTGGGGGTGATGGGATTGGGAGATACAATTACGAATACATCAAAACAAGTGGGACAGAGGTGGTGGAGACATGGTGGGGGTGATGGGATTGGGAGATACAATTACGAATACATCAAAACAACACAGACACAAATCATTTGTTGACAACTCACAACAACTCAAATCCAGTGCAGGTCCACTTCACCTATGCAGTTACGTAGGCATTGCCTACTAGACAAGGAAAAGTTAAAGTGGTCGCTGCTACACCTAGCCTGTGTAACTGCATAGGTGAAGTGGACCTGCACTGGATTTGAGTTGTTGTGAGTTGTCAACAAATGATTTGTGTCTGTGTTGTTTTGATGTATTCGTAATTGTATCTCCCAATCCCATCACCCCCACCATGTCTCCACCACCTCTGTCCCACTTTCCCGACCTATGTCTTCTGGCCATCTTCAAGCACATTCCTCTGTCCGATCTCATTCGGCACATTGGTCTCGTGTGTCCAAATTGGGCTCGAGTTCAGCGGGACGAACTCAAACGTCGTCGAAGTACTAAACATTTAGTGATCGTTCAAGACTACTCTCAATGTCAATCAATCCAACAACAAGAAAATCCATATGGAAGCGATTTGATTGAGCTGGTTCGTGATGATGATGATGGATTGCCTTGGGCACGATTTGAACTAGCTCAACAAGATGCGTTCAACACTCTACGAGTGCCTGGTATAGTGCTGACCAAATCATTCACAAGTGGACTGATTGCCCTCTTACCGAACATCACTCACCTCACCATATTTCAAAAAACAATTTCCAAAAACAACTCAGTAGTTGACTATCTCGAGCAAATAGTTCTCCTACTCAACCAGTACTCTACCAAATTGGTTTCATTGAAACTTCATTTCACCTCAAGCATTTCAATCCAAATTCTGCACTACTTCCACGAGTCGATTGTACGCAAACTGTTTAATTCGATTAATCGACTCACATCACTGCGACATCTTTCATTGGATGTCAAATTTCCTTACTATCAAGCCCAGTCGAGACTAAGAATTCTGACTCGTTTGTCCACTTTCACTGTTCACTCATTTGAACCTTCATCGCTTCTGTTTGAATCATTGCGCGAATATGCCACCACTGGAGATGTTCGTGTTGACTGTGTCTGGGCCCTGGATGGATTGAAGTTAAAAGAGATTGCACAACTGCATCCACAATTGGCCAGCAGATTTACTCGTACATCATTTTCGTTCCATAACAACGAGGGCACTCGACTGCTTTGCACTCGGTTCAATTCTTTGACCACTCTGAATCTAAAGGTTTTCACGTCTATAACCTTGGTATCCCAAGCTCTGTCACAGTTGCCTCTCTTGATAAGTTTGAGTTTGAATTTTGATCAAATTCCTAAAGATACACACGAAATCGCACAAGTGCCCTCAGTCCGTCTGCTCACCTTGACCATATCAACTCAATCACATCACGACACCAAACGTCTCCATCTTCACCAAATCTTTCCGAATCTTCAAGTGCTCTACCTGATTCACCACAGACACAAATGTTACGAGTGCGAATTTGGTAATGAGTCCGAAAGGGCTAGCCGAGTTGCTCACTGCATGTGCCTAGCTCGACAGCTATTTCGACAATGTGCCAACTTGCACACAGTCAAACTCGATATTAATCGAATCTTTCCGTCAATAACTGAAGAATTGTTCACTGTCGATGAGTTGCACGCCCTTGATTCTCAAATCCTTGCTGAAAAGAAGGCTGGATACAGGAATCCAACCCCTCTTCCATCCACAATCTTTAGCATCTTAGGCAATAACTTACCTTAAATGACAAACACACAAAACAACAAATAATAGGCTTTTCATTATGAAATGTATAAATTTATAAATTTTAATAAAAATTCAAGAATTGCACTTTAAGAAAGGAATTCAAATCTAAATCTTGTGTTTTTGACCGACTCCATTGGCAAAATCAAATACCAAATTAGCAACATTCTTTGCCAAAAGATCAGCATTTGATTGTGACTCAGCTTCGGCGTAGATTCGCACAACATCTTCGGTGCCTGAAGGACGGACAAATGATCGAGCTTTATCGCCAAACTTGGCCACCACTTTGTCGATTGCGCTTTGGATGCCTTCGGGTTCAACACAACGACGTTCTGCGTCTGTGGTGGAAATTGCACTTCGGTCTTTTACTTCCTGCTTGAGCAATCGATTAGGCAAGTCAGTGTATAATGAGTCCCAATGCTGAATAGAAATGTCCAATGTATTGAGAATGATCTCAACCACAAGCATATCCGAAATGGCATCACCAACAGTCTATAAAATTATAGTGTTATTGCTGATGCAAATATCACAAGACATGGTCTCACCTGATTGACCAGTTCAATAAAATTGAGCAGTTGTTGCGCAATTGGGTGCGAACTCTGTTTAATTCGAGTTTGCACGTTCTCGGAAAACAGAATAGTTCCATGGCCATTGGCCTCGAAGTAGACTCCGATTTGACACTCTTCCGCCTTTCGGTGCAGATGCTTCACACCGGTGGGCTCACAGAATGTGTCCATGTGCAGTATGTCGCGCATATAGATTGTGGAACTTCCATTGGCGTAAGCAGTCTGCACAATGGACACTTTGATGTCGGCTAAATCTGCCTTGGCCAGTGTTTCCTTTAGGTACTTGGCCACCAGCACCGCTATTTTATCTCCATCAAGCATGTGAAATCGGTCTGCATCTCCATCGAAAGAGACAAAACGCTGATTGGCCCTGAGCTGCACCGAATGTGGCTCTCTTTGGTTAACCTTGACGTAATCAGCGCCACACTGGTAGTTCAGTACCCCATTCGAATCATGTATGATGTCAAATGTAAGCTTGCCCTTGAGATATGGCACTAATTTGGCCAACTGTAAGGCCCCCACACCATTAGCCGCATCGACAACCACGTGTGGCTTGTAATTGTCATTTGGACCTATTAGCTCGACCAGTCGGAGATAGGCAGTGGCCAACTTTTGGTAGTACCCTTGCTCGGTAGGATCACCATACTGACCATTTGTGTTGACGCACCGTACGATGTAGTGTAATTGAGGAGTCGTGAGAAGACCAAAATCAACCGAACTTCCGCCTGCAGCTCCGATTCCAGCAATCATGGCTGTGCTCAATGAAGGACTACTCTTGCGAGTGTCCCTTCCCACAAACACTTGGCCTTCAATTGTCATATCTATGTTGAACCTGGTGATCAAGTCCTGCACTGTCTTTTCCAATTGTTGGTCACTACAAGAGCAATTGATAAGCAAATCAAAAAGCATGTCCTGGTGACAACTTACGGCACATTTGCTAGTTCGGTCACCAATGCTTCCCAAGATTCCTCAAGCATTCCTCCCAATGGATCGATTATTTTCACTCCATTGTCTTGTTCGGGGTTGTGAGAAGCCGTGATAATTACGCCAATTTTGGCTGCCAAAAATAATGCCAAACCGAATTAATGATTTTTGATAATTGAACAATGATGTGCTAACCTTTGGTATATCGAGCTCGCAAAGTTGCGAAGATTCCCACTCGAAAGGCAACATGAGACAAATGTTCAGACCTAAAAAACAAAAAATAATTACGGTAATAATCTGTCTCACTTGACAATTTGTCACTTACTTGTATCGAAAGCCAGAAGTGCCATATTCAATCCTAACACTCTGGTCTACGGGGTATTTCTTGAGCAAAGTTTCAAGCTCTTTCAAAACGGCCATTTCTGTAATCACAACGTACAAGTCAATGTACAAATACCTCTGCCGTTAATGTAGAATGCTTGACGACAGAGAAATATTTGTCGGCCATCGATTGGCACACTTACCAAAGGATCTGTTGAGTGGAATTCACCAATAACAGGTGTCAAGAAGATGTGCAAGTGTAATAGTGATCTTTATTGTACATCAGCTCTTATATTTATACTTCTTCATGCTGTACGCGCTTTGAGCGAGTGCAAATGTTACGTTCACGCAGTATCACAGAATACGCCGAGAGGCGGTTTAGGGACTAGATAGGTTACATACGAGTACAAAGGTCATCGCCGCGTGAGCCATTAGGGGGGAGCGCTGATACCGCTACACCTCCCCCCCCAAGTTCCGAGGTCTTCCTCGGCCTCGAAACTATCCCAATTCCTGATCGGTCTGGACCGTCTTCACATGGTTCAGATGAACAATTTTCAGTTTTCCATCACGATCAGCCAATGTGACTCGAGGTCTTTCTACCAAAATCACTCGATACGGGCCTTGCCAACGTCGGTTCAGTTTCTTTGACTTTCCTTTACCTTGCTCCTAGATTTACATCTCGAGGAATACAATGCTACAACCTAATGTTACTGATCTACACACATTTACAAAATGATCTGATATGATCTCTTTATAATTAGAATGCGAACAATCAATCAATGTGATCTTCATTGAATACATTTCTAAAACAAAACAAATTGGCTGACTTTCTATAGTAAATCGATTGCAGTCTGACAGAGATCGGAAATTTGAAACATATCTAACTGTGCAAACTGTGGATCAGTTGTAAAAGCAGTCCAGAAACAGAGCAAAATGGCAAATTAGCAAAATTCAACAATCACTATCTTTATTGAATACGAGTTTGTACATTTGCAAACATTTCACAACTGGTCACGAGTGATCAAACCTTGTGGCATCAAACTTTTTGTCCCATTCCATGTATTCAATTTGATTGTGTGCAAGTTGGCACATTGTCGAAGTGGTTGTCGAGCTAGGCGCAAGCACTTGGCAAATTTAGTTCGTAGTTTGGGTTTAGAATTATTCTCAAAATATTTAAAGTCTGAGTCAAAGTCATAGTGACACTGTTTACATCTTCGAGTATTACGGAACAAACAAAGCACTTGAAGATTGGGAAAGATTTGATCGAGTTGTAGACGTTCGGTGTCGCGATGAGTTTCGGTGTAAATGTGCAAATTGAGCAGACGAACTGATGTGACTTGGGTGATTTCAATATTTTGAGCTATGTGCTCATCTTCATCTTCTACTTCATACTCGAAAATATTATTAAATTTCAATTGTAAATTGACCAATTCTGGCAATTGTGATAGATATCGAGCCAACACGGTCATTGGCATTTCAAAAATGGTCAGTTTCAGAGTGTGCAAGGAAACAAATCGTTGACAAAACAGTCGAATGTTTTGGTGCTGAGACACAGCGAGATTGTCATAGACATAGACACGAGTGAACTTGATGGCCAATTGTGGATCGAGTCGAACCAAATCATCTAGATCAATTGGAGTGTCACACTCAACACGAAGATCATCTCCAGTGGAGTATTGACGCAATGATGCAAGGAGAGATAGTACTGGGTAGTATAAGTCAGTGGTGAAGGTGGCCAGACGAGACAGAATGGACAGTTCGGGAAATGTGTATACGTCAGTGATGTTGAGTCTGAGGTGTCGAAGTGATTCAAGCCGATTGATCGAGCTGAACAGAGGCAGAAGAATCTCAGGGTTGTTTTTAAACTCCTCATTTAGATCTAGATTCGGATTTGGAAAGCCACATTCAAGTTTCAACGAAATCAGACTGGTGGTGTAGTGACTGATTAGGCGGGTCAATTGGCGCAGAGATGAAATGCTCAAGTTAGATGAAATAAATAGCCCAAGAGTGAGATGAGTGATGTTGGGCAATCTGTCCATCACTAATCCAGTAAATCCTTCCGTGAGAACACCACCAGTCACTCGTAGGGTATTGAATAAAATTTGGCTGGGTGATGAAAGTACTGCCCAGGGCGTGCCATCATCACGACGAACATGTTCGATCATGTTACTTCCAAATGGATTCTCAAATGTTCTCAGATAATCGAGAAGACGTTCTTCAGGGCGCTCAGATACTTCTAGTTCTCCAACAATCACCAAAGTATTCCGACTTTTCAGGTCAACCCTCTGCAACCTCGCCCAATTGGTGCACACTCGACCAACACTGCGAATCATGTCACTCATAGAAAGCTTCTTGAATATTAACAAAAGACAGACGTCTGGTAAGTGAGACCATGAACGTGGTTGTTGTTGTTCCATGTTGAGGTGATGAGGTTGGTGAGTGAAATAGACAAAAGTAGTGATGTGACTGAGTGGTGCAACAGCAAACAGTCAATGCTCTAAGGTTACTATCACCGGAAAGATCAATTCATTTAGTTCCAAGTGATACACGATGATCGAGATGACATTGAGACTGGAAAATGTAAGTCACAAATATCCAAATATCTTGAGGTTCTACAATGAATACACACCAATTAGAGCATGAACCAGTTCACCATCCAAATCATACCAATCCTATGATAACTCATGCACCAATCTCAAGATCACTTCTTCGTTTGTCAATGCAAAATATCGTCTACAGAGAAAATGTCAATCACGAGAACGAGCCCAAAAAGTAGGAGCAATACAGAACAGAGGAACGGTCCTGAAGGAACAAAACAACTCTAAATAATAATAAACACTCAATCGAGTGTGGAGGGTGAGGTGGGGCAGACGGGCATGTATTTTTTGGTGCAATAATAAATTTGATTTTTGCAATAGTAAAATATTGCCTTTTGCAATAGATGACTCTTGCAATATAAACTTTTGTTATTTGCAATAAAAAATATATTTCTTTGCAATAGTAAATTTATTTGATGCAATACTGGTTAGGGTAGAAGAATATTGATATTTATGCAATATTAAGTACATGATAATGCAAACACAATGTCTCAAGTGCAAACTGCAGTTGTTTGTTTGTTTATAATTGACCAGTCATAGTTCAAGTTTGTACTGCCAGTCAACTGTCAAGTTGACACTGTCAACTTCTTTCCAGTATGTTTTGTTTATGTATATGTTACTGTAAAAGTCAATAAAATGACTAGGGAACTTCATCAACTAAATTTTTAGCTTATATCTTAAAATGTTTCCACAGGCACCCCAATTGGCATATATTTTGTCTCTCTATTGTCGAATCAAAATATTATTTAAATAAATGTCATGGTGCACACTTTTGGTAATATCCTGGCACAATTGGCTTTTTAGTTCAACATTTTTGGGCCAAAGAATGCACTTTTACCTAGACGTTTTGGTAAATGTGCAGTAAATGGCAAATTGGCACTGTTGGTCGACTTTAGTAAAGTGATTACGCCCTGATCAAGTTGGATAATAAACTCAAGTCTTTGCCAAAGGAAAAGTTTGACAAAATTCAAGCCGATCTGTATTCGCTTCAAGTTTCGATTAACTCTCAACAGTTCCAAGTAGCCGCAAGTTGTTTTGTCACCAAATGGTCAAACGATGAGCATCTCGCAGAGTTTGTTCGTTATTTTAAGACTGAATACCTTGATCAGCGATCAAATTGGTTTGAAGGCGCCGCGCTTGGTTTCCCGTCAACAAACAACTCATTGGAGGCCACTAATTCTGTGATCAAAACAGAGCACACGCTGAGGGAACGACTTCCATTGATCGGCAATTCATCGAAACAGCTGAAACGATTGTTCGAAAGTGGTCCAGTGAGAGGAATCCGGATGATCCATCCGCCAAAGTATGTCACTGCACTTGCATGCACTTGCCCGCCATTTATGAAGAACTACAATATCTGAAACTACATTATACATGATCTGGGACAGAAACGAAAACGTGGAAGACCTAAGAAGGCTACCAAGGCTTTTGTTGTTGATTAATTAATTAATTATTAATATTTTGATTGACTATTACTATATTGTAACAAATAAAATTCTTATTGCAAAATTCAATTTTACTATTGCAGAAAATAATGGGTCCTATTGCAAAAGTCATCTATTGCATAAGTGAATATATTACTATTGCAAAAAACATATTTATTATTGCAACAAAAAATATAATCCGGGCAGACGAACCCGTGCGGGTCCAATTCACAATGCAGTTACGTAGGCATTGCCTACTAGACAAGGACAAGTTAAAGTGGTCGCTGCTACACCTAGCCTGTGTAACTGCATAGGTGAAGTGGACCTGCACTGGATTTGAGTTGTTGTGAGTTGTCAACAAATGATTTGTGTCTGTGTTGTTTTGATGTATTCGTAATTGTATCTCCCAATCCCATCACCCCCCACCATGTCTCCACCACCTCTGTCCCACTTTCCCGACCTATGTCTTCTGGCCATCTTCAAGCACATTCCTCTGTCCGATCTCATTCGGCACATTGGTCTCGTGTGTCCAAATTGGGCTCGAGTTCAACGGGACGAACTCAAACGTCGTCACAATACTAAACATTTAGTGATCGTTCAAGACTACGATCAATGCAGATCATTTCAAGAACAAGAAAATCCATATGGAAGCGACTTGATTGAGCTGGTTCGTGATGATGATGGATTGCCTTGGGCACGAGTTGAACTAAATCCGAATAACTTCAATGCAATACGAGTGCCTGGTAAGGTGCTGACCGAATCATTCATCAGTCCACTGATTGCCCTCTTACCGAACATCACTCACCTCACCATATTTCAAATCAACCTTTACCCAATAGACTCAGTAGTTGTGTCCCTCAAGCAAATAGTTCTCCTACTCAACCAGTACTCCACCAAATTGGTTTCATTCAAACTTCATTTCGGCACAAACATTTCAATCCAAACTCACCACTACAACCACGAGTCGAGTGTCCGTGCACTGTTCAATTCGATCAATCGACTCACCTCACTTCAACATCTTTCATTAGCTTTCAATTTGCCTTACTTTCAGTCCCAGTCAAGTCTGAGCATTTTGTCTCGTTTGACCACATTCACTGTTCACTCATTTCAACCTCCATCGGTGCTGATTGCATCACTGCGTTCATATGCCACCGCTGGTGATGTTCGTGTTTATATTTGCTCTTCACAGGAAACGCACTTAATAAGTGCGTTCACTCAACTCGATCCACAGCTGGCTGCCAGATTTACTCGTGTTTCTTTTGGCGTTTCGGTCAAAGACTATGACTACACTCGACAGTTTTGTACTCAATTCAATTCATTGACCACTCTTAAACTTGGGCTTTCAATGCCCATGACAATGTTGTCTCGATGTCTGTCACTTTTGCCTCAATTGATTAGTTTGAGTCTGAATTTTGTTCAAATTCCCGAAGATGAACCTCAAATTGAAATCGTCCAAGTGCCCTCAGTTAGACTGCTTACTTTGAAAATCCATACCAAATCTCATCACGACACCGAACGTCTCCATTTGCACCAAATCTTTCCGAATCTTCAAGTGCTCCATCTGATTCACTTTAGCAATAAATGTAACAAGTGTCAATATGAATCTTGTTTTGCATCTCAATTGTCCAAGGATCCCAAATTGGCAACTCGAATTTCTCACTGCATGTGCCTAGCTCGACAGCCATTTAGAGCATGTGCCAACTTGCACACAGTCAAACTCAAAACTGAGCAATTCTGTCAAGAATTGTTGGACTTACCTGAAGAATTGCTTAGTGTCGATCAGTGGCACGCCCTCGACTCTCGCTTCCTTGCTGAATACAAGCCTCGATTCTGGCATTCTACCCTGTTTACATTCCTAACCTTTAGCATAATTTTCGATCAGATCTTATCTTTATTGCCTATTTTCAAGTTTTACAAGAAAAGTCACAACTCATAGATTTACAATTCTATGAGCACTATCAATTATACATAATTGACACTCACATTTACTAAATGATCTGACAGGATCTCTTTATAATCAAAAGATTCAATGTATCACAAATAAATTGAAATCTATTATGGAGATAAGCAAATAAAAATAAAGTTACAGGTTATTGATTATGATGATTAGACATGATTTTTTGTTTAGACAGTTTGAGTAGAGTACGCAAAATAAGATGTGCATTTGGATGATGAGTTAGAAATTCCAAATTAGCCGGCTCGCTACATTGAAATGATGGATGCGAGCCCCCTAAAACTCCACTACCAGCTCATCACTTATTTTTAGATATATTTGAAAAATAAATTATTTAAGATTACATCTCGATTTTTTCTCTGTAATTACAAAATATTTATCTCATATACATTTTGGCCGAATTAGTTTGGTAAAATTTTTTATGACATTAGGTCAAGTACTTTTTGGCTGAATAAGTTTTTGTTAAACATCCTTTTAAGATTTTACTATATAAGAGATATGCTTTAGAGCACGATCATCATTTGGTCATTGGATTACAAATAGGCTAAATGGCTAAATGGCTAAATGGCTAAATGGCTAAATGGCTAAATTCAACAAATACGATATTTATTGAATACGAGTTTGTACATTTGCAAACATTTCACAACTGATCACGAGTGATCAAACCTTGAGGCAACAGACTTCTCAATTCTTCTTCATCTGTATCGAGTTTGATTGTGTGCAAGTTGGTACATTGTTGAAATGGAAGTCGAGCTAGATGCATGCAGTGGCCAATTAGTGGATGCAATTCAGGCTTGAACATTATCTTGAATGGATAATCACATTCGTCACATCCAAAAGTTGTTTGATTCAAATGGAGCACTTGAAGGCTGGGAAAGATTTGTGCTGGATGAAGACGTTCGGTGTCGCGATGAGAACGGGTTGTATATTTCAAGGTGAGCAGACGAACTGAGGCCACTGGAACAATTTCGTGTACAGGTGGGTGCTCGTCTCGGGGAATTCGTAACAAATTCAATTTCAAATGGATCAAGTGAGGCAATTGGGACAGACACCGGGCCAACATTCTCATGGGAATATTGCCTACCCTAGTACAGACAGTGTCTATCCACAGACTGTGCAGCGAGACAAATCGATCACAAAACAGTCGCATGTTTTCATATTGAGACACATTGAGCACAACAGAAACATGAATCCGAGTGAACTTGGTGGCCAGCTGTGGATTGAGTTGAATCGCCTCGTCGAATGGAATTTCAGCTCCACACTCAACAATACGAAGATCATCTCCAGTGGCGTATTGACGCAGTGATGCAAGCAGTGATGATGCTGATTTGAACTCATTGCAGGTGAAGTTGGTCAGACGAGACAGAATGGACAGTTGCGGTTCAATTGAATTGTGCATTGTTACACTGAGTGTCGAAGTGATTCGAGTCGATTGATCGAATCAAACAGTGCGAGAATTCTGCTAGGAAAAGCAGGATGGTATTTATATATACGTGAATGTCCAAATCTGTGAGAGGGGATAATTTCAATTCTCAAAGAAATCAAACTGATGGCATAGTGATTGGCGAGACGAGTCACTTGTTCCATATGAGAAATTGGCCATTCAAGCCCATGCCATAGTTTCACAGTGAGATGAGTGATGTTGGGCAATTTGTCCATCAGTGGTGTAATGTCTCTTTTCACGAATGTGCTACAATCTACTCGTAGAACATCAAACTTGATCTGTTCGAGTGATGGAAGTACTGCCCAGGCCGTGCCATCCTCACGACGAACATGTTCGATCATGTCACTTCCAAATGGATTCGAATATGATCTCAGGTTTGATAGATGACTGGTGCCATCTTGATCTTCTACTCGTTCCCCAAAGATCACTAATGTATTACGATTTCTCAAGTCAACCCTCTGCAACCTCGCCCAATTGGTGCACACTCGACCAACACTGCGAATCATGTCACTTATAGAAAGCTTCTTGAATATTAACAAAAGACAGACGTCTGGTAAGTGGGACCATGAATGTGGTTGTTCCATGTTGAGGTGATGAGGTTGGTGAGTGAAATAGACAAAAATAGTAATGATGTGCAACAGTAAGCAGTCAAAGCTCAATCATTTATATCTCCAAAAAAACTCAATTCATCTAGTTCCTGTATATACACGATGATCGAGATGACTTTAGGAATCACAAGTGCCAATCACAAACATCGAAATAGGTCGAGGTTCTACAGGAAAAGCAGTTACAAATTAGTACATCAATGTGTTCACCACCACAATCAGACTTCACTTCACTTTATTCTGGTACCATTTGAATATCACTTCTAGTTTGATCAATTGCAATTTATCGTTAACATAGGAAATGTCAATGACGAGACAACATCAACATCAGTACAGGGTGGCGCAAAAGTATTAGGACACTTTTCTTTTGAGCATATCGAAAAGATTATCTCATGTTAAAACTTCAGACATAGTTTATCCTTTAGGCATCGTTAGTACCTTTAAAACCCACTACTCAATTTGTCTCAACTCACTTCCGTTCCAGAGAAAATGGACCGGATGTAAAAAGGAGGGTAGTGGAATTTGAGCACATTTTGATCTAAATAAAATTGTTTTATGCCAAATCCTTTTAGAGTATGTCATTATCTTTCCAAAACGGTATCAAACTCAATAATCTATAAATCCGTTCAAAAGATATGGATAAATTACGAAAGTCAGTCGATAACAAAAATTCTGGTCATTTTACAAAAAATTAAAAAATAAGTCAAATTGTAAAACTGATATTACTATCGTGCTCAGACGAAAAAGGCACTGCGATTTGATACCAAGATTGTCTAAGATTGAATAAGAGATAATGAGATAACGCTTTGATTAGAAACCAAATACGTATGTATAGCTGTTCAGTAAACAAAAGCGACTATTTTGACCAAGTTTACAAATGATTTTACCACTAAATCTTATCAGATTTTTACTGTAATTTTTTATATAAGATCTACATTGCACGCTGATCAATTTCTGAATTTAAAAATGCAAATTTCCATTGAATACCGGAAGTTCCATTTGGAAATGATATTTCCGGAAACGATCCAAATGGAACTTTTGAACACATATCTCGATAGAGGTACTAGAGGTGAGTACCCATAAAAATTTTCAGCTCTGTAAATTGAGTAATCTACAAGATAATCCCAAAATGACACGTTTCTGCTATTTCAACTCATTTGAGTGTGAATTTGATTTTGTATCTTGACCGTATCTTTTGAACGGATTGATAGATTATTGAGTTTGATACCGTTTTGGAAAGGTAATGACATACTCTAAAAGGATTTGGCATAAAACAATTTTATTTCGCTCAAAATGTGCTCAAATTCCACTACCCTCCTTTTTACATCCGGTCCATTTTCTCTGGAACGGAAGTGAGTTGAGACAAATTGAGTAGTGGGTTTCAGAGGTACTAACGATGCCTAAAGGATAAACTATGTCTGAAGTTTCAACATGAGATCACCTCTTCGATATGCTCAAAAGAAAAGTGTCCTAATACTTTTGCGCCCCCCTGTACAGTAATGCATTGCAGTGAAGATGCCCGTCATATCAAAGCAAACTATATAGCTATAGTAGTTATATAGCATAGTGACTATAGTCATTAAAACACGAAACATCAGGCTCACTTTGCATCCTGGTACAACTCAAAAGGTCACTCTCAGTTTGTCGATATCAGACATATCGTCAAAAGAGAAAATACCAATTGCGCAAAAACATCAACCAAGGAAGCTTCCTTTGCCTTCTTTCCATAGCCGAGGCAACTACAGTATTGACAAGTGAGTTGATATTATATTGCAATGCAGCGAAAGCAACATCAGGGTCGATCCAGTAGAGGCACAACATTGCACTGCAATAATTGCAGTATCGTCGGTACTGTACCAAACATGAAAACAAAATTCGCTATATCGTGTCAGGGTGATGTGAGTGAGGGTGCTATAAATTGTTTGACTTTGAGTTGTTGTTGTGAGTTGTCAGCCAAGGATTTCTCTGTCTGTGTTGTTTTGAATGTGTGTATTCGTAGTTGTGTAATCTCCGTCTCACCCTCACCATGTCACCACCACCTCTGTCCCACTTTCCCGATCTATGTCTTCTGGCCATCTTCAAGCACATTCCTCTGTCCGATCTCATTCACACCATTGGTCTCGTGTGTCCAAATTGGGCTCGAGTTCAGCGGGACGAACTCAAACGTCGTCACAGTACTAAACATTTAGTGATCGCTAAGGTCAAGATTTCTTCTTATGAATTAAATGAATTAAATGAATTACAGCAAAAAAGATAATCCATATGGAAGTGACTTGATTGAGCATGTTCGTGATGATGATGGATTGCCTTGGGCGCGAGTTGAACTGCCCCTACAGGATGAGTTCAATACTCTACGAGTGTCTGGTGATGTGTTGACTGAAAGATTCACCAGTCCACTGATTGCCCTCCTACCGAACATCACTCACCTCACCATATTTCAAAACAAAATTCCTTTAATAGACTCAGTAGTTGTGTCTCTCGAGCAAATAGTTCTCCTACTCAACCAGTACTCAACCAAATTGGTTTCATTCCAAACTTTACTTCAGGTCAAACATTTCAATCCAAACTCACCACTACAACCACGAGTCCAGTGTCCGTGCACTGTTCAACGCAATCAATCGGCTCAAATCACTTCAACATCTTTCATTGAATGTCCATTTCCGTTACTTCCAAGCCCAGTCGAGACTGAGAATTCTGTCTCGTTTGTCCACTTTCACAGTTCACTACTTTGAGCCTTTATCGCTGCTGTATGAATCACTGGACAAATATGCCACCGCTGGAGATGTTCGCATTAATTTTTGCGGTGTCATGGAATGGAACTTAATTAAGGCACTTGCTGAACCAATCCCTCCACAGTGGGCCAGCAGAATTACTGGTTCTTCTTTTAGTGTCGAATCGCAATCGGATCGCATCGCGAGGTTCTTGGATGAGTTAGACGTCCCTCGACTGTTTTGTGGTCTATATAACTCTTTGATCACATTGAATGTGTCAATTCAGTCAACTCCAATGACCAAGTTGGCACAATATCTGTCACTGCTGCCTCAGTTGATAAGTGTGAATTTAAGTTATAAGCCAGATGCCGTAGTGGAGTGTACTCCTCCACTCGAAATCGTTCAAGTGCCCACCGTTCGTCTGCTCATCTTGACACTTTGCACCAAATCCCATCACGACACCGAACGTCTCCATCTTCACCAAATCTTTCCGAATCTTCAAGTGCTTCACCTGATTCACGAAAGATACCAGTGTAGCGAGTGTGGTTATGAATCTCGTTATGCACATCAAAAGTCCAAACAGTCCGAATTTGCTACTCGAGTTTCTCACTGCAGGTGCCAAGCTCGACAGCCATTTCGACAATGTGCCAACTTGCACACTGTCAAACTCGAACTTCGAAATCAAAAATATTTGGACCTACCTGAAGAATTGTTCACTGTCGATCAGTGGCACGCCTACGACTCTCGCGTCCTTGCTGAATACAAGCATCGCACTACTCGGACTACATTCACAAGTTTTAAAATTATGTTCAATAAGATATTAGCATTTATCTTATCAATATTATCTTTTTGTAAGCTTTACAAGAAAAGTCACAATTCATAGATTTACAACTCCATGTAATACTTAATCCATTTATGATCTGATAGGACCTCTTTGTAATTAGAGAATCTATGAATATGTTACCGTCCAAACGCGAAATTCGTCATTCCGCGGTTTGCATAGGCAAATCAAGAGAAAATTAATCAAATTTCATTTTCCGCCTTTTGCTTAGGCAGTTTCAGGAATGATTAGGCATTCCGCGTTTTAAACTGTAACTGTTTTACCAATAATGTTATACAAATGCATCAAAAACCACATATCGCATCAATCAATCCATATGTAGCTTTTACAAATAAAGTGGTATTTATTAATAAGATGAAAGTGACAAATAAAGTTAGTACATTGGAAAAAATAATGAATATGACCAACATTTGGAAGAATGCTCACATTAAACTAATGTGATCTTTATTGAATAGACAATTTCCAAACAAATTTCACAACTGATCACGAGTGATCAAATCCTGAGGTAACAAACTTTTCAATTCATCATCATCTGAATCGAGTTTGACAGTGTGCAAGTTGGCACATTGTCTAAATGGCTGTCGAGCTAGATGCATGCAGTGGACAATTCGATTTCGTAGTTCGGGTTGTACATTTGGCTCCATAACAAAGTCTGTATAATGACACTCGTCACATGCTACAGTTTCATGGAAAAGATGAAGTACTTGAAGATTGGGAAAGATTTGATGGAGATGGAGACGTTGAGTGTGGAGATGAGATTCGGTGCGAATGGTCAAGGTGAGCAGTCGAACTGAGGGCACTTGGGTGAATCGAGCTATGTGCCCATCCTCCTCCCTTGGATTAATGTCAAATCTCAATTTCAAATGGACCAATTCGGGTAATTCGGATAGACATCGAGCCAACATGTCCATTGACATATCCCAATAAGCCAGTCCTAGACTCTGCAACGAGACAAATAGTTGACAAAACTGTTGCATCTCATCATAGTGAGGCTCGAAGAGATAGTCAACATGATCGAGCCGAGTGAACTTGCTGGCCAACTGTGGATCGAGTTCAATCAACTCTTCTAGTTCCGTTCTAGTGTCACACTCAACACGAAGATGATCATTTCCATTTGTGGCATATTGACGTAGTGAAGAAAGCGATGATTGTGCTGGGTAGGATACGCCACTGGTGAAAGTTGCCAGACGAGACAGAATGGACAGTTCGGGATATGAGATTACAAGGTCTGTGATGTTGAGTCTGAGGTGTTGCAGTGATTCGAGTCGATTGATCGAGTTGAACAGTGGCACAAGGATCTCTAGAAGAGCGTAAGCTGGAAACAGGTCAGTTTCAAAGTCGAGTTTCAACGAAACCAGTCTGGTGGTGTAGTGACTGATCAGGCGGGTCAATTGCTGCAAGGCAGAAATGCTCGAGTTAAATGGAACATACATCACAAGAGTGAGATGGGTGATGTTGGGCAATGTGTCCATTACATTTGAGGTGAATGCTTCTGTACCGAGTACATCAGAAGGCACTCGTAGAGTGTTGAACTCTATCTGGTCGAGTGGTCGAAGTTGTGTCCAGGGCAATCCATCTTCACTATGAACATGTTCTATAAATTCACTTCCAAATGGATTCTCATATTGTCTCACTTCTTCTAGAATTCCTTCATAACTTCTTACTGTTGCGATCACCAGTGTATCCCTACGTTCCAATTCATCTCTCTGCAACCTGCCCCAATTGGTGCACACTCGACCAATACTGCGAACCATATCATTCACAGAAATCTTCTTGAATATTAACAAAAGACACAGATCATCGAGGTGGGACCATGAACGTGCTTGTTGATCCATGTTGAGGTGATGAGGTTGCTGAGTGAAATAGACAAATGTGGTGATGTGATTGAGTGATGAGGTACAACAGACTAAAATCAATGATTCAACAGTTAACGATCACCAAAAAGCTCAATTTTTCATGTTCCGAGTGATACACGATGATCGAAATGACACTGAGAATCACAAGTGTCAATCACAAATATCCAAAAATAGATCGAGGTTCTACTGGGAATAGTTACAAATTAGTACATCAATTAAAAAAATCATCCAAACCATACCAATCCTATGATAACTCACGCACCAATCTCAAGATCACTTCTTCGTTTGTCAATGCAAAATATCGTCCACAGAGAAAATGTCAATCACGAGAACGAGCCCAAAAAGTAGGAGCAATACAGAACAAAGGAACGGTCCTGAAGGAACAAAACAACTCGAAATAATAATAAACACTCAATCGAGTGTGTTGGGTGGGGTGGGACAGACGAACCCGTGCGGGTCCAATTCACAATGCAGTTACGTAGGCATTGCCTACTAGACAAGGACAAGTTAAAGTGGTCTCTGCTACACCTAGCCTGTGTAACTGCATAGGTGAAGTGGACCTGCACTGGATTTGAGTTGTTGTGAGTTGTCAACAAATGATTTGTGTCTGTGTTGTTTTGATGTATTCGTAATTGTATCTCCCAATCCCATCACCCCCACCATGTCTCCACCACCTCTGTCCCACTTTCCCGACCTATGTCTTCTGGCCATCTTCAAATATCTCTCCCTGACCGACCTCATTCGGCACATTAGCCTCGTGTGTCCAAATTGGGCTCGGGTTCAGCGGGACGAACTCAAACGTCGTCACAATACTAAACATTTAGTGATCGCTCAGGGCAAGATTGCTTCATTTGATTTAAATAAATTTCAACAACAAGAGAATCCATATGGAAGTGACTTGATCGAGCATGTTCGTGATGATGATGGATTGCCTTGGGCGCCAGTTGAACTAGCCCAACATGATGAGTTCAATACTCTACGAGTGTCTGGTGATGTGTTGACTGAAAGATTCACTACACCACTGATTGCCCTCTTACCGAACATCACTCACCTCACCATATTTCAAATTAAAATTTCCCCAATAGACTCAGTAGTCACATCTCTCGAGCAAATAGTTCGCCTACTCAACCATTATGCCCCCAAATTGGTTTCATTGAAACTTCATTTCACCTCATACACTTCAATCCAAACTCACCACTACAACCACGAGTCGAGTGTCCGTGCACTGTTCAACTCGATCAATCGACTCAACTCACTTCAACATCTTTCATTGAATGTCTATTTCAGTTACTACCAAACCCAGTCGAAACTGAGAATTCTGTCTCGTTTGTCCACTTTAACAATTCACAACTTTGAGCCTTCATCGATGCTGTTTGATTCACTACGCGAATATGCCACCACTGGGGATGTGCGCATCAATTGTGGCCCTCTACTGGAAATGGCCTTAATGAAGGCCATGGTTCGAATGGATCCACAGTTGGCCAACAGATTTACTCGTGCCTCTATTAGCAAAGCTTCTGCACCGACGTTCTTCATTGATTACGACATTACTCAACTGTTTTGTGTCCGATACAGCTCTTTGATCACACTCGATGTATGCATTCACACAATATCCATGACAATGTTGTCCCAATGTCTGTCACAACTGCCTCAGTTGGTAAGTGTCAATTTGGGTTATTGGTCAGCACCCGAAGAGGAGGAGCGCACCCCACAACCAGAAATCGCCCAAATTCCTTCAGTCCGACTGCTCACCTTGACCGCTCACACTAAATCTCATCACGACACCGAACGTCTCCATCTCCATCAAATCTTTCCGAATCTTCAAGTGCTTCACCTGATTCACTACAGCGAGAAATGTAGAGAGTGTCAATATGAATCTCGTTATGCGCATCAAAAGTCCAAGGAGTCCGAATTGGCTACTCGAGTTGCTCACTGCATGTGCCTAGCTCGACAGCCACTTCGACTGTGTGCCAACTTGCACACCGTCAAATTTGATATTCAGAGAATCTTTCCGAAATTTTTGTCACTGCCTGAAGAATTGCTTACTGTGGATCAGTGGCACGCCTTTGACTCTCACATCCTTGCTCAACACAAGCCATCTCGATCCATGCATCCTATTCAGCTTCCATCCACAATCTTCAGTATAATTTTCAATACCATCTTATCTTATATCTTATTTTTATTGTATATTTGCAAGCTTGTCAAGAAACCTCACAACTCATAGATTAACAACTCTAGGAGCGCCATTTTACTTAATCCAAGCATTTACTAATATGATCTGTTACCGTTGAGTTAGGTTAGGTTAACTAACCGTTAGTGTTGCTCGAAGTTGAGTGAGGCGAGGAACTTGAATAAGAACTCTTTATATAGAACTCTTTATATATAACAAGAGAGGTTATGTAATGGAACACATCAATCAATACAAATGTACCTTTGACAAATGAAGCGAAATCTATTAATTACTCAAAATTCGTATATCTATATGCATTTTAATTTGATTCAAATATATGTTTGGATCGTACAATATCCTTGAAACAAATTCAATAAATCTAAATCAACATTAATCCGTGATTTAATAAACAATATCACAAGTCTTCTCGAGTAATAAAACCTTGCGGTAAGAAAGTTCGCAATTCTTCTTCATCTGTATCGAATTTGATTGTGTGCAAGTTGGTACATGCTCGAAATGGCTGTCGAGCTAGGCGATAGCAGTGCTCAATTTGTGGATGCAATTCGGGTTTGGACAGTGCATCAGTTGGATAGTCACACTTGGAACAATACCGATTTCTTTGCTTTGAATGGAGCGCTTGCAGGTTGGGAAAGATTTGTGCCAGATGAAGTCGTTCGGTGTCGAGATGAGATATCGTCATAAATCTCAATGTGATCAGACGAACTGAGGGCACTTGAGCGATTTCGAGTGGAGGTGTGCTCTCGTCTAGAGCGATTAGGTTAAAATCCAGTTTCAAATGGATCAAGTAAGGCAGCTGTGACAGACACCGGGCCAACATGGTCATGGGCATGCCCCAATTGTCTATCCACAAACTGTGCAGTGAGACAAATCGATCACAAAACAGTCGCATGTTTTGGTAATCGTCTGGAGAGAGATGAGCAACGTGAACCTGAGTAAACTTGGTAGCCAAATGTGGATCGAGTCGAATCAACTCCTTCAATCCTATTTGAGCGTCACACTCAATACGAAGATCATCTCCAGTGGCATATTGACGCAATACAGCAAGCAGTGACTGTACTGGACTGAACACTTTGCAGGTGAAAGTGGCCAGACGAGTCAGGATGGACAGTCGGGGTTCGATATAATCGGGCATTATGACACTCTGTGTGAGATGTCGAAGTGATTCGAGTCGATTGATCGAGTCAAACAGGGCACGCATTGTGTTGGAAAGAACAGCGCCGTTGGTTTGGAATCGATAGTGATTTCTATCTGTGCCAAGTTCAAGTCTCAACAAAATCAGACTGGTGGAGTAGTGATTGATCAGACGAGTCACTTGCATCATAATTGAGATTGGCCACTCGAGCTTATGCCATATTTTCACAGTGAGATGTGTTATGTTGGGCAATTTGTCCATGAGTGGTGTAATGTTTCCTTTCGCAAATGCGCCATCAACTACTCGTACAACATCAAACTTGATCTGTTCGAGTGGTTGAAGTACTGCCCAGGCCGTACCATCCTCACGACGAACATGTTCGATCATGTCACTTCCAAATGGATTCGAATATGATCTCAGGTCTGATAGAAGACGTTCTTCAGAGTCATCTTCACCTTCTGCTCGTTCTCCAACGATCACGAGCGAAGTACGATTCTGCAACTCTACTCTTTGAATCCGAGCCCAATTGGTGCACACTCGACCAACACTGCGAATCATGTCACTCGTAGAAAGCTTCTTGAACACGAACAAAAGACAGACATCTGGTAAGTGAGACCATGAAAGTGGTTGTTGTTGTTCCATGTTGAGGTGATGAGATTGGTGAGTGAAATAGACAAAAGTGGAGATGTGTTTGAGTTGAACAACAGCAAACAGTCAATGCTCCAAGGTTACTATCACCGGAAAGATCAATTCATTTAGTTCCAAGTGATACACGATGATCGAGTTAAGACTAGCAAGTGTCACGAATATCCAAATATGTCGAGGTTCTACAGGGAATACACTCAAATTAGTATACATATAAATCAGTTCACCATCCAAATCATACCAATCCTACGATAACTCATGCACCAATCTCAATCACACTTCTTCGTTTGTCAATACAAAATATCGTCCACAGAGAAAATGTCAATCACGAGAACGAAAAGTAGGAGCAATACAGAACAAAGGAACGATTCATCAGGAGCAAAACAACTAAAATAATAATAAACACTCAATCGAGTGTTGAGAGTGGGGTGGGGCAGACGAACCCGTGCAGGTCCACTTCACAATGTAGTAACGTGGGCATTGCCTACTAGACAAGGAAAAGTTAAAGTGGTCGCTGCTACACCTAGCCTGTGTAACTGCATAGGTGAAGTGGACCTGCACTGGATTTGAGTTGTTGTGAGTTGTCAACAAATGATTTGTGTCTGTGTTGTTTTGATGTATTCGTAATTGTATCTCCCAATCCCATCACCCCCACCATGTCTCCACCACCTCTGTCCCACTTTCCCGATCTATGTCTTCTGGCCATCTTCAAGCACATTCCTCTGTCCGATCTCATTCGGCACATTGGTCTCGTGTGTCCAAAATGGGCTCGAGTTCAGCGGGACGAACTCAAACGTCGTCGCAGTTTGGTGATCCTTCAAGAGGACACTCAAATTGCACAGATTCAATCGAATCCATTTGGAAGTGATTTGATCTCACACGTTCTTCGTGATGATAGATCACCTTGGGCTGTACTACCCCACCAGAATAATGACTTCAATGCTCTACGAGTGCCTTCTGATCACATGGGAATTCACAGACTCACGGAACCACTCACCACCTCACTGATTGCCCTCTTACCGAACATCACTCACCTCGTCATATTTCAAAACAATGTTTCTGTTTTTGTCTCGTCCCAAATAGTCCGCCTAATCAACCAATATGCCACCAAATTGGTTTCATTGCAAGTTGAATTCGTGCCTGTTTGGTTGTGTTGTCTTTCAGCCCAAATAAACGAAAAGGCCCAAGCCAATATGCTCGCACTGTTTGACTCGATCAATCGACTCGAATCACTGCGACATCTCACCCTAAATGGCAATTTTAAAGATCTCAATACACAACCTAGTCTCCGCATTCTGTCACGTTTGTCCACTTTCACTGTTCACTCCTTTGAGCCTTCATCGCTGTTGATTGCATCACTGCGCCAATATGCCACCACTGGAGATGTTCGTGTTGATTGTCACAAAAATTTTTATTTGTCTACGATGATTCAATTCGATCCACAGTTGGCCACCAGATTTACTCGTGTATGTCTCACCGGTGTGTCTGACTACGACAACACTCGACTGTTCTGCACTCGATTCCACTCCTTGACCACTCTCAAACTGTTTAACTCAATGCCCATGACCATGTTGGCCCGATGTCTGTCACTGCTGCCTCAGTTGATAAGTTTGCATTTGCATTTTAGCCAAATTCCCAACGAGGAATTAGTGCCTCAACTTCCACTCGCCCAAGTGTCATCAGTTCGTCTGCTCACATTGGACATCAAAACTGAATCTCATCACGACACAGAACGTCTCCATATCCACGCAATCTTCCCCAACCTTCAAGTGCTCCATCTGATTCATTTCACTCGCAAATGTGCCGAATGTGAATATCAATTGTTCTTTCACCATAGGCTCGGCCAAATTTTCGTTGATCCTCAATTGACTCCCCGAATAGCTCACTGCATGAGCCTAGCACGGCAGCCATTTCGAAATTGTGCCTCACTGCACACCATCAGACTCGAAACTATTGATGAATTGCAAAGATTAGTCTTGCTTCCTCGAGAATTGCTCACTGTGGATCAGCTGTGAAAATTCAGATGAATACTATCACAAAATCCACACACATTTACTATTTGATTTGATATAAGACATCTTTGTAACAAAGAGAATCTATGTACTCTACACATTAAACAATTCAAAGTACAAAGTAACACTTACAAATAACGTTAAATCAATTAATGTGATAAGCAAATGATATAGTTGTATGTATTAGAATATTACCACAAGACCATAAATTGGTCAATAGAATGCGAACATGCAAAATGGCCAAATGGCTAAATGGCTAAATAGCCAAATTGCTAAATGGCTAAATGGCTAAATAGCCAAATGGCTAAATGGCGAAATGGCTAAATGGCTAAATGGCTAAATGGCCAAATGGCTAAATGGCTAAATAGCCAAATTGCTAAATGGCTAAATGGCTAAATAGCCAAATGGCTAAATGGAAAATTGGCTAAATGGCCAAATTGACATTACTTAGAAGACTCCTTATTCGAATAAAATTTAAATCATTTGCAAAACAGCATTCATGGCTTACAGTGTATTTATCTTTGTTGTTTTTTTTATTAAACTCAACCAGTCACAAATTGCAACGAGTAAACCTTGAGGTGACAAACTTGACATGTCATTCCATTGCGTCAATTGGTGCATCAATTGGTTCGCCATCACAATCAGGCAAATCCATTCACATTATCCTGGCACAACTCGAAAGGCCATTCTCAGTTTGTCGATATAAAATATCGGGGAGAGAGAAAATGTCAATCACACAAGAACACAATACCCAAGGGTACAACTGCTGCTGCATTGAGTTGTTATTATATAGCAATGCAGTGAAAGGTAACACGAGTGGATGCTCTCCGCTGCACTGCACTGCATTCAGTGACTGCATTGATTGCACTATACTGAACATCAACAAAATCGAGTGAGAGTTGAATGAGGGTGCAATCGATTGCTTGACTTTGTGATATTGTTGTGACTAACAACTTGTGAGTTTTTAGAAAAGGATTTTTCTGTCTGTGTTTTTTTGGATTGTTTTCGTAATTGTGCAATATCTCAATCTTTCTCACCCTCATCATGTCCATTCCACCTCTGTCCCACTTTCCCGACCTATGTCTTCTGGCCATCTTCAAGCACATTCCTCTGGTTGAAGTCATTCACACCATTGGTCTCGTGTGTCCAAATTGGGCTCGAGTTCAACGGGACGAACTCAAACGTCGTCACAGTACTAAACATTTAGTGATCGTTCAGGACTACTGTCAGTGTCAATTAATTAAACAACAAGAGAATCCATATGGAAGTGACTTGATTGAGCTTGTTCGTGATGATGATGGATTGCCTTGGGCACAACTACCTCAACTGGATGAGTTCAACACTCTACGAGTGCCTGGTGATGTGCTGACCGAATCATTCACCAGTCCACTGATTGCCCTCTTACCGAACATCACTCACCTCACCATATTTCAAGACAAAATTAAATCAATAGACTCAGTTGTTGTGTCTCTCGAGCAAATTGTCCGTCTACTCAACCATTATGCCCCCAAATTAGTTTCATTCAAACTTCATTTCATCACAAACACTTCAATCCAAACTCGCCACTACAATCACGAGTCGAGTGTACGCGAAATGTTCAATTCAATCAACCGACTTAACTCACTTCAACATCTTACATTGAATGTCATATTCCCTCACTTTCAAACCCACTCGTCGAGACTGAGCATTCTGTCTCGTTTGTCCACTTTAAATTTCAACTACTTTCAGCCTTCATCGCTTCTGGTTGAATCACTGCGCCAATATGCCACCGCTGGAGATGTTCGCATTGATTGTGACTGGACATTGAGTCTATTGCAGCTGAGAGAGATTGCACGACTCGATCCACAGTTGGCCAGCAGATTTACTCGTACCTCATTTTCGTTCCATGAAACCGATAACCCTCAACAGTTTTGCACTCGATGAGTATGAGTCTGTCAAACTACCTGTAAGACGATTACTCGTCGATGAGAATGGAGATTTAATGTTTCCAGAAATGATCAAAATGCTCAATTGCAAATTCACTCATTTCCGCACGATTTTGTCCGATTTCTGTGCACTCACTTTGACAATCTCACCACACTGACCATCAGTACTCGTCTCAATTCGGATGAGATCGATTCGATCATTCATCTGCTGGAACAATTCAATCGACCAAACGGAACACTCCAATCACTCAAACTGTACTCAGGACATCATCGAACTGTACAAAACACAAACAACATTAAGAAAAAGCAAACTCCCAAATTTCGTGCATATCTCCAATTGCTGTCTGCTGTGAATTCAATTGGCTCATTACTCAAATTAGCTTTTAATGTGAATGTTAAGTTTAATAGAAGTTTCATACATCCTCGAATTGATTTGCCCATTTTGGCTCAACTCGAACAGTTTGAGTTCAACTCGGCTGATGAACAGTTGTCCTGTTTGTATGACTCAATTACGAGTTATGCAGTGAACAATCAGAGGTTGAGACGAATTGGTAAGTTGGTTGAAGAATGTCTAAATTGAGAGTTTAATTTTTTCTAATCAATGCCTTTTTGTCTTTACTTCATTCAAGATATCCACTTTTCAACCAAGGATTTCACCTGGTTGCTTGCACTTCCCACTGAATTATCAGCTCGTTTTACGCATCTTCGCCTTCGTTTAACTAATCGCAATGATGCCCTTTACGAAAATGTGTGTCTTCACTTTGTTCACCTAACCTCACTGGATATCACTTTTAATCAAGATAACTTTACCATCTTCACACTGTTCCGCCCACTGACCCACATGACCAATCTAATCTCTTTGGTGCTCAGAATTGATGATTTTACCCTAAATCTATCCTCTGTCCCGCCAAATGAACAAGGAATAATGCACTTTGAATTGCCATCCGTGAAAGTGTTCACCATCAAATTAATTAGCTCGATTTCAAATGTTGATTGTCACAACTTTTTCCATCACTGCAACATAAATCGTATATTTCCGAATGTACAAGTTGTGCGAGTCTTTCGTATGAGTTCTCTTTGTCGTAATTGTATGGAGAAAATAGATGCTGGATGGTCACTTTCTGATATGATTGCACTTGAAGAGCACTGTGCTCGGCATATGTTTAGTCATTTTGCTCACTGTCAACGCCTGAGAATGGTTTGCTCTAAAATTGAGGGAACCAATGTACATGGAATTTTGTACCGTCAATGGATGTGGAACGAATTGGAACCATTTGTAGAAGAGTTGGAAGAGTTGGAAGAGATAGTTCCAGAATATATGGAAGAAGGAACTTCAGACGATCCAATTCTTATTGATGAAGACGAAGAAGAGGACAAAGAAAAAGGAACTTTAGATGATCCTATTCAAATCGATGAAATCTAAAAAGAGAGGTAAAAAAGATGTATCATCTCATGATTAATTTTGTATTTGTTAAAACCAACCCAAATTATGCTTGTTCTAAATGATCTTGATCTTATTTGTTTTTTCCTTGTCAACACGCACATCAACAAATATCGTGTTTAATAAAACAGTTCCATGATAAGAAAAAGAAAAAATTGTTATTATAATTTTGTTAGATAATCTAACTTAGATGGCTGACAGAATTTAAATTCAGTTGGCAATTGGCTTAACTTAGGCTCCTTATTTGAATATAATAAAATTTAAATCATCTACAAAACATCTTGGATTACTGTGTATTTATTGATTTTTATTAAACTCAATCAACCACAAATGGTTGGATCACAACTGATAACGAATGATTAAACTTTGAGGTAACAAACTTGACATGTCTTTCCAGGTACATCATAGTACTTAATACCATCACAATCAGGCCAACCTCACTTTATCCTGGTACAACTCGAAAGACCACTCTCAGTTTGTCGATATCAAATATCGTTGAGAGAGAAAATGTCAATCGACAGAAAACACAATAACCAAGGGACACAACTGCTTCAGCCTACCAAGCAGTCTGCAGGATTGAGTTGAAATTATATTGCAATGCAGTGAAAGCAACATTAGGCTAGCACCAGTAGACGCTCGGCCGCTGAATTGCACTACACTGCACTACATTCAGTGACTGCTATGATTGCAATATACTGAACATCATAACAAAATACACTATCGAGTGAGAGATGAGTGAGGGTACAATCGTGACTTTGAGATGTTGTTGTGACTAACAACTTGTGAGTTGTCAGGAAAGTATTTCTGAGTTGTTTTGAATGTATTTGTAAATTGTGTAATATCTCAATCTGTCTCACCCGTCACCATGTCCATTCCACCTCTGTCCCACTTTCCCGACCTATGTCTTCTGGCCATCTTCAAGCACATTCCTCTGGTTGAAGTCATTCACACCATTGGTCTCGTGTGTCCAAATTGGGCTCGAGTTCAACGGGACGAACTCAAACGTCGTCACAGTACTAAACATTTGGTGATCGTTCAGGACTACTGTCAGTGTCAATCAATTCAACAACAAGAAAATCCATATGGAAGTGACTTGATTGAGCTTGTTCGTGATGATGATGGATTGCCTTGGGCACAACTACCCCAACAAGATGAGTTCAACACTCTACGAGTGTCTGGTGATGTACTGACCGAATCATTCACCTGTCCACTGATTGCCCTCTTACCGAACATCACTCAACTCACCATATTTCAAAATAACATTTTTCCAATAGACTCAGTAGTTGGCTCTCTCAAGCAAATAGTTCTCCTGCTCAAGCAGTACTCCACCAAATTGGTTTCATTCAAACTTCACTTCACCACAAACATTTCAATCCAAACTCGCCACTCCAATCACGAGTTGAGTGTACACGAATTGTTCTATTCAATCAATCGACTCAAATCTCTGCGTCATCTAACATTGAATGTCAAATTCCCTCACTTTCAAACCCACTCGTCGAGACTGAGCATTCTGTCTCGTTTGTCCACTTTCAATTTTAACAACTTTCAGCCTTCATCGCTTCTGGTTGAATCTCTGCGTCAATATGCCACCGCTGTGGATGTTCGTGTTGATTGTGACTGGGGAGTGGGTCTATTGCAGTTGAGGGAGATTGCACGACTCGATCCACAGTTGGCCAGCAGATTTACTCGTACCACATTTTCGTTCCATGAAACCGATAACCCTCAACAGTTTTGCACTCGATTCACTTCCTTGACCACTCTGAAAGTAGATGTTTTCATGCCCATGAACAAAGTAGCCCAAGCTCTGTCACTGTTGCCTCACTTGATAAGTTTGAGTTTGAAATTTAATCAAATTCTCGAAGATGAACCTCAAATCGAAATCGTCCAAGTTTCGTCGGTTCGATTGTTAATTTTAACTATCCACACCTTCTCTCATCTCGACACCGAAAGTCTCCATCTGCACCGCATCTTTCCGAATCTTCAAGTGCTCCACCTGATTCACAGCAGCTACAAATGTGACGAGTGTCAATATGAAATGTCCAGCATTGGTGAGTCCGAAATGGCTAGCCGAATTGGCCACTGCATGTGCCTAGCCCGACAGCCATTTCGAGCATGTGCCAACTTGCACACAGTCAAACTCGACATTAGTCGAATCTGTCCGGCACAACCTGAGGAATTGTTCACAGTGGATCAGTGGTACGACCTCGACTCTCGCATCCTTGCTGAATACAAACATTCATCCGTGAATCCTAATTCTCCGAATACTTCCACAACCTTTAGTACAAATTTCGATAAGATCTCATCCTTTATATTATCTTTATTTCAGAAATAGGTTTATTAAACACTATAGACAAGCAAGTAAACAATAAACCAAATCTTTGTAATCAAGAGAATCAATTTACTCTACAGATCTAAACCTATCAAATGTACAATTCACAAATAAAGGGAAATAATAAAGCTGTATGCATTAGATCATTGGAATAGTTGTGTATATGACCATCATCTGGTAGACTGCAGATGGATTCATGGACTTCGATGTGATCTTTATTGAAAACAGTTTCACAACTGGTCACGAGTGATCAGTCCTTGAGGTAACAAACTTTTGAAACATATCAACATTTGTATCGTGTTTGACTGTGTGCAAGTTGGCACATTGCCAAAGTGGCTGTCGTGCTAGATGCATGCAGTGGTCAACTCGTGTTATTCGTTCTGGTCGTAAACCTACATATATGTTATAGTCATAGTCACACTCATCACATCGTACAGCTAACTGGCGAAAATGAAGTACTTGAACATTGGGAAAGATTTGATGGAGACGTTGGGTGTCGTGATGAGATGCGGTGGTCATAGACAGGGTGAGCAGACGAACAGAGAGCAATGGGCTCATTTCGCCTTGAAAATGATCCTCCTCCTCCACTTCCTCATCATCAGGAAGAGAAAGTTCTTCCAAGTACAATTTCAAATTGATCAACTCGGGTAAGTGGGACAGATGTTGAGTCAACACGGTCATTGACATTCCATTAATGGCCAGTCCGAGAGTGTGCAACGAAACAAATCGTTGACAAAATAGTCGCATGTCGTTTGGAGAATGATCGAATTGAACATTGACATGAATGAGCCGAGTGAACTTGCTGGCCAACTGTGGATCGAGTCCAATCAAAGCATTAAATGTTATTCCAGAGCAACACTCAACACGAAGGTCATCTCCAGTTGTGGCGTATTGACGCAGTGATGCAAGCAGTGATTGTGCTGGGTAGGATAAGTCACTGGTGAAGGTGGCCAGACGAGACAGAATGGACAGTTCGGGATATGAGTGCACAAGGTTTGCAATGTTGAGTCTGAGGTGTCGCAGTGATTCGAGTCGATTGATCGAGTTGAACAGTGCCACTAGGTTCTCAAAGGTTATTTGATGCTCGTTAACTGGAAGGTCACTTTCCATGTCAAGTTTCAACGAAAGCAGACTGGTGGTGTAGTGACTGATCAGGCGGGTCAATTGATGCAGAGATGAAATTCTCAAGTCAAATGGAACAAATAGCACAAGATGAGTGATGTTTGGCAATCTGTCCATCACAAGTGAGGTGAATCTTTCCGTATCGAGTACATCAGAAGGCACTCGTAGAGTATCGAACTCGATCTGGTCGAGTGGTTGATGTTGTACCCAAGGCAATCCATCATCGCGACGGACATGCTTGATCAAGTTACTTTCAAATGGATTCTCGAATTGACTCACTTCTTCTAGAATCTCTTCATTTCCTTCTACTGTTTCGATCATCAATGTATTGCGACGTCTCAACTCAACCTTCTGAACCATGCCCCAATTGGTGCACACTCGACCAACACTGCGAATCATGTCACTCACAGGAAGACGAAATGGCTAGCCGAATTGGCCACTGCATGTGCCTAGCCCGACAGCCATTTCGAGCATGTGCCAACTTGCACACAGTCAAACTCGACATTAGTCGAATCTGTCCGGCACAACCTGAGGAATTGTTCACAGTGGATCAGTGGTACGACCTCGACTCTCGCATCCTTGCTGAATACAAACATTCATCCGTGAATCCTAATTCTCCGAATACTTCCACAACCTTTAGTACAAATTTCGATAAGATCACATCCTTTATATTATCTTTATTTCAGAAATAGGTTTATTAAACACTATAGACAAGCAAGTAAACAATAAACCAAATCTTTGTAATCAAGAGAATCAATTTACTCTACAGATCTAAACCTATCAAATGTACAATTCACAAATAAAGCACCATCTATTGATGGGATAGGACACATGTCTGGTAAAAAAAAGTTGGGTATTGACGAAGGTGAAGATCTACACCTGAATCAATCGAAAATGCAACATTTGCAAATGAAGTGAAATCTATTGATAAGATAAATGAAATAATAAAGCTGTATGCATTAGATCATGATGATTTAGATCTAATTTAGATCATTGGAATAGTTGTGTATATGACCATCATCTGGTAGACTGTGGATGGATTCAAGCCATGTGATCTTCATTGAAAACAATTTCACAACTGGTCACGAGTGATCAGTCCTTGAGGTAACAAACTTTGAAACTCATTAACATTTGTATTAAGTTTGACTGTGTGCAAATTGGCACATAGTCGAAATGGCTGTCGAGCTAGGCGCATGCAGTGGTCAACTCGAGTTATTTGTTCTGGTCGAAAATCTATATACCGTAAATTCTCGATTAAGCGCCTCATCCCCAGTAACCGCCGCCCTCAATTAAGCGCCGCGGTAGTTATAGTCACACTCATAACATGCTCATGCACCAATCTCAAGATCACTTCTTCGTTTGTCAATGCAAAATATCGTCCACAGAGAAAATGTCAATCACGAGAACGAGCCCAAAAAGTAGGAGCAATACAGAACAAAAAGTGCTAAAAAGCTCAAATTGAGTCAAAACCAATAATATTTGTCAAGAACACACAGGTCGGGCAAATGTGACGAGGAATGTGCAATAGTGCAGTGACCTAAATGAATAGTGCAAAAATGCATTGCAGTGCAGCAGCACTACGCATCAAAACAAACCCAAACTGTATAGTCCTGGTAGTTATATAGCATAGTCATCAAAACATGCAACATCAATTTTGCTTTACATCCTGGTACAACTCAAAAGTCACATTCAGTTTGTCGATATCAAATAACGTCAAGAGAGAAAATGCAAATTGCGCAAAAAAAACATTACCCAAGGAAGCTTCCTTTGCCTCATTTTGATTGCTCGCGAGGCAACTGCTGCATTGAGTTGTATACTATATTGCAATGCAGCGAAAGCAACATCTGGGTCGCACCAGTTGACGCTCAGCCGCTGTATTGCACTGCATTTTCGTTACCGAACATCATAACAAAATACACTATCGATAGTGTCGAGTGTGATGTGAATGAGTATTCTATTGATTGTTTAACTTTGTTGAGTTGCCGTTGTAAGTTGTGAGTAAAGGATTTTTCTGTCAAAGTTGTTTTGAATTCTATAATCTCCCAATCCCATCACCCCCACCATGTGCCCACCGCCTCTGTCTCACTTTCCCGACCTTTGTCTTCTGGCCATCTTCGCGCACATTCCCCTGTCCGATCTCATTCGTCACATTGGTCTCGTGTGTCCAAATTGGACTCGTGTTCAGCGGGACGAACTCAAACGGCGGCACACTTTAGTGCTACTTCAAACGGCCAATCAAACTGAAGTGGCCAATCCATTTGGAAGCGATTTGATCTCAAAGGTACTTCGTGAGGATGGATCGCCTTGGGCAGTACTGGCCCACCAAAATCAGCTCACTTCAATGCTCTACTATTGCCTTCTGATCCGATGGCAAGCTATGCACTGAAGGAAGAATTCACTGGCCCACTTTTGCACCTTTTACCCAACATCAACCACCTCACCATATTTCAAGTGAACATTTCCGCTCTTGACTCGGCCCAGATAGTTCACCTGATCGAGCAGTATGCCACCAAGTTGGTCTCCCTGAATGTTGAATTCTTTCCCGCCTGGTTGGGTGACAGTTTCTTCTCGTTGAACGAAACTAACCACGAGGCCCAGGCGAGTATGCTCGCCCTGTTTGACTCGATCAATCGGCTCGAATCACTGCGCCATCTCACCCTGAATGGCAATTTCACCGGTCTCAGCGCCCAACCCAATTTGTCCATTTTGTCCCGTCTCACCACTTTCACCGTTCGTGACTTTCAGCCCACATCACTGTTGCTTGCATCATTGCGTGAACACGCCACCACTGGACACGTTCGTGTGGACTGTCTCACTGACTTGGAATTGACCGAATTGACTCAACTCGAGCCACAGTTGGCCGCAAGATTTACTCGTGCAAGTCTCAAGTTGAGATTTGCCAATGTTTCGCCCACTGACTACGACGCCACTCGACTGTTTTGCGCCCGATTCAACCAACTGACCACTCTCGAGCTGTCCAATCACTCAATGCCCATGACTATGCTGGCCCGATGTTTGGCCCTCATGTCGCCTCAGCTGATCAGTTTGAGCTTGAATTTGAACCGAATTCCGGCCAATGAGCGAATAGCCCAGCCACTCTGCCCAGTGGCCTCCGTCCGTCTGCTCCGCCTCACCATTCGGCCCCAGTCTCATCTCGACACGGCACGTCTCCATGTTCACGCACTCTTTCCCAACATTCAAGTGCTCGACCTGACTCACTGCAGTCGGGAATGTGCCCAGTGTGGCTATCGATTTGCCCTTGCCAACAAAATGGTCAGCCAACTGTCGGATGATGCCGAGTTGGCGGGCCGCATCACTCACTGCATGAGCCTGGCCCGACAGCCATTTCGACAGTGTGCCGCACTGCACACCATTAGACTGCGAACTTGGAATGAGTGGCAAAAGTTTGGTCTGCTCCCACAACAATTGCTCACGCTTGATCAATTGTGAGCATGTTGGTGATGATGATGGACTGCCTTGGGCGAGAGTTGAACTACCACAAGTGGATTATTTCAACACTCTACGAGTGCCAGGTGATGTGCTGACCGAATCATTCACCAGTCCACTGATTGCCCTCTTACCGAACATCACTCACCTCACCATATTTCAAGACAAAATTAAATCAATAGACTCAGTAGTTGTGTCTCTCGAGAAAATTGTCCGTCTACTCAACCATTATGCCCCCAAATTGGTTTCATTGAAACTTCATTTCACCTCATACACTTCAATCCAAACTGACCACTACAACCACGAGTCGAGTGTCTGTGCACTGTTCAACTCGATCAATCGACTTAACTCACTTCGACATCTTACATTGAATGTCAAATTCTCTCACTTTCAAACCCACTCGTCGAGATTGAGCATTCTGTCTCGTTTGTCCACTTTAAATTTCAACTACTTTCAGCCTTCATCGCTTCTGGTTGAATCACTGCGCCAATATGCCACCGCTGGAGATGTTCGTGTTTATATTTGCTCTTCACAGGAAACGCACTTGATAAGTGCGTTCACTCAACTCGATCCACAGCTGGCTGCCAGATTTACTCGTTTTTCTTTTGGCGTTTCGGTCAAAGACTATGACTACACTCGACAGTTTTGTACTCGATTCAATTCATTGACCACTCTGAAACTTGAGGTTTCAATGCCCATGACAATGTTGTCTCGATGTCTGTCACTGTTGCCTCACTTGATAAGTTTGAGTTTGAAATTTAATCAAATTCTCGAAGATGAACCTCAAATCGAAATCGTCCAAGTTTCGTCGGTTCGATTGTTAATTTTAACTATCCACACCTTCTCTCATCTCGACACCGAAAGTCTCCATCTGCACCGCATCTTTCCGAATCTTCAAGTGCTCCACCTGATTCACAGCAGCTACAAATGTGACGAGTGTCAATATGAAATGTCCAATATTGGTGAGTCCGAAATGGCTAGCCGAATTGGCCACTGCATGTGCCTAGCCCGACAGCCATTTCGAGCATGTGCCAACTTGCACACAGTCAAACTCGATATTAGTCGAATCTGTCCGTCACAACCTGAAGAATTGTTCACAGTGGATCAGTGGCACGACCTCGACTCTCGCATCCTTGCTGAATACAAACATTCATCCGTGAATCCTAATTCTCCGAATTCTTCCACAACTTTTTAGTACAAATTTAGATAAGATCACATCCTTTATATTATCTTTATTTCATAAATAGCTTTGTCAAATATCTACTAGAAAAGAAAACAAATAAAGCACCATCTATTGATGGGATAGGACTCATGTCTGGTAAAAAAAAGTTGGGTATTGACGAAGGTGAAGATAGGATGGGTGATACCTAGTTGGATTTGTCACTGGCTAAGATGATCAAGGATGTGAGTAAAACTGGAAAATGATACAGAAAACTGTTTATGAGTAATATACAATCAGTGGTTATAACCAAGATTGATTAGGATAAGAAAGTATACTGAAAACTGACCAATCCGCGATTGAATACACTTATCACAAATGTTCGCTAGTACATCATCGTCAATGGGTTGATCAGCACGATCAGACTAACTTCAGTTTGTCATGGTATCATCAATCGAAAGATCACTTCTTCTATGATTTGTATATTCAAAATATAATCGAGAAAAGAACCATACCATTCACGAGACAGTGCATCAACATCATTGCAGAAATGCATTGCAGGGCAGCACAGCGCATCAAAACAAACTATATACAATGTATAGTATACATATGTAATATTACATACAATGTATAGTATATAGTTAGAGTAGACGCACAGGGCTGCAATGATTGCTGTATACGGAACATCATTCTAGTGAGAGTGTCAATTGTTTGACTTTGAGTTGTTATTGTGAGTTGTCGACAAAGTATTTCTATTTTGAATGTATTCGTAATTGTGTAATATCTCTCTCACTTTCTCATCACCATGTCCATTCCACCTCTGTCCCACTTTCCCGACCTATGTCTTCTGGCCATCTTCAAGCACATTCCTCTGTCCGATCTCATTCGGCACATTGGTCTCGTGTGTCCAAATTGGGCTCGAGTTCAGCGGGACGAACTCAAACGTCGTCGCAGTACTAAACATTTAGTGATCGTTCAGGACTACGATCAACGAAAATTAATTGAACAACAAGAGAATCCATATGAAAGCGATTTGATCGAACATGTTCGTGATGATGATGGATTGCCTTGGGCACGAGTTGAACTACCACAACTGGATTATTTCAACACTCTACGAGTGCCTGGTAAAGTGCTGACCGAATCATTCACCAGTCCACTGATTGCCCTCTTACCGAACATCACTCACCTCACCATCTTTCAAAAGAACCTTTCCCCAATAGACTCAGTAGTTGTGTCTCTCGAGCAAATAGTTCTCCTACTCAAGCAGTACTCCACCAAATTGGTTTCATTCAAACTTCATTTCATCTCATGGGCTCCAATCCAAACTGACCACTACAACCACGAGTCGAGTGTGTGCGCACTGTTCAACTCGATCAATCGACTCACATCACTTCAACATCTTTCTTTGAGTGTCAAATTCCCTGACTTTCAAGCCCAACCTCGACTGAGCATTCTGTCCCGCCTGACCACTTTCACTGTTGTCTACTTTGAGCCTTCATCTCTGCTGCTTCCATCACTGCGCGAATATGCCACCACTGGAGATGTTCGTGTTGATTGTGACTGGGCACTGAGGGGATTGAGGCTGTGGGAGACTGCACAACGCGAACCACAGCTGGCTATCAGAATTACTCGTGCCACAATTTCTTTCAATTACCTCGTATTGTATTGCACACAATTCACTTCCTTGACCACACTCAGAATAGAGGTTTTCATGCCCATGACCATGATGTCACAATTTCTGTCCCAGTTTCCTCACTTGATCAGTTTGTGCTTGAATTTTGTTCTAATTAATCAGGATAATCCCACATCTCCATTCAATATCGTCCAAGTGCCCACAGTTCGTCTTCTCACAGTGGACATATCACCTCAATCACATAACGAAACCGAACGTCTCCATCTGCACGAAATCTTTCCAAATCTTCAAGTGCTCCACCTAATTCACAAAAACTACAACTGTACCGAGTGTCAATATGGTTTGTCCAATGATGCCAAAATGAATGCTCGACTGGCTCACTGCGTATGCCTAGCCCGACAGCCATTTCGACAGTGTGCCAATTTGCACACAGTCAAACTTGAAATGAATCCAACCTTTTCGCCACAACCAGTAGAATTGCTCACTGTCGATCAGTGGCACGCCCTCGACTCTCGCATCCTTGCTGAGTACAAACATTCACCTATGAGGAATCCTAGCCCACTTAGATCCACAACAACTTTTAATTGTCGGAGCGAAACGTCGAGCGAGCGAAGCGAGCGAGTAAGTGTAGTGACGACTCTGCGTTGACTCAATTGGAAAAGGCTTGTGTAGACGGTTTCGGCTATACCCGTTTAATGGATCGGTCTGAAAATTTTACACAATGTTCTGATTGGGGTGAAGATGTGCCTTTTGTGCCATAAGCCATAGGACAAAGAAGCAGAGATTTTTTCAAAAAATAATTCAATTTTGAATAGAAATGTGTAGGGACTGAGTGTCCACAGTGGCTGTGCAAAACAGATATGCACACACGCCAAGCAGCACGCCCGATGTGCGCAATGAGGATGCGCAGTGACAGACACACCCTCACATGAGTACTGTGATTCTCATAGTAGGTGTGATTGCGTCTACCTTGGACTAAATTCCATACTACGACTGTATCTGTTCAAAAACATTGAATCAATAAAGTGATGACATGGTTTACATGGATTACGGCTATCGCTCTGCAAATTTTATGTCAGCTGCACTTTGATGGCTCTTCGATGACTAAACTGATAAGGAAATGTGTTCGCGATACCGCCGCTCCGACTTCATGCCAACGGCGTAACTTAAGACTAGTATAAATTTCGATAAGTTCTTATCTTTTTTGTCTATTTGCAAGTTTTGCAAGAAAAGTCACAAGCCACAAACAGCCAGAAAGCAGAACTTGAACAATTAGACAAGAAATAGTAATTGTTGCAAATCTAAAAAAACTTTCCGGAAAACAACATAACTAACATGTATAATGTCCGGTCACGAATGCCATACACCTCTTAAGAAATGATTGAACAAAAATGTGCTAGTTAAATTCTTCTAGTTATTGCTGAGTTATATGTTGAGTCTGAGGTGTGATTCGAGTCGATTGATCGAGTTGAACAGTGGCACAAGGTTCTCAGAGTTAGTTAATTCGAAATTGGTTTACTGGAAGATCAGTTTCAAAGTCAAGTTTCAACGAAACCAGACTGATGGTGTAGTGACTGATCAGACGGGTCAATTGACGAAGAGATGATCAAGTTAAATGGAACATACATCACAAGAGTGAGATGGGTGATGTTGGGCAATGTGTTACTAATGAGGTGAATGCTTCCGTGAGTACATCAGAAAGCACTTGAATATTTCCGAATTCAAAGTGGTCAAAGTTGAGGCCCAGGACATTCATCGTCGATCAACATGCTCGATCGAGTTTTGATTCTTATATTTCCTCACTTTTTCTAGAATTTCTCGTGCTATTGCAATCATCAACCTTTTACGACTTCTCAAGTAAAGACCTTCTGCAACCTCGCCCAATTGGTGCACACTCAATCAACACTGTGAATCATGTCACTCACAGAAAGCTTCTTAAACACGAGCAAAAGACAGACGTCAGGTAAGTGAGACCATGAACTTGGTTGTTGTTGTTCCATGTTGAAGTGATGAGGTTGCTGAGTGAAATAGACAAATTGAGACCAATAACATACAAAAGTCGTAATGATGTCCAACAAAAAGCTCACATCTTCTAGTTCAGAGAGATACACGATGATCGAGATGACATTGAATGACTCTCAATGTGTCAATCATAAATAACCAAATATATCGAGGTTCTACAGGGAATGAGCACGAATTAGTACATCAATCAGTTCACCAACACAATCATACCAATCTCACTTTTGTTGTAAGACACTGAGAATGGTCACACAGACCAACCAAGATTCACATAGAATCAAGTATATTCACAAAGAAATGGGTTAAGATATTTATTGTCACTCTGCAAGACAGACGTGCACACTCAGACACTGTCACAAGCAGACTGACTCCACACATGCTGCCTCTCTTTCCTCCTCCTACACAACACACACACAACAGAGAGCCGTACACAGAAGACGTATCAAATCACATAACATTCAACACACCCCCTGATTTGGTACTGTCTGGTTCGGAAGTCCCAGTAGTTTGTCCGCATCCCGGGAGGCACTCTTTGTCTTGGTGAGTCCATCGGCAAGTTGAGTCGCTGTCCCAGTCCAGTTCACGTCGATGTAGCCCTTAAGGACGTAATCCTGCAAGGCGTGCAGTTTCGTGTCGATGTGCTTGGCCATCGAGTTGTTCTTCCTGTTTGTCGCCACCTGCATTGTGGGTTGGTTGTCCTCGTAGATTACAGTCGGGTACTTCACAGGAATGGACAATTCTTCCATTAGATTCTGCAGCCATAGGACCTCGTTGGTTGCTGCAGCGAGGGCGATGTATTCTGCCTCGGTGGTAGAAGTGCTCACCGTCTTCTGTTTCTTGCTAAACCAATGAACCGAGCTGCCAGCAAGTCGGAACAGTGCTCCAGACTGTGATTTCCGGTCACCACTCGGTGCAAAGTTGGCGTCAACGTAGGCTAACAAGTTGGATCCATCGAGATTTCCCAGGTGTAGCTTCTTGTGTTTCGTCGACCGAACGTAGTTGAGCACTTTCTTGCAGAACTTAAACAATCGGTGGCTTGGACGATGGAGATGTCTTGACAATAGGCTGACCACAGATGAGATGTCGGGTCTGGTCATGTTCGCAATGAAGAGCAATCCGCCTATGATGCTTCGAACAGGCATTGATTCATCCACAGGGTCCTGGGTAAGGTCAATCTCTTCAAGTGCTGGTAGTGATTCAGCCTTTTTCGACTCAGAGATTCCGAATCGTTCGGTCAAGTCATTGATATAGGCCTCTTGGGACATAGAGAGTTGTTCCATATCTTGACTTCTCTCAAAATCAACTCCCAGAAAACGACCAATCGGGCCCAGATCTCGTACTTCCAGGAGTGCCTTTAACTGGTTCTTGATCTCCTCCATAGTTTTGAGGTCTTCAGTAAGGATCAAGATGTCATCAACGTACACTAGGATATAGCTGATCTTCGATCCCTCTCTTCGTACATAGATGCATCTCTCTGACTTGGTGGGATAGAAGCCCATCTTAGCGAGGGTCGAGTTCATCTTCTCGAACCAGCACTTGGGCGCTTGCTTCAGGCCATACAGGGATTTCCACAACTTCCACACCTTCCCAGGCTCAGCATAACCAGGTGGTGGCTTGACGTAGATCTCCGTGTCGATGTCTCCATTGAGAAAGGCCGTTTTGATGTCCACCTGATGGACATGGAGTTTCTGTAATCCAGCGATTGTCAACAGGAAACGAATGGAAGCAAATGATACGACAGGCGAGAAGGTTAGTTCATAGTCAATGCCTTTCTTCTGAGAGAAACCCCGAGCCACCAGTCGAGCCTTGAATCGGTCGATCAGTCCATTCGCCTTCTTCTTGATATCGAATACCCACTTGGTTGTGATCGGTTTCTTTACTGGGTCTTCATCAACGACATCGAACACCTGATGCTCCATCAGTGACTTGATTTCATCATTGGTGGCACCTTGCCAGTAGTGAGCATAGTTCGGGTCACTCATTGCTTCATCATAAGTAGCTGGAACTTTCACCTCCTTGGCGTTAATATGCTTCAGCTCAGTAGCCAGTCCCGAATAGTCCCAATCTCCGTATCGCTCGGGTGGGACTCCGATGTTACGTCGAGCTGACCTCCGCAACGCGGCAGGTTGTTCAATTTGGTTCGCTACCACCTCTGGTGGGTCATTCAGGATTGGGTTCGCTACCACCTCGGGTGGGTCATTCAAGATTGGGTTATCAACCACCTCGAGTGGTACATTCAGGATTGGGTTCGCTACCACTTCGGGCGGATCATTCAGAACCGGGTCTTCTACCACCTCGATTGGTTCATTTTGGATCGGGTTATCTGCCACCACGGGTGTCACAACTTCTTCTTGAAACTCACTACCAACTAGGGACCACACAGTCTTCGGTTTTGTGTGCCCAACTGGTTGTGCGACTACCGGAGGCTCAACAGTAGACGTGGAGACGCTTGATCCACCACCTTGATCATCATCGTCATCATCGTCGTCATCGTTGTCATTAGAGAAGCCTTTCTTACTATCCGGCTTGTTGTTGTTGTCTCTTGATGGAACACCTCCACCACCTCCATCATTGTCATTAGGTTGATCGTCATTGTTGCCATCCATTAATGGTCCAGATCCACCAGGTTCGGTTCCGCCATCTTGATGACCACCAGATGATGCCGTAGGTAGGCCAGACGAAGAAATTGCACCCCCTGGCTGGGGAATGGTCACCTCAACTTCCGTGTACAACTCCTCCGGGAAGACGCATGTTGATCTGCATTGGTCTTTCTCTTTGCATTGACAATCATCAGTTCGTTCCATTCTCTCACAGAATGGGAACACTCCATCGATGATCTTCACATTTCGCTCAGGAATGATGTCGCCCGTTTCGGGGTTCAATAGCAGATAGGCATCGGCATTGGGTGCATAGCCCACAAAGACCATCTTCTCAGAAGTTGGATCGAATTTGTCTCTCAAATTCTTCTCGTGGTGAATCCAGCGATAGGCTGCTGATCCGAACACGTGCAACTTCTTGATGCCTTCATCCTTTCGAGGGTAGAGCACTTTGAATGGGATCTGGCCATCCAACGAATCATGAGGCCACCGGTTCGCAAGATACACTGCAGTCTTCAGGGCTAACGGCCAATAACGTGCAGGCATACAACTGTCGAACATCAACGCCCTTGCAATGGTGACCACCTTTTGGATTGTTCGCTCAGCGGTGCCATTTTGTTGGTGGCAGTAGGGCACAGAATGCTGGAGTTGAATTCCTTCTTCGGACAGGAAAGCCCAGAAATAGCCACCAAATTCGCCACCGTTGTCGCTGCGGACACTCTTGATCTTTTTCTCCAAATCGTTCTCAAAACGGGATTTGAACTTTTTGAATACATCGAGCACTTCTGCCGATGACTTTCCCTTCAGCAAGAAGACTTCCACGTACTTGGAGAAATCATCCACAAAAATGACGAAGTATCTACTACCATCAAATCCTGTTTTTCGCATCTGTCCACACAAATCGGTGTGGACCAGTTCAAGAGGTTCATATCCGCGGTTCTCGGTTGAACGGTACGGCAGCTGGTGGAGCTTCGTTCTCAGGCAGGTCTCACAATTCTCAGGGTGATTCATCTCAAGGTCGGGGAACAACTTCCTCAGATCGGCTAATTTGTCAGCGCCAGGATGACCAAACTTGCTGTGCCAATCGAGCTTCTTGACACTCAGTACTGTATCACTCGGCTGGCCGTACCGGTACAGATCGTCGATTCGTTTTGCGATGAGGAACACTTTCCCTTCTTTGTACACGGTGGCTTGCTTATTGTCGAAGTGGACATGGTAGCCTTGCGACGTCAACTGGCTAACTGAGATCAGTTTGGCGTCAAACTCAGGAGCAAATCGGACATTCTCCAACTTCAGTCCTGAGGGAAGGGTGACATTTCCAATTCCATAGACTCGGCACACAGACCCATCCGCCATCGACACAAAAGATGTTTCAGTTTTGTTCGTCCACGCGATTTCCGACTCATCGTTGGTGTAATTCTTGCCGGTTCCAGAATCAATTAGCCAGATATTAGTAGCGTTCCTTGAGTTCACAGAGGCAACCACCTCTCCACCTTGGACAGCAGTAACGGGAGGCACACAGGTTGAAGTACACTTAGAAGCGATATGTCCAGTTCCTCGGCATACATAACATCGCCTCTTATTCGTCTTGTTCTTCACCAAATAAACAGGCTGATTTGCTGGTTTTGGTGGGTTTTCGTTCAGAGAGTACCGAATGTGTTTCACAGCTTCATCAATCGTCTTGTACACAAAGAGAATATCTTTCAGACGGGCTAGCTCTCCAGTCAGTGACTCAATCAAATAAAGAAGGTGAGAACGTTCACTGATAGGTTCTCCGAGCATGTCGAGTTGAACCACATAGTCGGCCAGTTCCTCGAGATGTTCCTCAAATTTGTCACAACTAGACAGACGCAGACAGCGTATTTTCTCCTTGATTCGCCAACACTTCCTATCGTTGTTGCTGTCACAGAGCTCCCGAAGGCGTTCCACCGCTTCATATGCCGATGATGTAGACATCACTTTATACTGATGAACTTGGTTAATACAACGCCAAATTTCACACATCGCTGTATTGTTTCGGAGATCATCAGGAAGAGGACGCTGGATTGCTTCTTCACAGCCGAGCATACGGAGCTGGTGTGACAATACCAGGTGCCAGAACTTAAAGTTATACTCGGTTAACATCGGGATTGTCCAGCCCTGGACGGTAATCTTGCGGGGTGGACACATAGGAGATGAAGGAACACTCACGGCAGTAGGGCAAACAGATTTGGACGTGATACGCGAACGGTAATACCTCCCAGCCACCACACAGAGGCACACGAAGAGGAGAACCGTCGAGACGGACACATTCACGGTTACAGTGTTCAGGGTTGCGAGCTCCATTTGGGCAGAGCGTCGTGCTGGATAACGTGTTGTAAGACACTGAGAATAGTCACACAGACCAACCACGATTCACATAGAATCAAGTAAATTCACGAAGAAATGGGTTAAGATATTTATTCGCACACAGTAAGACAGACGTGCACACTCAGACATCGTCACAGTCCAACTCACACAACACATGCTGCCTCTCTTTCCTCTTCTCAACACAACACACTACAGCGGGTCGCACACAGAAGACGTATCAAATCACACAACACTCAACAACTTTATCCTGAATTGAAAAATCAGTAAATTCAGTTTGTCGATATTAAATATCGTTGACCGAGAAAATGTCAATCGTCCGAAAACACAATAACCAATGGATAGAGCTGCCAACCAGGCAGTCTGCTGCATTGAGTCGTATATTGCAATGCAGTGAAAGCAACATTAGGCTTCCACATGTAGACTCTCAGCCGCTGCATTGACACTGCACTGCACTACATTCAGTGACTGCATTCATTGCAGTACCGAGCATCAAATATATAATTCACACATTCACTTTATGATAAAACCACCTTGTAATCAAGGGAATCAATTCTATTCTATACCTCAATCAATCCAAATGTAACATTCACAAATAAAGTGAAATCCATTAATGAGATAAAGCATTGTATACATCGATAAATGATTTTATTAAATGTATTATATATTACCATCATTTGGTTTAATGCGGATGGATTCAAGAAATGAGATCTTTATTTGATATGTTAGCGGCAAACCGAAAAAAATTCGTAACTTCGTAAATTGTCGAAAAATGTTGAACTGAATGAATCTGAAAGTATTTGAAGTTTTCAGTTAAAACAAGAACCAAACAAATTGTCTCTGGTCGAGTCTTGAGCCGGAGCAGGATGAGGCCATTCACAATTTGGTAATTTCAATTAAAAAGAATGGCCTCATCCCGATCCAACTTAAGGCTCGAACAAGAGTCAATTTGTTTCGTTCTTGTTTGAAATGAAGCCTTCAAATACTTTCCTCTTTGTGAGCTGTTTAATGAACAGTGTTCATCGGCAATGGAAATCGGCAGAAATGTAGAACCGGCAGTTTTTGTTCGTCAAAGTAGAAAACGTTTCTTTTGTGGTTCGACACAGCTCATCGTATTTCAGTTCGGTCCTGTTCAAAGTGCTTTCAAGTAACACTTTGTGAAAGTTTCTAACTGACAACCATTCTGAAACGAATGAGCTCATATAAGAGTTTCATTTAAGTTGCAGCTTTTGTTGTAGCAACGGGTAGTACAACTTTCGTTTGATCAATTCCAACTTTTTCTCTCTTTTGTATTGTTTGCAAATTGAGTTGCCATAGCAGTAGTATCGATTTGGTTTAAATCACATTGGTTGAATGTCCGAATGTTCTACCAAATGATTGTCGTATACAACTATTATTCAATTGCACACAACTTTATTACATAAATTCTCAATGGAAATGTATTTAATAAAGATTGATTGTCAAAGTGAATGTACATTAAATCGATATACATTAAGGGGAGACGCGAAACTTCAAACATATGTGAATGACCCCTTCTCATATTAGTGCAAAAAAGTGGTTTTCGTAATTTTCTTTTTTCTCCGGAACCTACTGGCCGATTTTTGTTTATTATAGCTCAAATTAAAGATAAATATATGATATTGAAAAATGACGATCTGAATTTTTTTTAATAATTTATGACATTAAATAATGAGAGTGACAAACAGCTTCGAATAGCAAAAAAAACATTGTTTACATTTACTTTTATGGATAGATGTTCTTAGTTGGCTTCAAAGAAAAAAATTCAGATCGTCATTTTTCAATATCATATATTTATCTTTAATTTGAGCTATAATAGACAAAAATCGGCCAGTAGGATCCGGAGAAAAAGAAGATTACGAAAACCACTTTTTTGCACTAATATGAGAAGGGGTCATTCACATATGTTTGGAGTTTCGCGTCCTGCCTTATTCAAACGCAACAATTAAAAGAATATATACAATGTATTGCAGCAAAAGTAACTCCATATATTTGAAAATCAAATCATTGCATTGTCAATGGCATGGAGCATTCTAATTCCTTCATGGTTTGATTCCTCCTAAATCTTGAAACATCCTCTCCTGTAAATTCACAACTGATCCCTCTTGATCAAACCATGAGGTATGCACCAATGCACACAACAATCCATACAACTTCGGAAGTTTATGTTTGTTTCAAGTTTGATGGTGTGCAGCTGTGCACAGCCCAGAAATGGCTGTCGAGCAAGTCGCATGCAGTTGGTAATTTGAGGATGCATTTTGTCATAGTTTTTATAATCGAATCCACATTCGTCACATCTATCGGGAGTATGATCCAAATGGAGCACTTGAAGGTTGGGAAAGATTTCGGGGATATGCAGACGTTCGGTGTCGTTATGAGATTTGGTCACAATTTTCAAGGTGAGCAGACGAACCGATGGTAGTGGGATAATCACCAGTTTGGGTTTATCCTCTTGTCTATCTTCTTTGGGAATTCTGTAGAAATTGGTGGAATTCATATGACGTCTGAGATCGGTGTAAAATCTCACTTTCAAATGAATCAAGCCAGCCAATTGGACCAGACACCGAGCCAACATGGTCATCGGCATCCGACGGGTGACTAGCTCCAGAGTGGTGATTGTGGTCAATCGAGAGACGCAAACTATCGAAATCTTCCAATTGGAGCGGAAAACGATTATCCCATCGGCCAACCGAGAGTCGCACAAATTTGGCCAACACCCGTGGGTCGAGTTCGCTCAACTCTTGCCAGTTCAAATCTTCGATTGCACAGTCAAGTCGAACATTTCCATTTACGAGTTGACGCAATGAAGGAATCAGCAGGTTTTGTGGATCAAGCTGTTTCGCAGTAAAGGTTGTCAATCGAGGTAGATTGAGGCAATTGAGGTAATGGTCAGGCGAGGTTGGACATTCATTTCTGGGAAATCGACTTCCAGTGCGAGATGTTGTAGTGATGCGAGACGATTGATCGAGTCAAACAGTGCGACCACATTGGCCTCAAATGCTGGACTTTCTCTAATTCTCGGGTCAATATAGAAGAGTCCAAGTTTTAATGTAATGAGACTGTTTCTGTAGTGTTGGATCAGGCGAATCAGTTGATCCAAATTTACATTGATTGCAGTATCATTTTCCTGGATTAGAGTGAGATGAGAGATAATTGGAAAAATGTCAATCAACGGTGAAGCGAATCTCTCGGTGAGCTCATGGTCAGGGAATCCTAAAAAATCAAAATGGATCTGTTCGGGTGATCTAAGTGGGACCAAAGGCGACCCATCTTCACGCAGAACGTGTGTGATTAAGTTGCTTCCATATGGATTCTCAAATTCTTGACAAGTTTGAAGCTTTTCAATTGTATTATAATCAAGTTCATCCAAATTGGAATCGTCTTGTGGATCATCTGGATATAGGAAAATGTCTTCAAACAGTACCAAGGTACGAGTCGATGTACCACGACGCCTCAACTCTCCTTGCTGCAATCGAGCCCAATCTCTGCATACAAGACAAACCGAGTGGACGAGATCGGCCAGTGGGATGTGGGCGAATATGTGCAACAGACAATCGTCGGTAAGATTGGTCACAGGGAAGGACATTATGGTGATCCTCGAGGAGTGAAGAGTAATTGGGGAAACAGTGGAACACAACTTGATTTGGTCGGGATTCAGGCTCGGTGCTCTCTCAAGTGAGTCTGTTGTTGTCATTGCAACCGAACACTGATTCGAATGAAACTCCTGCCACAACCCCTCACTAGATTCTGTTGGGTTATATAGTTGTTTTGATGAGTAGAAAGTGTAGTCTACAGTGACTGCATCCTTCAGTGCAGTGCACTGATGAAATGAGTCGACTCTGATCAGACTGGCGACAGACGTCTAATGTTGATGTATTTCAACGTGCAATCATGAGTGACACTTACGATCTCCACTTGTTGTGCTCACTTCATCAATTGAATCCAGGGGTGGTGCGGGGTATTTGCCGCCCTTGCCCGGACCCTAACTGCGTATTGAGCTAACGACAGTTCACCTTATTGAGAAATATATCACAGTTTGAGTGTTTGTCTCGGCTGTCTCTCCATTAATTCAGTCTCCGAGTTGGTCTAACGTATTGAGCTAACGACAGTTCAACTTATTGAGAAATATATCACAGTTTGAGTGTTTGTCTCGGCTGCCTCTCAATTAATTCAGTCTCCCAGTTGGTTTAACGTATTGAGCTAACGACAGTTCAACTTATTGAGAAATATATCACAGTTTGAGTGTTTGTCTCGGTTGTCTCTCAATTAATTCAGTCTCCCAGTTGGTCTAACGTATTGAGCTAAAGACAGTTCACCTTATTGAGAAATATATCACAGTTTGAGTGTTTGTCTCGGCTGTCTCTCAATTAATTCAGTCTCCCAGTTGGTCTAACGTATTGAGCATAACGACAGTTCACCTTATTGAGAAATATATCACAGTTTGAGTGTTTGTCTCGGTTGTCTCTCAATTAATTCAGTCTCCCAGTTGGTCTAACGTATTGAGCTAAAGACAGTTCACCTTATTGAGAAATATATCACAGTTTGAGTGTTTGTCTCGGCTGTCTCTCAATTAATTCAGTCTCCCAGTTGGTCTAACGTATTGAGCTAACGACAGTTCACCTTATTGAGAAATATATCACAGTTTGAGTGTTTGTCTCGGCTGTCTCTCAATTAATTCAGTCTCCCAGTTGGTCTAACGTATTGAGCTAACGACAGTTCACCTTATTGAGAAATATATCACAGTTTGAGTGTTTGTCTCGGCTGTCTCTCAATTAATTCAGTCTCCCAGTTGGTCTAACGTATTGAGCTAACGACAGTTCACCTTATTGAGAAATATATCACAGTTTGAGTGTTTGTCTCGGCTGTCTCTCAATTAATTCAGTCTCCCAGTTGGTCTAACGTATTGAGCATAACGACAGTTCACCTTATTGAGAAATATATCACAGTTTGAGTGTTTGTCTCGGCTGTCTCTCAATTAATTCAGTCTCCCAGTTGGTCTAACGTATTGAGCTAAAGACAGTTCACCTTATTGAGAAATATATCACAGTTTGAGTGTTTGTCTCGGCTGTCTCTCAATTAATTCAGTCTCCCAGTTGGTCTAACGTATTGAGCATAACGACAGTTCACCTTATTGAGAAATATATCACAGTTTGAGTGTTTGTCTCGGCTGTCTCTCAATTAATTCAGTCTCCCAGTTGGTCTAACGTATTGAGCTAAAGACAGTTCACCTTATTGAGAAATATATCACAGTTTGAGTGTTTGTCTCGGCTGTCTCTCAATTAATTCAGTCTCCCAGTTGGTCTAACGTATTGAGCTAACGACAGTTCACCTTATTGAGAAATATATCACAGTTTGAGTGTTTGTCTCGGCTGTCTCTCAATTAATTCAGTCTCCCAGTTGGTCTAACGTATTGAGCATAACGACAGTTCACCTTATTGAGAAATATATCACAGTTTGAGTGTTTGTCTCGGCTGTCTCTCAATTAATTCAGTCTCCCAGTTGGTCTAACGTATTGAGCTAAAGACAGTTCACCTTATTGAGAAATATATCACAGTTTGAGTGTTTGTCTCGGCTGTCTCTCAATTAATTCAGTCTCCCAGTTGGTCTAACGTGGATTGGGCTCGAAATCAACGGGAGGAATTGACACGGAGACATTCGGTTTTCATCTTCCAAAAGAACAAACAACTGAAATATTATCGCGATCAACAGAATCCATTTGGAAGTGAACTGATCACACGAGTTCGTCGTGATGATGGTGAAACAGCTTGGCATCAGCTTCAACCACTCAAACAGATTCGATTCAATGCCATTCAAATGCCTAATGCTGAGTTGAATGAAGAGTTCACTTCATTTTTGATGAACATTATGCCAAACGTTACTCATCTCTCGGTTGCGTATCGGTTGGACCATTTTATGCATCCTCACTCGGCACTGATGACACTGGAACAGCTAACCCGTCTCACCAATCACTATGCCAACAGACTTGAGTCGTTTACTCTTGATTATGTTTTTGATTATATAGCGTATTATGACCCCTACCGTTACAGTATACACTTCGATTCTGATGATTATTACTATAGTCCAAGCGAAATCGAAGACGAATTTCTCAACTCTGCGATTGCTTTGTTTGAATCGATCAATCGAAGAGGCCCACTGCGACATCTCATGTTAAATGGTTCATATCCCGAACTGAACGGTACCCAACTGGATCTGTCTCGTCTAGAAAGCTTTGTGGTTCATCGTCACTTCGATCACACTTTGAGAGCTGCCATTCTGAATTCGCACCATCACGGCAATGTTCGTGTTGCCAGTAACGCTCCACTATTGGCTGAACGAGGTTTAGAATGCAGTCCACAGTTGGCGCGCAATTGGGTTCGATACCACTTTTTGGATTTATTTTCGGGGGACAATTATGAAAACTTAAACGAGTTTTGTGGCCGATTCACCTCTCTAACCACTCTAGAGATGGCCATCGTTCTTCCACCTAATACTTATCACCAGATGACAATGACCATGCTGGCCCGATGTCTCACCCAACTACCACATTTGATCCACTTGAGACTGAATGCAGGCATCATTCCTAAAGATGAACGCACACCTCAACCCCCACTGGCTCAAGTGTCGTCTGTACGTCTGCTCTCCTTGGTCATGAACCAGTGCTCTCACAGTCACACCCAACAACTTCATATAGCCCAAATATTTCCCAACTTGCAGGTGCTTGATCTCAACTATAAAACTGACAAATGTGAAGAATGCGGCTATGGCCTCAATGCTAGTAATACTAGCGACAGAGTTGTCGGTTCGGCAGATGCCAGTAATTGTCCTACAGTTGGCACCGATGCCAATTCGAGCAAACTTTCTGGTCGTGCACTATACGAGAACTGTGCCCGTCAAGCACTATTACCCTTGAGAAGTTGTGCCAATGTGCACACAGTCAAACTATGTCTATCTATCGGTAATCACTATATACTAATATTACAAGGCTCGTAAGGGTACATGCCCAGTAATACAGTAGAAGGTAAATGATGGACGTGGCCTATTCAGCGCGCCGTAGCACAGTAGAAGGCAAAAGTAGGAAGAAACAATTTCATCGCCCCACAGCACAGTGGAAGTTAGAAGGCCCACCTCATTGATGTGTGTCTTATTATATTTACACAGTGGAAGGCAGAGGCACCATAAAAATCTTCTGAGTACGCCAGTGTTATTTATCCCATTCATGTATGCATGGATTGTTTACATGTGTCAGCTGTTGTCGCTGTGGCAGTACATTGCACGAATAATTGAGAAGTGTTTTTATTTTCGTTTTTTCCCTAGCTTTGTTTTTGTTTCTTTATCTAAATGCATGTGTCAACCAAATCACCACGAACGAGTTTAATTCATCAAATTCTAGCAAACTCACCCAAATCTATTCACCTTCTCGAAGAACGCTTTTCTACTTAGCAATGTTATTGGTGTGTTTGGTATGTTTGTTTCACATTGTTGTCATTGTTATTGGCCACAAGAGTGTAACACATTTGCTCAGGTGACCAGGTGTTATTCAAAATCATCTGCGTTTTGATATTACTCTGCAGTATATGCCGAGCGAATGTGACTCAGTGTTCTTTCTAATGTCAGCTGTAGTAAGACACGTTGGTTTGTTTTGATGTAAATGACTTGATTGTTGGGAACTCCGAAATTTGGACTGCAGATTTATTTATCCAACTACTCCATCCAACTGAATTGTCGCATCGTTCATCAAGCAGATTCACTCTATTATTGTATATTGCTTTTGTAATGTGATATTCACCGTGTTTTGTTTTTTTTTGTTTGCCACCGAATCAGCCATTAGCGTGTTACTTCATGAGCCTGGATAGTTTCGTCAGTCATCACCATCGTCAATTTGCAAAATGAATTATTCCACTTGGTTGAGGTAAGTATCTTTTGCTAATTCCGGAATTGATCTGTTTGATCTGCAGATGTTTAACCTTAATGTTTTTTCTATTGATTTCTATTATTTCTTATTAATGCGAAAGTGCTGGTTGACATCCTATCTATTACATCTATTCGGAATCGTTTAAAATGTGTAAGTCAATTTCTCTACTCTTGGCTTCTATATTTTCTCATATCTTCGAGCGTTGTATTTCAGATAGACGAACCGTGACAGCTGTAAACATAATTGAACACATCGTTGACAAACAGAAAACGTTCAGCAATCCTGCACTGGTGGATAATGTCCGAAATTAGTTGCTCGTCTTATTCGAACACCTCTCTCGGGTGAATTTGGAACTTGAGCCTAAACAAGGAAGCAAAGTTACAATTCTGATTTTTGCAAAGAGAACGAGTTGGTGACTTTTAATAAAAGTCTTTTATCTCAGGTCATCTCCAGGCACAATTGTGTGGAGCAGCAATAAGTTTAGACATTCTATGAAAGTACCGAGTGTTCATAGCCAAACTGTCGTCACGGATTTGTTTCCCCGTCAAATAGGTTAACTAACGATGAACTGCTTCGTTGTTTTAGCTATTCCGAAAAGATTATTTGACTAATATACCGAGAACACTTACTATATTTTTATTCGTCCTAAGTAAGTTCATGCGATACTTCATCGAATATCAACTGCAGTTCTCAACAAATCCACCACAAGCCCTACTTCAACTTCGGCCATTTTATACTTGAATGAAAAGATTTTATGTCGCCTCACAAGCTTTTGTCAGCTTCCGAAAAGGATAAACAAATTGTTTTGCATCTAAGAATATTTCCGTTATTTAACACATCTCAGATTGACCAAAATTAGTTTTTTGAAAAAATAAATGTAGATCATATCATCATTCATATCATCTTAATCATCATCAACAACATTGGTATTCGTAACTGAAAAGAAGCATAGAAAGTTGATTGGACACAATTTAGGCATTCGAAGTACCTAGAAGAAATCTTCCATCTCAGAATCTGGAACAGTGCAAAAGGCACTTTTTGGCTATAATTCAGTTTTTGCAATGAGACAAAGCACGTAGCAAGGACTACAAGCTCCACAACCATCAACAAACAGGAGTCAAACTCAATACATTTGAATAGCAGTTTTTTGTTCAAATCTTTTTGAGTATATTTCGATATTACCCAGCCGAAATACTTTACAGAATTCTTATGGGGCATGAGATTGAGTTAAATTAAAAATGCAAACCAACCAAATGATCTGCCGTGTCGGATTGAAGAAGTTAATGTATTTTTTTAATCTATACGTTTGTTTGCTTATTGAATTAAAAATTATTGGACAGCATTGTCACCATTTATCCACGCCCGAAGGGCGTTTTACAAGGAAACGTTCCCGAAGGGACAAATAACTTCGTGACAACGAAGTTATTTGAGTTTCCTTGTAAATAGAACTACTTATGATCTCAAGTTTTTGACCAAAAGGGCTCATCAGTGGCGAATCATTCCTGTTGATGATCATCTGTGAAGGTATACGAGAAATAACCACATGTCACATTTGATCTGACCTATATAAGGCCTATTGTATTATACACCAAAGCACTAATAACCATACATGTCCATAAATGAGTCATTCACAAATAAAGTGAAATCTATTGATGAGATAAGCGAATAAGAAAGTTGAATGCATTGTTGGAATATTAATGTATGCCACCATCATTTGGTAGACTGCAGATGGATTCAAACTACGTGATCTTTATTGAATACATCTTCACAACTGGTCACGTGTGATCAGTCCTTGAGGTAACAATCTACTCACATCTTCTTCATCTGAATCGAGTTTGACAGTGTGCAAGTTGGCACATTGTCGAAATGGCTGTCGTGCTAGATGCATGCAGTGGACTGTTGAGTGTCGTGATTTCGACTTATTTTGATGATCAGTCACTTTGAGGTTAGTGTTTAGACCTTTATCATCATCAGATTACGTTGTGCGAACGTTTTGGGTTTTAGCTTGGAAAAGCTTTGGTATGGTTTCAGTGCACTTTGACCGGCCAATGTCAATGATAATGCAGTGAATGGTATCGCATCGGACTTTGTGTTAAGACACACGCGCTTTCCAATAACCGATAGACGAGATAACCGACACAATCCACGTTTATTATTACGATCAATACAGACTGCAGTTGAATGCTCACAACAGTACGTGTGCACTGCTTGGCAGACAAAAGGCAACTAAATAAGTGAGGGATAGGGACAGAGGAAAGAGGCATAGAACTGCGTGATGAGGTGAGGGGCGAATGAGGTTCGATGGTGAGGGTGTCTTCAATCGCGACCCAAACGGTTTCCCAAAAACCAACATACCCTCTTTGGGTTGCGATTGGAAACTCGAGTTATGTGATCTTGATAGAATGATGAATTAGTAATGAGTAGGCAGTTCCTCTTGTTGTGGCTTGGTCTTTGGTTCGCACTTGGTGGAGCGATGCTTGGATTTTTGATGATGACGTGAAGTGTCGTGTCGATCCGAGCTTCGACGGCTGAGACTGCTGCTGCGACTGTGATCACGGCGTCTGTGTTCCTGGTCCTTAGATCTAGCGCGTTCACGGCTTCTGTTTCTGCTTCTGCTAGGTACCTAGGTGATCGTCGTCTACTGTAGTGTTCGGGTGATCGTCTGTAGTCTTGATACTGGTAACGATCTCGATGATATGGTCGATAAGAACTTACATGGTACACCTGATTCCTCTCGAAAAGACGGTTGTTCCACTCCACATCCTCTTCTCGTTCAGTGAAGGCTTCGTTGTCGACTCGTCTCATAACGTCGAGTAATGTTTCGAAGTCGGTGACTGCCTCAGTAACCATCCTGGAGACTGTAATCTTAAATGCAGAAGGCATGGCGAGCAAGAAGTGCTTTGTTTTCTTCTCATCCGTGAGAGTCTGCCCGTTCTCCTCGTAATTCACAATTTGGGCTGTGAATTCAATGATGAATTGATCTATCTTACCAATCCGAGTATGGCGTAGCCCAGTTAGCTGACGCTTGGATGCTGCTGCTGGGAAATATGAGTTGAGTTTAACTGTATTAAGTAGAATGGGCGCTCCTGGTGATGTGTAGTCAGTGTGGTCCCTTGAAACGTGATTCTCCGTGGGGCATTTGTTGGCGAATTTGTCGACTGGTCCGAATATTGTGGTCAGAGGTGTTTTCTAGTTCCCTGGTTGGGCTCCGTGAATCCGTGGTGATGCCAACGAGGGTCCAATGTTACATAATACGACAGCCTTCAGACCAGCATTTTGGTCAGGTGCTGCTGTGCTATGCGAATCATCGGAATCGTTGAAAGGGAATCTGATGATTGAAGTATGGGCCGATGCGATGTAACCCGACTGATGTATGGGTCGATGAATGGGTTCCGTAGTGATGCCAACGAGGGTCCAATGTTACATAATACGACAGCCTTCAGACCAGCATTTTGGTCAGGTGCTGCTGTGCTATGCGAATCATCGGAATCGTTGACAGGGAATCTGATGATTGAAGTATGGGCCGATGCGATGTAATCCGACTGATGTATGGGCCGATGCGATGTAATCCGACTGATGTATGGGCCGATGCGATGTAATCCGACTGATGTATGGGCCGATGCGATGTAATCCGACTGATGTATGGGCCGATGAGTGTAATCCGACTGATGTATGGGTCGATGAATGGGTTCCGTGGTGATGCCAACGAGGGTCCAATGTTACATAATACGACAGCCTTCAGACCAGCATTTTGGTCAGGTGCTGCTGTGCTATGCGAATCATCGGAATCGTTGACAGGGAATCTGATGATTGAAGTATGGGCCGATGCGATGTAATCCAACTGATGTATGGGCCGATGCGATGTAATCCGACTGATGTATGGGCCGATGGATGTAATTCGACTGATGTATGGGTCGATGAATGGGTTCCGTGGTGATGCCAACGAGGGTCCAATGTTACATAATACGACAGCCTTCAGACCAGCATTTTGGTCAGGTGCTGCTGTGCTATGCGAATCATCGGAATCGTTGACAGGGAATCTGATGATTGAAGTATGGGCCGATGCGATGTAATCCGACTGATGTATGGGCCGATGAGTGTAATCCGACTGATGTATGGGTCGATGAATGGGTTCCGTGGTGATGCCAACGAGGGTCCAATGTTACATAATACGACAGCCTTCAGACCAGCATTTTGGTCAGGTGCTGCTGTGCTATGCGAATCATCGGAATCGTTGACAGGGAATCTGATGATTGAAGTATGGGCCGATGCGATGTAATCCGACTGATGTATGGGCCGATGCGATGTAATCCGACTGATGTATGGGCCGATGCGATGTAATCCGACTGATGTATGGGCCGATGAGTGTAATTCGACTGATGTATGGGTCGATGAATGGGTTCCGTGGTGATGCCAACGAGGGTCCAATGTTACATAATACGACAGCCTTCAGACCAGCATTTTGGTCAGGTGCTACTGTGCTATGCGCACGATTGGGCTCGCTGGTTGAGAGATGAATAGTTGAAGCGATCCATGATGTCGAACGAGGGTCCAATGTTACATAATACGACAGCCTTCAGACCAGCATTTTGGTCAGGTGCTGCTGTTCTATGCGCACGATTGGGCTCGCTGTTTGAAGAGTAGATGATCCATGTCCAGATGGATGTAGTCCGTGGTGATGCCAGCGGGGTTTCAGTGTTGCATAATTCCTATGAGTTTCTATGTTGAGCCAGTGATGATTGAGATATGGATAATCAGGTCCACCATGTCGTGTGTTCAGCATTGCCGCCAATGCAAATCTGGTCGTGTCCAAGTGTAGTCTGTTTGCAGATAGGTGGCGCATGCGAGGGTAATTCATAGCAACAGGCCTCGTTGTAAGTTGGCCTCTTGAAGGCCTCATTCCGTAGCGTTTTTCCTAGAAAGTGAGTGAGTGCAGCCTGGCTGTGTGCAGTGGTGAGAAGGCCAAGAACCGGTTTGGTGGTGTATGAGTGGTGATAGCCACGGTTGCTTTCGACGAACGAGTGACGACTTTTGTGGCGAAGTTTTCAATGCAAGTGTTTTGTTGTGTTGAGGATCTTGATGAATCGATTGGGAACTGAAGTATCTTGGAGTTGTCCCTTGGTTTTCCTACAACTTGTTTCGCAGAGAATCTTATGCTCGAAAGTGAACCATTGTTCCAAAGTGACTTATTTTAGTTGCCACACAGGTTGCTAAGGATGATAGGAGGTGGATATCAGAAGTAATGAACTTACATGAGTTTAGTGAAGATGCGTTGGTTGATAGGGTTTTCACCCGTGTGGATAACGGATAGGGTCCTCTGACTTCGAATCTGTTAAGACACACGCGCTTTCCAATAACCGATAGACGAGATAACCGACACAATCCACGTTTATTATTACGATCAATACAGACTGCAGTTGAATGCTCACAACAGTACGTGTGCACTGCTTGGCAGACAAAAGGCAACTAAATAAGTGAGGGATAGGGACAGAGGAAAGAGGCATAGAACTGCGTGATGAGGTGAGGGGCGAATGAGGTTCGATGGTGAGGGTGTCTTCAATCGCGACCCAAACGGTTTCCCAAAAACCAACACTTTGACCGTGACATTTATAAAATTAGAACATTTTTTCACTTTGTTGCTATTAGACATTTTGGTTCTTGTCACATTATTTGCGCATGCAGATCTTAAATTGAAGTGTCAGATTTCAATTTGGCCAGATAACAAATATGAACAAAATGCAAGTATTTGTTTACGTAAATACAAATCGTGCTGCATCTTGTATCAAGTTACTTGATAATAAATACGAACAAGTATTCAATGATGATTGAATTTTTGTTTACTGACAATGTTAATTAGATCTGATGATATGGTTACTGAGGAATACTGAAATGCAGTGCAACTTTACATGTTAAAGAAGTGCGTCCTTATTTAGCCATATCGCATTGAGTCACTTCGCATATATATAAACAGACTTTTCAACATCAACATGAAAACTACCTTAAAGCAACCTTTCAAAATGAACATAATTCATTTGATTTGCTTTTCACTCCTATTTGTAGCATTTTTTCATGCAAAATGTTCACCACCCGGTTCATCAAACCATTTGTTCGAGGAAAGAAGCCTTTTAAGTACTTTCCCCGACTGCAAACAGAACTCTGACTGTCAAAATGTCCTGGGGCCCTACTCGAGTTGTTACCAGAATGGCTGCATCTGTGACCAGACTTCCCTGTACAACAAACGGAGCAATAAATGTCATCGTTTTAGTACTGCAACTTACGATGGGTGTCATTCCTTTTACAGTGACATCAATTGTGTTCTGTTAATGTACAACAATCGTCAGACTGATAACTGTACGTACTGTTACAGTGACAAGTCTTGTGCTATTGTATCGTTCGTTTGAACAACACCACGGTGTTAACGAATTCGTGTGTGTGTTGCATCAAAGGAACTCACTTGAAGCCAAATCCTATTACTCCTGTTCTCGCACATTTCACTGTCCGATCTCCTACACTCGGTTGGTCGGGTGTGCAGAGATTGGGCTCGAAACCAACGGACCGAATTAGCACGAAGGCAAACGGTAATGATCTTCCAAGAGGACAAACAACTGAAGGACTATCGAGAGCAACAGAATCCATTTGGAAGTGAACTGATCACACGAGTTCGTCGGCAAGATAACTCGTCTTGGTATCAGCTTCAACCACTCAAACAGATTCGATTCAATGCAATACGAATGTCTAATGCTGGGTTGACGGAAAAGTTCACATCGTTCTTGATGGACATTATGCCTAACGTCACTCATCTCTCGGTTGCGTATCAACAGGGCCATTATACTAATCACCACCCGTCACTGTTGACACTCAAACAGCTAACACGTCTCACCAATCACTACACCACCAGACTGGAGTCGTTTACTCTCGATTATAATTAACATCATTGGCTCCAAAGGAGCATAGTCTGAGCGGGAACGCCCCCTTCCCCGCAACCCGAATGTATATTAATTTTGATTACTCAAATTAGTATTTGATTTGACGATAATTGCGTTGATGAAATAAGTTTTTGTGTTCAATCAGTTACAATGCCAGTTAATAGAGAATTGTTTTCTCAAACATTAGGATTTTTAGCTACTTAACTCAAGTAAAAGCAACAAAAGCAATTTATTCAGTTTTTTAATATTCCATGATTGCCAATGATCACCTTAAGAATTAAAAGTCGTCAAGGCTTTGACTATCAAACATTAGCGAACGATTCGAGTGTTCAAACGATGTGAATGTCTAGGTATATGTGTTTTGAATGAGCCTAATATTCACAATAATCATTTCTTTGGTTATCAACTCCCACACCTTAATATCCCACAAAGGTGCACAAAAATTGCAGATTGCGATCTGGCCTCGTGTCTCGGCCGATCAGAATTGCAATTTTTGTGCCTTTTTTCTAAATTTGTTCAAGGTTATTAGTATCCCAATTCAAGCATCATGGAATCACAGAGCTAGCTAACTCATCAAAATCTTGCATCCACGTACAGACCAGCTGCATTCCCCAATCTCCAAACACGCATTGAGTCTCTGCAGATGCATTGATTCCTTCAAATGCATTGGATATTCTCAATTTCAACTGACAATGAGAGTGAATCCATGTTGTCCAATGTCCATGTAGCCAAGTTTATCTTCAGTTAGATCAATACACGAAAGAATCCTTCTCTGGTCCTAATGGTTTAAGTGAATCCATTGGTTCAATATATCGGTTACCATCGAACATATGTCGGCTGACGATAAAGGCAAATCACAGGTTTGTACACGGACAATGAGAATTTTCTCTATATCGGTGAGATTTTGCAATACTTGAGGGACCTCGTTGAGTTCCATGAGATTCTCATTTGTAAACATATTTGTGGTTTTTAGGTTGGTGAAGGAATTACACAGGTTTTTACTGTTTTAAAACTTTCGACTCACCAATGACAACAAAACAGAAAACGTCTGTATGATTACACTGCGATAAAAAAATAATGCATGCGATGTGTGTTGAGCATGTCATAATGCCAGCTGTTTTGGCCAATAGTTACAATTCTCAACACCAGGTGGCGCTTTTCATCTTATCTTATCTTTGAGTTTTTGAGAAAATTACTATTTTTGGGCACATCTACACTGTAATCTAAGCTTAACCTGAAAATTTGGTGCAATTTGATTCAGTACTTTTCCCGGAATATGTATAACAACAAACACAAAAAGTCATGGTAGAAGTCTTTCGCTTTGGCGAAGCTTCGCTTCGCCCCCGCTCAGACAATGACTATTACGTCTTACGAGACTACAATTTTACCGATTTTGGTGATACTGCCAATTCGAGCGATTCTGACAATTCTGGTAATTCTGACGACAAAATTGAAATCGAATTCATCAACAGTGGAATTGCTCTGTTTGAGTCGATCAATCGAATCGGCACACTGCGACATCTCATGTTGAAAGGCGAATTTCCCGAACTGAACGCTACTCGGCTGAATTTGTCTCGTCTAGAAAGCTTTGTCATTCATCGTTTTAACGATCTATTAATGGTACCGCCGGATAGTGGGCTACTGGTAGATATACTGGCGGCACACGAACACGGCAATATTCGTGTTGGGTGTAGCAACCGACTTCGGGCCAGACGAGGCCTAGCCTTCAGTCGACAGTTGGCTGGAAATTGGCTTCGATACAACTTGTATGATAGATTGTCGATGGACAGTAATCGTACCCTTCACCAGTTCTGTGGTCGCTTCAGCTCACTCACCACTCTTGAGGTCACCATCGATTATCCAGCTAAGTATAGAACATGTAGCCCGATGCCAATGGCCATGCTGGCCCGATGTCTCTCCCAACTGACACAGCTGATCCATTTGAAACTGAATGCAGGCATCATTCCTGAAGAGGAGCGGCCACCTCAACTGCCACTGGCTCAAGTACCGTCTGTACGTCTGCTCTCCCTGGACATATTCCCATTGTCTCACAGTGACACCCAACGGCTGCATCTACACCAAATATTCCCCCAATTTGCAGGTGCTTCATCTCTCCAACAATGCTACCACATGTAAAGAATGTGGCTATGGGCTCGAGGTTGTTAATAGAACCAATTGGAGCTGTGAGGTCGATTTCAGCACCAAAAAATGGTCCAACAGTTGGCAATAGGATGTTGTCGTTGAGGGAGTATTACCCCAAGTCAGTTGCCTACTACTTAATGGTGTTGTACTTGAATGGGCTGGTGGATACTTTTCGAGTGCGACTGCAAATGAACTGGTTAACAAGATAACCAATTTCCCCGATTATTACGAAGGTAAAATTTTTGCAAAATGGTCGCAGAATGAAGGATTTTCCCTCGAAGGAAGTGCTCTTCAGGTATTTTAGATTTCATAATAAATTCAAATAATAAAATTATTGTTACTTTTAGAAATTAGAAATTTTTTTGAAGTTAGAAGTCATTCTTTTTGAAGTCAAACTATGGGTTAATGGAAATGGGGGAGATTATCAAGAAGAGACTTCTTTTGAAAATATGATGAACAAGGTCCTCATAGATCAACGAACGAATGAAACTGGATTTGACCTCTACCTGGATATGAAAAAGTTTGTTCTCATAAGTTTTCAAAAAATTATAACTGATGCAGATATTAATGAAATGGATCGACTTTCGTTAAAATTGGCCGAAAGAATTGGCAAATTAACTGGTGCACCTGTGAGAGCCAAACTACATCATATGCAGCATTACGGCGAACTTGTCAAACGATTTGGTCCTTTATATTTGTTCTGCAATTTCCGTTATGAGCTCAAACATCAACAACCAAAAGGCAAAGGCCGAAGAATGTACAACTTTCTGAATGCTCCAAAGACGATCATGGAAGAAATTCAACAAGTACGAGCTCAACGAATGGAAGAAATCAATTTTAATGAGGTTGATTTTTTTGAAGCATCACCACCGTGTGAATTTCCAAAATATATTGAAAATGAAAATACATGCAAAGACATTCATGAATCAAGTAGAGATAAACCATTTAAGACTAGCAAGAATGTCTGCATTAGTTTTGGTAAGGATCGCAGAATGTGTTGGTTTAGACCTGAAAGGTATGTGAAAAGAACTCAAGATAACAAGGAGCAATTGATATGTGTAGGTTCAATGTACAAGCTAAAACAAAATAAGTCTAATGAAGATGGTAATTGGCTAAAGCAAGATAAACGAGGACAAATTCAAGAATTGACTAAGTTGCCATCGAAACACTATATTACAGTGGATTGGCTAGATAAGTGGGCAGTTATTTATCCCAAAGATTTCATCCACGAAGAAGGTTGGACTGATGACGAGTGGTTGAAAATTAAAAAAGATGAAAAAGACAATGAAAACCAATTGGAAAATTATTGAAAACCTCAAGCCAGTAAGTGGCAATCTTGTTCGATATTGGCTTGTAAAGTGGCTTTGACTGGCTAATTTAAACAATCTAATAATAATCTAACATATTTTAATTCAAATAAATTTTAAAATTTTAAACAAGCAGTTTAATAAGTTTTTGAGATTTGAAATGAATTCATTACACGAGTGAGTATATATATACCATGGTATAATGAGTACGTAAATATATATTTACATTAACATATGTGCTTTTGAGGTATCTCAAAGTCGTAATGAAATTTCATTGCGATTAGTAGCTCTTTATAAATGATTTTCACAAAAACTAACAATGTAAAATCATAACGATTTTTCATTACGTTTGAAATCCCTTTGTAATAGAAATTCACAACAAGCCACAAGCCTATTTACAGCAAATGTTCGTCCGGAACAATCGCGCTGCAGTTAAAGGATTTTCGTTATGACTCTCGCCGCATTGTAAAGGAAATTCGTTAAGACGCGTTTTATAGCGCTGTGACTGTAATCATAGTGAATTTTCACTATGAATTAGTTTATTTCTTAAAGGAATTTCATTATGAGTGCACCTTGTTTCTGGAGAGTGTTGTTCAGACACATCCCACTGTCAGATCTCATGCTCTCGGTTGGTCGGGTGTGCACAGATTGGGCTCGAGTTCAACGGACGGAATTAAGTCGGCGACGAACGGTGCTCATCTTCCAAAACAACAAACAACTGAAGGACTATCGCGAGCAACAGAATCCATATGGAAGTGAACTGATCACACGAGTTCTTCGTGATGATGGTGAAACAGCTTGGTATCAACTTCTATCACTCAAACAGATTCGATTCAATGCCATTCGAATGCCTAAAAAGTTGACCGAAGAAGACACTTCATTTTTGATGGACATTATGCCTAACGTGACTCATCTTTCTGTGGCCTTTGTTGATCGTGCCAATATTAACTCGGCACTGATGACACTGAAACAGCTAACACGTCTCACCAATCACTACACCACCAGTCTCGAGTCCTTTACTCTCGACTTTGATTACAATTATGGCGATTCTTATCCATACGAACTTGAAAATGAAATGGACAACTGTGCAATTGCTCTGTTTGAGTCGATCAACCGAATTGGCCCACTGCGACATCTCATGATGAAAGGCATATATCCCGATTTGGATTACCCAAACACCCGATTGGATCTGTCTCGGCTGGACACATTTGTCGTACACCGATTTGTTCATCCGGTGATTGATCTCACACTGAGGGACACACCCGAGCGGGCCAATGTTCGTGTTGCAAGTGGCACTTTATTAAAACTTGATCTGGCCCTAGCCTTCAATCCACAGTTGGCCCGCAATTGTGTTCGGTTCACCGTTTTTGATCGATTCTATTCGGTACACTATGCAGACTTTCAACGGTTCTGTGACCGCTTTGTCTCACTCACCACTCTCCATGTAGCGCTTGACTCTTATAAGACAGCCGGCAATGACTCTCTGGGCCCGATGTCTCGCCCGTCTACCACAGTTGATTCACCTGTCCTTCAAGGCAGTCAACATTCCCGAGGATGAGCCACATCCTCAGCAGCCACTAGTGCCCGTGACCACTGTCCGACTACTCAGCCTCGACCTGATACACACACGGTCCCATCTCCACACTGAACGGCTGCATTTGCACGAGATATTCCCAAATTTGCAGGTTCTTGATTTCGATCATCTAATTGACGAATGTGGCTGTCGTAGACATGGAGTTTATTCAACCGATGACCGAGTCATGTCCGATCGTATTCGAGCAATCCACAACTGTATGCGTCTGGCTAGACAGCCATTTAAACGCTGTGCCAACCTGCACACCATCAGACTCAACGGTAGTTTGATCACCAAAGATCAACTGTAGCTATATTTATATTTGAATGTGCACCACGCGTGTCAAAACCACGTGCCACATATGATCTGATAAGACCTATAGTATTATATACCAAAGCATCAATACCCATGTCCCCCAAATGAGCAATTCACAAACAAAATGATCTGATAAGACCTATTATATACCAAAGCATCAATAACCAATCCATGGCCCGAATCCATGTCCCCCAAATGAGCAATTCACAAATAAAATGCCAAACACATATGTATGCATCATTTTAATCAGCAATTATAATATATGTATGACCATCATAGCAAAACAGGTAATGTGCATGCATTACGCATCTCAGCATTACGTCACATATCAATTGTAATATATAATAAGAACAATATAATAGAACCTAGCGAGTGTGAAAATAGTTTGAACATACATTGTGTTTGTTTGTTTGAGAGATTAAATAATAAGATACGACGAAAACGAAAAGAGAGACTATGCCCAGAAGGAGCAAGGCGCGACACGAGAGTGAGAGAGATAAGATAGAAAGGGAAAGTACTCTCGGAGGGTGTTGTGTTGTTGTTTGTGTATGGGGTAGAAATAGTAGAGATGTTCGGAGAGATAGTACAGGGGCGAGTAGAAATAGGCGTGTGTGGGTCCGAATGGAGAGATAGAGACACCAAGCACCAGCCATCTAACAGCAGCCACTCGACTTTTGGTTGATCGAGGTCGTCTGTCCGGGATTGATCGTCTGACCCGACTGTTCCTTCGCGCCCGCTGTAGCCGGTCCAATTCGTGCCTTAATCTCAGAGGCCATCATCAGAAAAGCCTGCTCCACATTGGTCGCGTTCTTGGCCGAGGTTTCGATGAATGGAATGGCTAAACAGAAGGAAAACAAACTCAATTAGTCCCCAAAAGACAACCAAAATCGAATCGTTACCTAGATTATCGGCAAACTCCTTAGCAGTGGCATACTCGACCACCTTCTTGGCGGTGAGATCGGCCTTGTTGCCCACCAGTAGCTTGTTCACACTGTCACAGGCGTATCGGTCAATCTCGTGCAGCCACTGCTTCACATTGTGGAACGTTTCAGCGTCCGTCACGTCGTACACCACAATGATGCCGTGTGCCCCTCGATAGTACGACGAGGTGATCGTGCGGAAGCGCTCCTGACCTGCAGTGTCCCATATCTGTGAGAAGGGGTAGAGGAAAGAAAACAAACAGTTAGCGTCAATTTACAATCAACTTTAGGAAACAAATAATAGACAGGTAAACTAAGAACTACAGAATCTATACAGAGATAACCTAACATAACCTAAAGATATATTGTACGATTAAAGGATCAATAAAGTCCTCTGTAAAAAAACCTAACCTAACCTAATCCTAAACGATACCCACACCTGCCTAACCACATAAACCTAACCTAACCTAACTCGAGAATCTCAACAGAGGTAACCTAACCTAACCTAACTCGAGAATCTCTACAGAGATAACCTAACCTAACTACAGAATCGCTACAGTAGACAATAGCCAGGTAGACAAAGAAGTACAGAATCTCAACAGAGGTAACCTAACCTAACTCGAGAATCTCTACAGAGATAACCTAACCTAACCTAACAGAATCCTTACAATAACACAATGGCCGTACCTGAAGCTTTATAGTTTTGCCATCAAGCTCAATAGTTCGTATCTTGAAGTCCACCCCAATGGTGGAGATGTACGACTCGGTGTAGGTGTCATCGGAGAAACGAAGCAACAGGCACGACTTGCCCACACCAGAGTCACCGATCAGCAACAGTTTGAATAAATAATCGCTAAAAGGGAAAAATAACAATTAGAATATTCAAACAATCAAACAATAAACTTACTAATCTGGATTCATTTTGAATGTAAAGTCTTCTAAGGAGAGAGTGGGAGGGCGATCAAAAAATACAAAAAGTAGTAACGAGACCAAAAGACAACAAAAGCAAAAGTGGTGATGAGACGAAAGGGTGACGACTTCACTTCACAGTAGTGTTGTGTGGGCGGACCTATTTACAAGATGGACCACAAGGGTTTGCGATTCTGTTGGACAAAAAAGAATCGATTAAAACAGTGAAAAAAAATAGATTAGAGGGTGTGATTGTGTGGGTATTTTTGGGTGAGAGAGTTAGCATCGAAAAAGGGGGACAGCTCCCTTCTGTTGTAACGGAGCAACACAAAACCAACACATCATCACATACAAACAATATAAAAACAATCAACTAGTGATGATGATGAAAACACGACGATGACATTCACGCCCTAATAAAACATACCACCGATATAACTACAACTACAACTAATCTGACTATCGATTGTTCATCATCGATCATCACTATCGATAGTTAGGTGTATGTGGATGTTAGTAAATAGAATAGATAAACAAAACTGATAAGAACAGTAGAAGGGATGAGTTTATCAATTTAACTTCCTAAAATAAAAAAGAGGAATCTATACTAACTGTAATACGAAAATGGGAAAATCCCCGAAGATAGATCATTGATAAGAATCACCGAGGCTGTTCATAAAGTAAGTGACATAATCTTATCAACAGAATTCGAGGGACATCCACATAAGAGGTATATAGAGTAAAGTATGACTCATAAACAAAGAATCTTATTATATCATAATAAAGAGGCAATGTGAGAGAGCCTTATCACGTGATTGACCTTATCAATCAAAGTAAAGCCAATTAATAAAACTAATTACTACTGATAAAGAAAAATAAGAACGCACACAAAAAGATAGATACGTCGTATATGAAAGGTAAGTCACTAAAAAAAAGAATTCTAAAAATATTCTGACGAAATAACATTGAAATAGAGTAATATGATGATGTAACGATAGGTATGTGAGGAGAAACTTATTGAAGAGCATAAAAAAGATGCGAAATACGAAGAAAAGCCGGAAGTTTATCAACAGCACAAAAAGACACTAATAATACCGAACCTAATAAAAAAAATATAAATTAATAAAAAAAAAGGTATTTCAAATAATAAGTTACATAATCCTGAATAATACATGACATAATGATTGATCTATATCGTATATGTTTAAATAATAACGAGGGGAAAGAAGAAGAGGAGGACATACATTCGAATAAAAAGTAGAAGCACAAACTAAACTAACCAAACAGACATTACATTACAGTAAAATATGACGACGTATGAATTATCATCATCTCGTGGTCTGTCTCTGTGTTGTATGTGTAATGCTATGTAATGTACACAGCGTGGAGGGAGGACGATCAATAAGTAACTAGACAATCATCAAAAATGATGACACATACAGTTTAGATAGAGAGGATTTTAGGATAAAAGGTGAATACGTTTTCGAATTTAGATTTATAAAAGGTATTCTAGGTAGGTTAGCTTTAGGTCGTTAGGCTAGGCAATTAGACACAGGCGATTAGACTAAATAAATATATTACAAAGGTTAAAGGTTTCAAGTCGTTAGTTAGGGTTATTCGATTAAAAGGTTAACATATTTTTACTAATAACCGATCTAACGGATCAGACGTATTAGTGACTAACGTATTAAAGCTAACGTATTAGACATAGCTATTAGAGACACTAATTACACTATTACACTAACTACAATACATACAGTGAGAGAGTGTACTCAGGTGGGTGTGCGAGTGTCTGTCTGTCTAAAGGGAGAGAACGTACATACCTGATGTTGGTAACAAAATCGAATGTGGTCGAACCGAATCCTGATGGTGGGACAGAGGAACAGGATGATGGCGTGAGTGATGAGAACCAAAAGGAACCAAAAACCGAAAACCGAATCCAAAGTAAAGTAAAATACGAAGAATACGTCTGACGACGATTAAGTGCGAGGCAGAGTGAGTGAGTGAGTGAGTAGCAGAACAGGACAGGACAGTGTAGAGTGAGTAGTACAATACAAAGTCGCCCAGTGGTGTTGTGTTGAGGGAGCCAAGGGAGCGAGTACGAACCGATCGAGTACGACGACGACGACGAAGCGAACACACACAAAACACCACTCGGACACGCATACACAGTACAAAACAATGACTATTGTGACGCAAGTGACATTAAGGGCAATCAACGTATTCAGAAAATAGAACATGTGGGCGCTGCTACCCAAAAATAAAACTAAAGATCCATTCATAAAGTTTGTTACTACATAAAACTAAACTTTTCTATTAAACTTCGTGTGGGCGCTACCATCCATAAACAAAAAACGCCACTGCAAACATTTAATCGTTGAGTTGGCCTGTCACACACACACACACCTACGTCGTTTACTACCACTACGTCTTCATTGACCAGTGCCGCTACTTCATCTATTATTAATGCCACAACTTCACAAATACACACTACACTCAACACAACCACACATTAGCACATACACATACCACTACCACACACTCAACATGACATGTACAGTTTTCGGTGGAGGTTCAATGTACTAGTTAGGTGTAAATAGGCGGTTTGTTTTGGCTGCTGCTGCCTGCTGCCTTTTTTCCTTACCTGACCAAAACAAACTAAGACGGTCATTCACGTAAAGGCTTTGGTATGAGGCCTCTTCTCTCTGTATTACCTCGTTGCTATCTTATCTTCATTTTGATCACGTGATTCGAATCGAACCTCTTATTATCACTTCCTCTTCGTCTTCTCAAATTACCAAACTGTTGCTTTTATTTTTTGGGACGTTGATTTTTGCTGGTGGAAATAGCTGCCAGCTCGTGTGTGCCGAATATAATTTCTCGTATATTCTCGTTCTGTAACTTTTACTGGTGATACTTCAAGCCTTTAGTCAATTATTTGAAGCTACTCTATATGTTTTTAATTATGTTGCGATTATAATTAAAGGTATGTCATACTGTCTTCTACTTGTTTTATTTAGTTATTAATTAATTAATTTTTATTTTATTTTAGATCTGATGTTTCGGAATGTGATTCTCTTGAAAATCTCTTTTTAAATTAGTATTAGAGGACTTTTGTTTGGTGAACTCAACAGAAGCTGTGACAGTAATATTTTATTTGTTTTTTATATATTTTATCTGATTTTTCTATTTTTATTTTATTTTTTAGTTTGGATCTCATATTACTTTTTCACGAGAATTTTAATTTGGAATGATTATTATTACTGGCCCGTACTAGGCTCATATTAAATTATTTAAAGGTTTGTAAATGTCTCTGCTATTTTGTTTTGTTTTGATTTTTAATTCTCTATTTTTAATTTTAGGATCTCTCTTTTCGGATTTTGTGATTTATCGTTAATGTCCTGAATTTAAGAACCTTATAAGAAGTGGCAGTTTGAGTACTCTCTTTTACTGTTTAGAAGTTACAGTAGACACCTTTCAAGGTTTTTTTAATATTATATTTTAATTTATTTTATCTGATTTTGTGGGATTTTTTAAAATGTTTTTAGTTTGGATCTCCTTCTGCTTGTTTTTGTTCACGAGCTTTTAATTACGACGTAAATTTTACGTGATTATTAATAAGGTTTGTAAATGTCTCTATTTTTTTTAAGTTACTAATTTTTTATTGATTTTTATTTATAAGAATCTCTTTTCGGAATTTGATTTGAGTATCTTAAGAGAAGTAGGAACTGCTGTTCCGAGTACTGTAAACTGTCGTTTCCAAGAAGAATCCACCAGAAGCTTCCAAGGTTTGATTTGATTTTTTGTTTATTTATTCTGATTTTTCAATTTTTATCTTTTTTAGTTTGGATTTCATACTATTTTTTGGTTCACGGGCTTTTTATCGTTTGAAAATAATGAAAAGTTAGTTTAATTTTATGTCTATTGTAGTGATTAATTCTTTTTTGTTTTTATATTTATTATTTTAGAATCTCTACTCTCGGAATCGAAAACATTCTGAATTATTTAGTCTTAATATAAGACTTTAGTTTGAGTACTCCCTCGTATTGTCTAGAATCCACCAGAAGCTTCGATAGTATGTTTAGAATATTTATTTATGTTTATTTTATCTAATTTTGCGATTTTTTAATCTTTTTATTAGTTTGGATTTCATATTATTTTTTGTTCACGAGCTTTTATTAGTGAATTAAAAAAAAGGTTTGTAAATGTCTATTTGTTTTTTAGTAATTCTTTATTTTTCTATTTATTATTTTAGATTCTTTGTCGGAGTGTTCTGAATGTTGAGAATCTTATAAAGTAAAGAGAATTCAAGAATCCTCTTTCATACTTTCATATTTGATTCAGAAGCTTCAGGTTTGTCATGATATTTATTTTTGTTTTATCTAATTTTGGATTTTTTTAATATTTTTTTTAGAAAGAAGCTTTTTCCGTTTTTATTTCGGTTCGGGAACTTTTCTTCTTATTCTTAGCCGAGCCCTCGATTTTTAAAATTCCTGTTCTACTTATACGAATCGGTCTTTTGGATTTTCTCGAATTCTTTCGATTCGAAAATGTTCTGAATGATAATTCATCAATCAGACTACTGAAGATTTGGTTTCACTCTCAAGCTCACCAGAAACTCGAGGTTTGATATTATTTTTATTTATTTTATCTGATTTTGTGATTTTTTTTCTTTTTAGAAAGAGGATTATCCGTTTTTGGTTAACGAATCCGTTTTTTCGTATTATTTCTTATACGAATCCGCATTTTAAAATTAAGTTTATTTTGGATAGTTTCCGAATTCTCTCGATTTTTCCTCTTCTGAGAATTCAATCAGACTTTCTGTTTTGGTAACCCTTGCACTATTCTGTCAGAAGCTAGAGGTTAGATATTTTTATGATTTATTTAATTCAATTTTGTGATTTTTTTTACTTTTTAGAAAGAGGATTTTCTTCGTTTTTATTTTGGTTCTCGAGCTTTAATTTTTTTTAATGCTGAATTCCCGATTTATATTTCTTGTTCTCGTCGACATTTTGGTCATCTTCTTTTTGATTGTTTATCACTAATATAAACAACAGAATGTCGGAATCGTCAGGAGAATTAAAGTTTGGTGAAGAGGAAGAATATTTGAGCAAGAGTGAGGATGTTGATGGTCAAGAAGGAGGATCGTCTCAAGCGCGAGGAAAGTCTTATATATCAGAAAGTGCTTCAGTTCGGGAAAATCTTATCCCGGTGAATGCTTCTCCAGTCCCGGAGAAGAAAGTTCTACTTAAGAATCCGCCTCTAGTCACGGAAATTATCAAATCTCAACTCACGGAGAATTATTCTCCACCAACAATTCAGGAAAATCATTCACCCATTCAGGATCAAAATCTTCCTTTAAATCTTATGAAACAATCTGTCAAAGAAGAGCCACTTTCAATCCGAAACGTTGCTGAGGATGGTCAAGATGAATTTTTTCGTGATCTCGACATTCAGGAAAGTCGAGAAATCGTATACGAAAATCCTATGGAAAATCCTGCTGTTGCCGAATCCTCGGGAGAATTAAAGCTTGGTGATAATGAGGATGTTGATCAACAAGGAGGATCGTCTCAAGCTATTGATATTCCGCGAAAATCAGTAGAAATTCCTCATCAACAAGGAGGATCGTCTAAAGCTCGTGGTAAATCTTACATCTCAGAAAGTGCTTCAGTTCTGGAAAATCCTTTCCCGGTGAATCCTTTTCCAGTGCCAGAGAAGAATAAATTTATCTTGAAGATACCGTTCCTAGTCAAGGATAATCCTCCTTCAGCTCTGGAGTATTTAGCTGACATGGTAGATACTCCTGCTTATGAGGAGATGGCTATTCCGGAGTCGTGGAAAATCCCCAATTCCCAAGTCGTGGAAAATCCTTCTGAAATCCCGCAGAATCATACTCAACTTATCGGGAAAAATTCTACTACGTTCGAAGAAAATCTTCCTGCTATTCAGGGAAATGCTACTTTGATTCCGGATAATCCTTCTCCAGCTCAGGGGAGTTTGCATATCGAAGGAACTTCTTTTATAGTCAAGGAAAGTCTTTTGGAGTGCTACCAAAATTCTGCCGCTCAGGAAAGTTCTCATTTAATTTTGGAGAACCCTTCTCCAGCTCTGGGAAATGTTCTTATTGAAGAAGATTCTTCTAAAATCACGGAAACTGGTTCTAATGTTTCTGGAAATGTTTCTCAAATTCCGGATAATCCTTCTCCAGCTCAGGGGAGTTTACATATCGAAGGAGCTTCTTTTCTAGTCAAGGAAAGTCTTTTGGAGTGCTACCAAAATTTTCACAATCATGAAAGTTACACCTTAATTCCGGATAATCTTTCTCCACCTCTACGAAATCTGCATATCGATGAAACTACTTCTCAAGTCAAGGATGATCTTTCTCTAGTCGTAGTGGACCCAGCCCTCACCCAACCCATCCCCCAACCCCTGAGCACCATGCACGTTAATGATCTGCCCGACGACTGTATCCGTCTCTTTCTACAGCGTCTCACCCCCCTCTCCGAACTAGTCTCGAAAGCTTTTGTATGTCATCGCTGGATTGCCCCGATTGCCCAGATCATCCGCGTTCAACCAATTCCCGCTCATTCTCTGAAGCTATTTGATTTTGATCACAACATTGACAACTACAACGAGCTCGCCCTGATGCAGTACAACCTGATGGAGCTCAACCCGAGCGCTCCTGTTCTACGAACTGGTGACTATCAGGAAGATCATCTCTTTATGCGTTCGTTTCAGTATGAAAGTACTGACTATATCGTGGAAGTTTTGGTGGCGCTGTTCCAGGAAACCTGTACTACTCTACTTTTGAATTCGTTGGTTGTGGATCATGCTGCATTGGTTGAATCGATGGTTAACTTGGTTACTCTGACCCTGGTGGAGTTGCCTGACTGTACCAAGGCGCAGAATCGTATTTGGTCGGCGCTGAATTCGATTTCTTCGTGCGTGAATGTTCATATCCTCAATGCTGGTTCTGTGGCATTCGAAGTTGAAGAAATGGATTTTCTTGCGCGTTTGGTGAACTTTACTTTGGATAACTATTCTTCGTGTAATTTGATGGAAATCCTTAGCAAGCTCAGCTCGGACTGTCGCGCTCTTCAAATTGGTCCTTTCGAGAACGGGGCTGATGTTCTGGCTCAGCTTATTTATGGAAATCCTGAAATGGTTGGTGGTCTAACTCATCTCACTATTCGTCCTACTGAAGAAGTGATGCAATTTATAATTCACGATGAGGATGATCTCCTTGAACCAAACGATCTTAATGATCACTATGAAAACAATTACGGAATGCACAAGAGGATGCTTCTACTGATCTCGCAACATTTCCTTGCATTACAATATCTGAACCTTGAATTTGCTGCCGTTCTAACCCTTTCTGACATTATGCGTGCTCTGGAAAATTTGATCCATTTGGAAACTGTTCAGTTTGTGAGTAGTTACGATATGCGCGCTGGTCAGTGGTTTCGTACTCTTCGACAGGGTCATGATGCCTTGTTGCCACCGCCCCCACCGCCTGTTCCACTCATTCCCCATCTCACAATTCGTAGTGTTCGCATGGTGAAGCGCAACTATCTTGCTCTGGACGATGACATTAAGCTGTGGAATCATCTCTATCCACCATTTCCTGTCGAACGTCTGCTCAACCGCCCTAATGTACCCCCTGTCCGGTCAACTCTCTTCCCCGCACTCGAAGAAGTGATCATCATTGTGAACACTGACAACTGTCTCGAATGGTTCAACTATAGTCGTGATTCTATTGACTCGTACCGACGACGACTCATTCGTCATCTGCCCCTGAATGCACCATTTGAGGAGTTGGCACTGTTTGACGTTGCAGTCGGTCTACTGAATCGTGACTACTTTTCGGGTGCTGACGCGAAAGTTGAAATGGAACAACGACGTGAACTGCTGGTTCAAGCCCGACTGATGCACGCCCGCAATCCGGACATGGCAGAAGAGGATCGTGAACGGATTCGAATTATGATGCTTGGCCATCATATGGACCGAATGAATGCGGTCGGGGTGCGTGGTCATGCTCTACAGGCGGTTGAAGAAGTCGATGAGGCCTTGCTTCGTCATGTGATCTGAACACGAATCGTCAACGTGGATTTTACCTTATCTGTGAACGTTATCTGTGAACATGCATCTTTATCTTTATCTCTTCATAATTCACCTTTCAAAATGTGTTGCATTTGGCATTAACGCACTTTTAAACTCTGATCTGATCTCTTTATCTCTGATTTCTAATACTTTATCTACTTATTCTTGTCAAACTTAACCCTTTCATTCCCCGGTCATTTTTTATTTATATCCCTATTTGTGTTATCTTTTTATTGAGATTTAATATATACTTTCTGAAAGTCTTTCACGATTAACTACTACTACAGGTAGTAGTTAACCCTTTCGCTCCCCTGTTGCTTTATCCATCTTTTTACATTATGCTCAAAACATGTGTCTTTTTCTGATCTCTGATACTTTGATCTGTGAACACAACAACATATAGCTTTATTATATCTACCTATTCTTGTCAACATTACTTAACCCGTTCATTCCCCCCACTTTTTACTTTTTACATTGAAATATTTGTATTATTGTTTCGTTTTTAAATATATATAAAATAAAATGTTTCCGATTTACTACCTGTACTATCTAATAGTTAACCCTTTCATTCCCTATCGATAGTGAGAATCGATTATTATCGAAATAATTTTAAAAAATAGAGCGCGCGAATAATCAAATTCATTTTATTATACATTGAATAATAATAGTAGTAGTGGAGACGAAATAGTATAATTATGTTAAATGTTGTACCTGGGGTAATAATAATAGAAGATCAAAGTTAGAGATTAAAGATGAAATGAGAGATGTTCATAAATGAGATGCGTTTGTTTTGTATGAGTATGAAATAGATGAGTGAATGAATGCGCATGCGTCTTTTTCTTCGAGATGGAATCTTCACTGCGGTATAATCTGCACCGACACCTTCGGTTCATTCGCTCCAAAAGCATTCAAATTAATATCTCGATTCAGCAAGTCCGTCAGTGTAGACAGTTCCACCAGAATGAGTCCCGCCTCACCATCATCGCCCTCCATAATGTGATAAGTGTCCTCAACCGAAGAGGCCGCCCCACCATTGCTACCATCCAGTGCCGAAATGTACTTCTTGACAAAGTCCACGCCCGAGTGGGGAGAAGAGGTAAAGGTTGAGAGGGAGAGAGGAATAAAACAGTGACCCTGGTCGTCAATGTTCACGGTCACAACCCAGGTGCAGTGTAGGAAACGCTTTTGAGTGCAAACCAAATCACGGATAGACTCGAAAACTGCTCGATTAGTGAAGGGTGAAGTAGTTGAGAAACGTAATTGAGAGAGAGGGAGTGACCGAAAGAGGGCGGTAAGAGCGATCCAACAGGTAAATCCTAAAATAGAAAAAAACACGATTAGAATCATCAAAAAAAAACTTAAAACCATCAAAAAAGTTTCAAAATAATCTAAAAGCATCAAACCCAAACTCACCAGAATCCTCAACCTTCAAATTGTCCAACGTCAGCCTCTCAACCAGAATCAGCGACTCAAAGAGTGCAACCAACGAACCCGCGGCAGCAGTCACAGTCAAGTCAGTCAACTTCAGTTCAGTCAAATTGACACATTTCGCAGTCTCCTCAAACGGATCCCTCGGTGCCTCATCGAACCAGTTTGCACACGAACCCAATTCTAAATGAGTCAACTTGCGATGACCCAAGCGCGACAACACTTGAGCAAACTCATCCGAACTCAAATCCTTGATAGAGCACAGTGAAAACATTTCCAAGTTTGTAAACTGCATCAACGCATCAATGATCGCCTGTAGTCGATCCTCACGGGTCTTGGGCGCGTTCGAGTCCACCAGCAGCCTCTGCAGTACGAAACCATTCTTCGAATCGAGTCTCAGTGCGTGCACAGAACGGAAAGCGACCATCGACGAGAAAAAGTCAGTCAAACAGACGGGAGCATCAGGATTGGTCGCCGCCTTTGCATCATCAAACAAATTCAACACAGACAGTGTCTTGAGCGATCCAAATGGATCAATTGGCTGATCGGCGGCATGTTGTACCAGCTCTTGTAGGACAAACAGGGGCACAGTGCCAAATTTGAGCAACTGAACCGAGCCCAAATGATGGTGAAGCAGGGAAAATTGACGCCAAAATGCACAAATCTTCTCCTGTCTCGAGGAATTCTTGTTCTGATTGGTGGGCGTGCTGCTACTGTTGGTCGTGGACGAGGGCGATGAGGTCACCGAGTCCGTAGTTCCATCTTTAGTTCCCGAGGACGGTATGCGCACACCCTCAAAGTCCAACAGTGTCACCATGTTTGGTCCGATAATCTTCGATGACAGGTGGGACCAGTCGAGTATGGGCAGACCGCGGAAGCGGAGTCGGGTCCAGATGGGCGTAATGGTGGTCAGCTGGTACCAGAAGCGGCTCGTCTGACGGAGGCTGATGATGTCACGGGTGTCGAGGTAGTCCAAAATCTATGCAAAACAAACAAAGAGAAAAGACAAAACAAAAGGTCAATAAACAATCAAATAAAACGTCACACAAACAGAAAACAATCAAAAGAAGACAACGTTCATTGTGTTGCACACGATGATCAGTTCTATACAAAGTGACCGCTTTTTTAGTTGTCCAGTGTGTTATCCATAAATTTGCAACCAAAGCAAACCAAAAAGCGGATCACTTGATACGAAATTAGGACACAAAACGATGATCACTACTAGACAGACAATAAATAGAAAAAAGCAAAACAAAAAGACAAAGTCCATTGTGTTGCACACGATGATCAAGTCTCTACAAAGTGATTAATCTTTGGCTTGTAAATAGCAATCGATTGATATCCAACAGGCCAAAGAATAATCACTTCATAAGAAATTAGACACAAAACAATGAACAGACAGACATAATAAAACAAATAAACAGAAAGGAAAAAAAGAAGCAGGACAATGAGACAGAAAAGAAGACAAAGTTCATTGTGTTGCACACGATGATCAAGTACAAAGTATTAATTCTATACAAAGTGTTAATTTTCATATGATCACCACTGAATTATCACACAGCACGATGATTGCATATGAAAATTAGTCACTTCATACGAAATTAGCCACACAAAAAATGAACAGACAGACAAAGAAAACAAACAAAGACAATGTGTTCCACGATGATCGAGTCTATACAAAGTGATCAGCTTTCTTCTTTCTATGCTGTTTCACAAATAGACAGCGACTAAAAAAAAGAAGAGAGCCGAGTCACTTCATACGAAATTAGGACAGAAAAAATGAAAATAAAAAAATAAAAGCGAGACAATGAGACAGACAAACAAACAAAAGGGAAGACAATCATGTTCAGTGAGGTCGATTGGGGTTCGAGTTGCACACGATAAAGTATCTGTACAAAGTGTTAATTTTCATATGATCACCACTGAATTATCACTCATATTATAACACACAGCATGATGATACCAAATGAAAATTAGTCACTTCATAAGAAAGTACGTAGTAATGCAAAACAAAAACCAATGAACAATTAGACATAAAGGGATAGGACACAAAGGGAAACTAGTGTTGCAAGTGTGTTGTTCAACCGATGACCACTGTCTTACAGAATGAGGAATACTGATGCAGACAAAGAGCTGAATCACATTGAATCCGTGCAGAATGTTTTACCTGCACCAATAAAACCTCACTTCATAAGAACAAAATTAACAAACAAACAAATGCAACACAGACAGGCAAAAAGGAAACAATAGGAAAAGGAAAACAAACAGACGTGCTCGTATACAATGTTTGTTCAACGATGCTCGGGTCTTACAAAGTGAGTACCATTTGCCAGCCCACTGTTGCTGAATTACTTTGATTCCAACAATGAAAATACAAATGGAAATTCACATCATAAGAAATCAACAAACAATGCACGGATAGACGAAAGACAATAAAGACAAGGACAAAAATAGACAAACAAATGGACAAAGAAACAATAAACAAACAACACAGAAGGACACTTACCTTAACCAGTGACGACAAACTGGTGGTAAAACTGTTGAGCACCGAACAGTGCTTCTGCAGGTACTTGGCATATTTGCTCACCACCTGACTACTGTTCTGCCTGACCCGGTTGTTCTGTTCACCAGTCATGTGCATGATCGCATTCAACTTGTCCTCCAACATTCTCGTACTGTACGGTGTGGATGTCATCGACTGTTGACCATGACCTTGACCATGACCCCCACCATGATGACCTCCATTATGATGAGCATTGTAGTAACTACGAGCATAGTTCTGTGCAGCAGACGGTTTCGAGTGTTGTTGCTTCGAGGACAGTAGTGAGCCGGGGTTAACCGATGAAGGGTAGTAGGAACCATTGGCTCGACTGTTCGAGGTAGGGTAGGGCAAGGTCTTGTCTTTCAGTACAACTTGATGACCATTCGAGGTGTTCGCGAGACGGTACACGTGATTGATCGAGGGTTGAAAGTTCAAAGTTGAATTCGATGACGATTGTGAACCTTGATGAACCTTCATACTTGAGGATGATGATGAATATTGTCCATATGGTCCTGAAAGGGGTTAATCATAAATGAAGATACTGAACAAATAGACAGAAGACACAACTTACCCTGAAAATGTTTCCCGCGCTTTCCACTTCCACCATAACCTCCATTACTCCTACCCATCGGCGGCACCATTTGCTGCATCTTACCACTGTGCAGCTGTTGCTGTGATTGTCCACCAAACTGCGCATGTGCACTCGCACTACCAGCACTTCCATAACCGTTGAGCATCATTTCGAGTGTCTTCCGTCCACCACCAAGTCCGGGCACAATCGACGCACCAGCACCGCCACCTCTTTTACCATATTTTCCTCCTCCTTTACCTCCACCCATCGATGGACCATTCATAAATGAGGGATAACCCGAATTGGTATTGCCATTCTTGAGTAAAGATGATGATGCTCCCTTCATAGATGGAATGTTGTTGTTGCCGTGTTGTGAATGGGAGGCAAGAGTGGATCGTCCAAATGAGCGAATGTCCGAGTCGAACGTCTCCATTGGATCGACAAACTCACTACTACTTCCGTTTGTCATTGCTTTACTCAGATCCTTGTTGTTGTTCGCTGTACTCGACTGTACTCCACTTGACTTCAACTTATCTTCCGGTGTGAGACAATTCTGTGTAAGTGGGCGAAAAATAAAACAATTAGATCACGCATGCGTACTAGATAATAAACATTAATAGAGATAAAGATGATTAAAAAACAAATATGCGCATGCGCTGCACACTTCCGATGAAGCAGGATTCTTTAGACTAACAGCAATTCATCGTATTGACCGCCTTATAATATATACACGTTGATACAGTGAAGGACGACGATAAATACAAAGAAATGCTTGTTAATCAAAAGCAAATTAGCGTGCGCATGCGCAGCAGCAGCAAGTCCACACAGCACAATCCACTTCCTTCCGGGGGCCGATGATGTTGTATGTACCAGATGACCTCAATCTGGACTTTGATCTGTATGGTCAATAGAACGCGTTGAAATGCGCAGAATCAAAGCCCAGATATAAGATCATTCAGTAATAAAGTGTCCAGTGGATTGTTGCGCGCGCAAATTCAAATTCATGCGCATGCGTGTTAAAAGCAAACAAAATCTAAAAATCCACTTACCGGACAAATAAAACAGGTGGGTTCCTTGAGAAACACCCCTTCCGGCACACATTCCAAATGGAACAAACAGAAACATCGGGCACACATCAAATTGGGCAACATATTTCGCCGTCCAGTACAGTGAGCACTACACGGCTGACGAGTGTTGGAAGCAGCCGCTGCAGAAGGTGATGAACTGGCCGATACAATGCCCACCATTGGTTCGATTGCATCGATAGTGGACGAGTCGAGTATCGATCTACCGTGACTAGAATCGGCCAGCATCAGCTCCGATGGTAGTTCAGTTGAGTACGAGTGATGTTGCTGCTGTTGAGAATGATGATGTCCGTTGATCGATTGTCGAGGCATCAGAGAGGAGGACGATCGTTTTGATGATAAACCCTGGGGATGGGGAGGGAAGGAAGGAAGAGGAGAAAAAACAAAATAGGGTTAGTAAATAATAAACAATACATGAGACAAGCAAATAACGCAAAACAATAAAAAAAGACAATGTTCATGATGATGAAATGAACCAAGTGGAAAATCACTTCTGCCCAGTACTCAGTTTCTCAACATATTCTGAAGTGAGTGCTGAGGCAGAAGCAAACGTACCACTTCATAAGGAAAACAATGAACACCAATAAGGGAAAGCACACAGGTAAATAGACAAATAGACAACAAAACAAAGCAGACAATTAACAAACAAACAATGTTCGAGGATGACAAAATGTTGTTCATTGTTTGTTGCACGATGATCAGTTCTGTACAAAGTGAACTGTTTTGGACGGCCTGCACTGATTCACAAAATACACAGCACGCAAACACGACCAATACAGTGCCACTTCATAAGACACAGTACAGCCAATGAACAATCAAAAAACAATGCAAAACAATGTTCGAGGACAATGTTCATTGTGTTGCACGATGATGCTCAGTTCTATACAAAGTGGACTTCCTCTGGACAACTGCACTGTTTCACAAAATAGACAGCGTACACAATTGACCAGAGATGAGCCACTTCATAAGACACAGTACTGTGACAACAAATGAACAAAAATAGAAAACAAAGAAAACAAAGAAAATCAACAAAGACAATGTTCATTGTTCCAAACGACGACGACGATCCAAAAGTCTTACCAAATGCATGACATGGCCTCAATAGTGCTGTTTCACACTTAATTTGCAGCTCAAATGAAATCATGTTCACGCACTTAATAAGAAACGCAAAATAGGCAAGGAAACAATGAAAACAAAACAAAAAACAATAGGAAACGATAATGCACGTGCGCACAATTGTTTGTTTGGTTTGATGGAGGGTCTTAAACAAAATGATTGGTTTTCTTCCAGTTGCAATGCAAAAAGAAGAAACCCAAATCACTTCATAAGAACAAAATTGAACAAACAATGCGCACACAAACACAAATACTAGACACATTGTCTATTATGCAAATGCAATAGAACAATAAGAAACGATGCACGTACGCACAATTGTTTGTTTGGTTTGATGAAGGGTCTTACACAAAGAGAATGTTGCTGCGTTAGCTATTTTGAAAAAAAAACAGCTAAAGCGCAGCAAAAAATCCCTTCATAAGAACAAAATTGAACAAACAATGCGCACACAAACACAAATACTAGACACATTGTCTATTATTATGCAAATGCAATAGAACAATAGGAAACGATGCACGTGCACGTACGCACAATTGTTTGGTTTGATGAAGGGTCTTACACAAAGAGAAAGCTGTTGTTGTAGTTTTTGTAGAACAAAAAATAAAACAACAGCTTTCTCTTCATGAGAACAAAATTGAACAAACAATGCGCACACAAACACAAATACTAGACATTGTCTATTATGCAAAAGACAATAGGAAATGCAGACAAAATCGAGGAAAATGCAAACTACAGGTAAAACAGCAAAAAAGGGACCTACCTTTTGCACAAGTTGCGAGGTGATCTGCTGTTTGGGCAACTTAATCTTCAGTGACGGAACAGGCGATGCGGAATTGCTCCTCATTTTACTATCTTCCTGTTTGATGTTCGTGGTCGACTGTTGACCCTGTTCAGCATTCTGTTGACCTTGTTGCTGTTGCATGTTCAACATCTTCTGTTCCTCCAGCGCCTTCCTCTTCATATTGTCCTCGTGCACCTGTTGGAGCAGTTGCTTCTGTAGATTGAGTCGTCGTTCGAGTTTGGCAGACGAAGTGCCCGAGTTACGGCTCACAGACGACACAGATGGATTCGACATCGAGTCCTGTGAGTTACCGTTCGAGAGTGAGTCCCTCAGGCCACCCGAACTATTTTTGGTCTTCTTCACCGCGGGCAGCAGTGCAAAGTTGTCCTCATCGTAGCGAGATGGCCACACTCGCTTCCGTTTACCACGACCAAATCCAACCGGACCATGACCACCACCACGTGACGACTCACTCCGTTGCTGTTGTTGTTCATGACCATCATTATCCTGTTTGATCAATCGATTCTTATTGGGCGAATGACTACCACCCCGGCCAGGTCCTTTCCCGGGCGTATGACCACCCCGTGCACCACCACGAATGTGTCGGTACGGATTCTTGTACACGCCCTGGGTGGCCTGTTGAAAGTACATTGGCCGCTGGACATAGTTGCAGCCACGTTGGAGAGCGGCGCGGACAATCTCATCCGGTGGACGCCACACTGGCTGCTTGGCATAGGTGAAATTCTCCTTGGCGAGGCCACATTCGGGATGACGTTTTACTGTGAAAAGAGGGGGGAAGAAAAGAAAAAGGAATTAGTAAATCAAATAATAACAGAATCGTAAACCCGAAACTAAAGATCCCTATACTATCAAAAAAATATATAGAATCCTATCTCACTAACAAACAGAATCGTATAATTTCGAAACAAAAGACAAGACAACATGTTCATTGTGTTGCACGATGATCAGTTCTATACAAAGTGAAGCTCATGGCCCGGCCGACACTGTTTCACAAATACACAACATATGCAGTTATAGACAAAGCCATGAATCGTCACTTCATACGAAATTAGAAACACAAAAAACAATGAACAAACAAAATAGACAAACAAACAACAAAGCAAACAATAAAGAAAGGACAACATGTTCATTGTGTTGCACGATGATCAAGTCTATACAAAGTGACCATCACCCTTGGCCCAGTACTGATTCTCAAATATATACAGTGTCATTTGGGCGAAGGGCGACGGGTCACCTCATAAGAAAGCAATGAACAATAAAAGGTACCCAAACAAAAGGTAGAAAACAAAGCAGACAATTAACAAACAAAAGAGGAAGGACAATGTTCATTGTGTTGTTCCACGATGATCCCTTCTATACAAAGTGATATTCATTGGTCGGTCCACTCTGTTTCACAAATACACAAAATATGCAGAATACACAAACCAATGAATAGTCACTTCATACGAAATTAGAAACACAAAACAATGAACAAAATAGACAAACAAAGGAAACAAAGAAAAACAACAAAGAGGAAAACAATGTTCATTGTGTTCCAAGTGCGATGATGATCCAAAAAATCTTACGAAGTAAATTGATATCTCAGGAAATGCTGTTTCACATATTTGCAGCGCAAATTCAGAGATATCAATCGCACCTAATAAGACACACACATGCACAATAGGCAAAAGGAAACAATGAAAACAAATAAAACAAAATAGGGACAGGTGAGAAAAGACAAAGACAATGTTGAGTTGTGTTGCAGTGATGATCAGTTCTATACAAAGCGAATTGTTCTTGTTTAAGCGCTGTTTTCACAAATGCACAGAACAACTAATACAAGAACAACGTCACTTCATACGAAATTAGAAACACACAAAACAACATGAACAAACAAAATAGACAACAAAGAAAACAATAAAGGACACGGTAAACACTAAACAAACAAAAGAATCCCACCCCCTCAAAACAACAACAACAGAATATATTCTATACTACTTACAGTAACCATTCAGCTCAACGTAACTCCTCAGCTTGGCAGTCCCGTCCGGTGGGTAATAGTACACATCGCCGGCCTTCTTCTCAGTGGTGGACGAGCCACGAATTACGAGTTCACGCTTCCAGCCCTGATGAAACGGAATTTGCATATTCTTGTACTGTTCCGCAGAGTAGGGTCGAATCTGAGAATAAAGGATATAAATAAGAATCGGTTCCAGAATCATAACCACTTACGCATGCGCCAACAAATTCCTTCCACTTGTAGATGCCGTGTTCGTTGAGTTTGTCCGGGGTGATCACCACCTCCTCATCTTCGTTCGGATTCGGTGACTGAGAATCGTCTTCCTCTTCCTCCTCTTCGTCGTCCATCATCATCATCGACTGTTCATGTTGTTGATTGTCATGATCAGCTTCCATTGAGACATTCGAGGATGGAATCACTTCAGACTCTTCTTCCTCCTCCTCATCATCATCAATTTCGTGTTTAACAATGTTTGACTGTTTCGTTTGTTGTTGTGCGTAGTCTTCCTCCTCCTCCTCATCGTCCATCATCAGCTCACCCTCCTCATCGTCCTCATCATGTAGCTCAGCCTTGACATCGTCAATTGGCTCAATTGGCGGTGATGGTATCTCCTCGTCCGACTCCTCATCGTCATCCTCAGCTTCGGGCGGCTGCACTTGAGACTGCACCACCATTTCATCGTCCTCCTCCTCCTCTTCTTCCTCCTCATCAGACGAACCCGAACCGGAACCTGATGATGAGGACGAGGACGAGTCATCGCCCGAAGACGAATCCGAATTGTGTATTTGCTGTTGTTGTGCTTCCTGTAGCTGTTGTCGCTGTTGAAGCTGTGCACGCAACTGTTGCTCTATATCTTCATCAAACTCATCATCGTCCTCCTCTTCCTCCTCCTCCTCGTTATCGTCACCCTCATTTGAGATTACAATCTCCTGATTTTGTACATCAAAGTCGTCACCATCAATTTCGTATTCACAGTCGGAAGACATCTTTTGGGCTGATGATGATGGTCTTCAAGTAGAAGATAACTTTGTAACGTAATGCATCAATACACGAACCAGAAGAAAATAGTAATCAAATCTTCTAAATAGGATCAGATCGTAATTAAAGAAATAATATCTTCGTAAATACGCGGGAAAAAGTTGAGGTTCCCAAAAATGAGATAATAATCGTAATAATAAATAATAAATATTGAGGTCAAAGTTCGTGAGTTCCCAGAAAATGCGAATTAGAAAGCACAGTAGATCAGTCCTGTGAAATAAAAAACGGGAAATTAGAAATATGAATAAGAATAATAACCGAAATAGTAACAAAAAGTAACCGAATATACCCGTGATATTACCCCCGGGGAATAGAATATTCTCAGATTCCGGTAATGTCACGGGTACTCAGAATATTCTGCACTCAAATAAAGAGCTACATATACACGAGATAGCCGGATACCCGGGATATGAACTAGTGACATTACCCAAAGAATCGAATATTCTCGGAATCTGGTATTGTCGTAAAGGACGTACTCGGGTATTCTCAGAATATTCTGTACTCTAAGAGTTACACGAATACCCCGAGAATAACCGAATCCGGAATAAATACTCGTGACACTACTCCCGAGGATCGAATATTCTCGAAATCCGGTAATGTATTCACAAGTACAGGGCTTTCGGTTATTCTCAGAATATTCTGCACTCAAATAAAGAGCTACATATACACGAGATAGCCGGATACCCAGTAAGTACTTGGGACATCACCCAAAGAATCGAATATTCTCGGAATCGGGTATTGTCGTAAAGTACGTACTCGGAAATACTCAAAATATTCTGTAAGACGAATATCTAAAACAAGGAAAACCCGGACCCGGAATACGTAAAAAAGAGGATCAACTTACGTTTACAAATAATAAACCAGAATCTTGTTGTACAAATCAGGATAATAATAAGTCTCAGAATAAAAGCAAAATAATTCAGTTTTTGATTTGCTTTGTTCACGTTCAGAATTCCCAAAGAGAATGACCAGAAATATATGTATTACAGAAAAGGTAAATAATTCAGTCCCGCAAAAAAAGGTTACGACCTAAAAATAGAAAAAATCATAAATAGGTTAGGTGACATGTCGAACAGGTAATTATTACCTTATTATGTAGTTCAGAAATCCCAAAAATAATCGGTGGTATAAAATCGAACAGAAATAGCGAGATCTAAAAATAGATATATATCAGTAATCAGTCACGTGAGGATCATCCAAAATAATATTAAATAATAAGGTTACCTGGGTTCGATTTGAAAAATGATAGATAGAATCAAAGTAAGGTAACGTGAAGACTACAATGTCATACGATCATATTCCAAAAATATATCAAAATACCCAAAGATCTGAAAATAGATAACAGTTGTCAGTAATCACGTGATGATGATCATCATAATGATAATAGAAAGTTGTCATACCTGAGGTTACCGAACTAATCACAACAAAACGATAATACGACTCCAAAATATGACTCCAAAGCCGTATGGATCATATGCGGACAGCAATACCATACGATCTGTAAAATAGATAGGGTAATTAGGATAGTGTCACGTGATGATGATAATCGAAAAGATGATGACACTTACCGTAAACCGTGAAATAGGAAGCCGTGACAGTGTTAGGTTACGATGTCACGATGTGATGATGTTCAAGTTCGATGTTGTTTGGTTGACGATGTACTGCTGGCTACTACAACTGCTGGTGTTGATGCTGCTGTCGTGACATATTAACCCATATAACCATAATATTCCGTGATGATGTTCACTTTAGTGATAGTTGAACATCCGTGAACGTGATGATGATCGAGAGGATGTTCGACTCGTCCAGGGAATGTCACTTGTGTGTTGGATCGAGAGTGGAGCGAGCACGGCAGGAACAGGACAAAGGACTCACGAAATGGCTCACGCTCACTACATCACACACAGAAGAGGAAAGTGAGAGCGCGGAGGGCACTGTGCTGGTTGGTTGGTTGGTTGTGTGCCGAACACGAACAAATGTTCACGTCCGCTCACGCGGTCGACTGTGGTGGTACAACTGTCCACTGTGGTGGCGCGCCAGGCCAGCTTTAGGCAGCTGCACACCACCCGGCACCTCTTCACTTCGGCTGAGGAATGGACCGCCTGGATCGAGCCTCTTCTCACGGGTGGCACGGACTTCAACTTTGACACTACTACTTCGGGTGAAGGATGCGGTTGATCACGTGTTCACGATGATCTTGTTGAACATCATACATGGCAGAAAAATGAGCTTCGATCATCATCATCGTCGACCTAATCAACATTCATATCAAAACAGACAACATTACGTTCTACTGCACAGTAGAACAAAACATACAGCGAGAGTGAGAAACTTTCACGCCAAGCGCCGAGTACTTCTCTCGAAATCTTCCCGGCAAAAGTGTATGTTTTGTTTTGATATTTTCGCTCCCACGTGACGCATAATTAATTACATTTTTTTATTATTGATTTATTTAATTTATTTAAATTAATTAAATAATTATGATAATAATAATAATAATAATTTTTATTTATGTATTTAAATAGATAACTTGAATATATTAAATAATGAAGACAAAGTCGGGAGAATGAATACAAATCCGAACAGCCAATAATAATCGGGAACACATTCGAATGCACCAAAACTGACCAATCAGAAGAGATCACCTGTCATGTGACTCTTCCGAACAGCCAATCATAATCGAGTACACATTCGAATGCACCAAAACTGACCAATCAGAAGAGATCATTCATCCGAACAACCACACTAAATATCAAATTCGGAGTTGAACTTTCTAAAGTGCCGCAATTTTGTAAAATGATTCAAATTATCCTGGAACGATTCTTGAAAAAATGTTTTTGTTGAAAAGACTCCCAATTCTTCGAGATTCGGGAAAACCGTAGCCAAAATTCGACAGTAAATTGGACCGTTCTTTTTGAATTTGTAATCATCACTGTAGCGAGTAGTCACTCCCGTAATGTCAACATCCATCAGATGTAGCACCCGAATTGATTGAAGTGGGATTGCGCTTTCGAGTGATTTTGGATCCAATTCTGTACGACGAATTCGAAGTGTCCTCAGGTGGGTGAGTTTGGCCAGTTGGATACAAGCGTTCTGGTTGATTAATCCCCATCTATCCCAACCTAGGTCTAACATCTGTAATGATTCAAATTTGTCACAAATCAGCGGTATAAACGCATCACGATTAGCAATGTGATCATCAAAGTCGTTGACTATCCACGACAGACCAAGATGGGTGACCTGGGCTAGATTCGATCCAGAATTGCAATTACGTTCAATCCAATCTTGAAACGCCGAATCAGTTATCGTGTCACATCGAAACCAAAAGTGCGTGCACTTTGACCCTAGAGGTGGAAGTGTGTCAAGAGGGTAATCATCTCCATATTGAAAACACGAGAAATGTTCTAATTGGTCAAACAGTTCGCTATTTGATTGTACGAGTGGCAAGTTGTTATCTAAATCGAGTCGTTTGAGAGGCCATTTAATTGGAAGATACGAAGCCACGTGGTTGAATCGATCTATCGACCTGAATCGTTGACCATCCAACGAATAAGTGATCACATTTGGGAAGTACTTTTCCAAGATTTCATGAACATTGTCTGGACTAGAATATGTTTTACGAATTACAAGTTGATCAACATTCGGAAAGAGATCACCAAGAAAGCGATAGAATGGCTCATCGAATTGAAATTTTAGCGCAACAAAGGATTCATCCAACTTGAAAGATGCTCCAAAGAATCGATCTAACATGAATTTATAATTCATATGTGGTTCAAAATTGTAAAACATTAGGCAGTGCTTTTTAGCACAGATGGATTCAATCACCGACTTCCAATTGATACTGATCAGTCGAAGTGGGATCAATTCAGCCACTCCGAGATTGATCAGTATGGTGGTGAGAAGTTCGGGTATTTGTAGGGGATTCTTCTTGTTGGTGGGTTGAGCAGATACTGAAGAATCACTGGGATTCAGGTCGAGGGACAGAAGGTTGACATTGGTTGTACTTTTTGTTTGATCAGTCATTTTTGACATTTAAGTAAGTGAGAAGATGATATACAGCCCTTTAATAAAGTCGTAGAGTAATGGAGTAGTTCAATCTATTGCTTAGCAGAGTCAACGTGATCACAGTGAGTCAACAGGCATGAGTCATCATTCACGGATACTTAAGAATGTTATAATACTTTCAAGTGGCTGTTACGATTGAGCATATCAATTGGCAATATATTGTTTATTATTGATTGTAGTGCAATTGATACAGATTGCAATCTTAAGTGAGCAGGATCATGTGATGATTCATCAGTTTGATGTCATGGTAACAGATGATAATAGACACTGACAAATGCACTTTGGCGGCCACAATCGGTATTTATTTGTTGATTTAAATAATCTGATCTGACATTAGATAACAGAATGTTATTATACATATTGGAACCAAAGTAGGGAGCGGAGGAGATACACTACGAGATTGAAAATTGAATACACATTCGAATGCACTAAAACTGACCAATCAGAAGAGATCACCTGTCACGTGACTCATCCGAACAGCCAATCAGAAACTAGTACACATTCGAATGCACTCAAAACTGACCAATCAGAAGAGATCACCTGTCACACGTGACCCATCCGAACTAAATAACCCAGCCACACTAAATATCGAATTCAGTATCAAACTTTCGAAAGTGCCGCAGTCTGGTAAAGTGACTCAAATTATTCTGGAACGATTCTAGAAAATATACTTTAGTAGTAAAGATTGCCAGCTCTTCGATATTCGGGAAAACGGTGGCCAGAATGCGACAGTAAATTGGACCTTTTTGTTGGAATGTTTCTAGCTTACTATTTCTGTAACGAGTAGTCACTCCTTTGATGTCAACATCCATCAGATGTAACACCCGAATTGATGCAAGTGGGATAGCGTTTTCGAGTGATGTTGGGTCCAGTTCTGTACGACGAATTCGAAGTGTCCTCAGGTGGGTGAGTTTGGCCAGTTGGATACAAGCGTCCAGGTTGATTAATCCCCATTTAGCCCAACCTAGGTCCAACATCTGTAAGGATTCAAATTTGTCACAAATCAGCTCTAGAAATAGATCACGATTAGCAGTTTGGTTGGCCAGCCAAGACAGGCCAAGATGGGTGAGACCACTGGCCAGATTCGATGAATTGAAATTACGCTCAATCCAACGTTGAAACTCAGAATCGGTTAGTGTGTCACAGCGAAACCAAAAGTGCGTGCACTTGGGCCCCAGTGGAGGAAGTTGGTCAAGAGTGACGCTATTTCTATACTGAAACGAAGAGAAGTGCTCCAATTGGTCAAACAGTGTAGCACTCGTGTGTAAAATAAATTCGAGAAATTCGAGTTGGTCATCATGCAGATTGAGATCTAAATCGAGTCGTTTGAGAGGCCACGCAATTGGACAGTGTGAAGTGGTCGTCACGGGACTCGATGAGCAGAATTGTTGACCACCCAACGAGTAGGCGGTCACATTTGGAAAGTACTTTTGCAGCAACTCGTGAACATTGTCTGGGGTGGAGAATGTTTTGCGCACAACAAGTTGGTCAACATTCGGCAAGAGGCCACCAAGAAAGCGGAAGAATGGCTCGTTGAATCTGAATTTGAGTGCAACCGAGTGTTGTGAGTGCTTTGCAACTTGTCCAAAGAATCTATTTGCCAGTTTGGCATCTATATTTCCTTCGAAATAGTACAACACAAGACGGTGGACTTTGTGCCGACAGATGGATTCAATCACACACTTCCACTGGACACTGATCAGTCGAAGTTGGATCAGTTCAGTCACTTCGAGATTGTTTAGAATGCTGGTCAGAAGTTCGGGTATTTGTAGAGGATTCTTGTTGTTGTTCTTTTTTGGATTGAACATTCTTCTCAAAATGAAGCAGAGACTTGTCATTGGACAGAATGTTCTTGCTGTCGAAATGAGGATTCACGACGTCGAATTCAGGATCCATTTTGTAGATCGTTCTCTAGAATCTAGGGTGTATAAAACTTGATCACGTGATCATAAATGCAACAGTGTGCATAAATGTGCAATACTTTATATGTAACACTTGAGCCAATAAACAAGACATTGTTTTGGGTATCATTGACAATTATCATCAGCTGATGGTTCTATGGTTACAGCTGATAACAGTAAAAGAGGTATTCACATATGACGTAATCTCACACTCGAGTCAATTGAATTCTAAACTGTTGGTCTGTGGCGCCCAATCCATCTGCAATCACAACCCCCTTCTTATTACCCTCCTCCCCCTTACTCAACCCCTTCAATCTGAACTTCATAATTCTGTCCACTCGTATGCGTCTGTCCTCTTTCGGATTGACTCTCCTCACCATCAACCAAAGTGCAATCAACTTGTACACGACAATGTTGAACAGTAACATGCAAATGCAGTAGAAGTAGTCCGGGTCTTCGAGTCCCATCACGTACAGAATCGTGTTCATTTCCTTTTTGGTGCATCGACCGAAGCCGTACTGGAGCAGAATGAGCGCTTCGAAGGTGAATCGGGGGATGGAGAAGTAGGCCAGGAACTGGTAGACGTAGTTCAGTTTGGACAGGGTGATGAAGAAGTTGCTGGGTGAGGGGTAGAGGAAAAGGAATTAGATGATTGGTTGATTAATCTCACATTTAGTCCCCCTTGCTCTCTGATTGGTTGATTAATCTCACACTTACCTAATCATCATGAAGATAGTATAGAAAAGCACCATAAACGATGTATGCACAACAGTATTGTCACCCGACAGTAGAGCCGCAATCTGACCAAGTCCTTGATTTGCAAAAGCCCCCAACAGAATAATACCCACAATGTGCCAGTACACGCCTGGTCGCACCTCTTCGAAGTAATCAGTAATGAGCACGTGTACCAAAACCACAGGCACAATCGGGATCATATCATAGATGCACTTTGTGAGATAGAATGCACCCGAACTGTACCATCCATTGCGGTGCTCGTTCCGGAAGTAGTGGTAGAATTCACTTTTGAATGTCAATGAGGCTTGCATCAGGACCAGAAAGAGGAAAGTATTGCCCAAGTGGTAGTTGTACCGATAGTTGTCCAGTAGAAGTTCGTGCGCTTCCGCTGCTTCCGGTGTCTGGGCACAGGTTGCATTACCGGAAGTGTCATCCTCTTCCGGGTTGACACAACCCGATGTGTAGACTATTTTGGCTTGGAATATTTGAGTCAAAGATATGCTTAGACCTATATAAATGTACAGATAGAATGCCCATTGTTTCCATAGATGACCCAGAATGTAGTGCCAGTACCGAACTGTCAGTATCCATGAAGACCGGAAGGAGAATCGATTCCGATTCCGTTGAACACCGTCAGAAATCAATTGAGCTTCCACTTCCAACTCTCCATCTTCTTTCGCAAACTGTTTCTCATTCACTTCGACCAATTTGCTCACAATTCGATCCTCATGTCCATCACACGAGTGCTTGATCAGTACTTCGATTGGGTAATCAGTGGAGGTCACTTCCGGTACTTTACTCAAGGATAAATTGATTGAATCCGGATGTCCCGAATAGACACATACCCCTCCTCGGGCTAGGACATAGAGTTGGTCAAAGGTGAGTAGGATTTCAGTGTTGGGTTGGTGGATGGAAGCGATTATGATGAGGTTGTGGGTTCGGGTGAGTTTGTGCAAACAGGAAATGACCTAGAGGAGAAAAAGAGGTGTAAGAATGGTATTTTTGGTAATGGCAGCAGCAACACTAACCTAACCTCACCCAACTTCGAGCAACAGTAACCTAACCTAACAATCCCAATCCAATACTCACAATCTCCGCCGAATTACTGTCCAATCCACTAGTTGGCTCATCAATGCACACCAAATTGGGCATCTGCAGTGAAGTCAACTCGAGTGCCAGTGCCAACCGTTTCCGTTCCCCACCAGAACATCTATCCACTTTTGTGTTCACCGTATCACTGAGTCCCAATTCTTCCAACAAGCTCAGCGCAATCTTTTCATGATCAACATCGTGCCTTTCAATATTCTTAAGTCTCGATGCGTAGAGTAGAGACTGTTTCGCTGTTAGTCCGGACATTAGATGACCTGACACTTCCTGTGTAATGAAGCATGTGGTGATTTTGGTGAATCGGGAAAGATAGAATCGGGTTGAATCCGAGAGTTTAGTTTTACACTGCCCATTCAACACTCTCAGTAATGAAGTTTTCCCAGCACCGGAAGTGCCCATCAGCCCATTTAGGGTTCCAAACCTGAATTGACCATTCAAATTGCGCAGAATAGGTTTGAGTGAAGTTCCCTTGGAAACAGAAGATCCCATCTCATATATGGAACTATCACCGTACAGAGATAAATTGCGCCAACCAATTAGGATCTTATCGTGCGAGAATTGATCAAATTTGAGTTCCATTTCCGCTTTGGTGTGCCACTCTGATGAAGATTCATTATTTTTCATGGGAATGATCTATCAGAATAGAATATTTTCATTAGTGACCGGAAATTGTAAATCTTAGCAGAGTCTCTGGTTAGTAGAAATAGTTGAACTTAAAAGAAAGTTGAACCATTTGATACAATAAAACTCAATTCTCAACAGGAAACAGAGTAAAAGTTAGTGGAAATAATCGATCTCAACATGAAGTAGAACCCAAATGAGTGAAAATAGCTCAAGAGGAGTTCCGTGTAAGTGGAAATAGCAAACAAGAATCTAAACTTACCTCATCTCCATCCTTTGCATAATCGATTGCAATCGTATCCGCCATTCCATCAATCCCTTCCCCACCTCTCCTCCTACCACAACATCCTCCATTGAATGTATTAAACTTGTAGTACATGTACCCAAATGTACAAACCCTCACCAGAATTGCATTGATCACAATCCTCGTAAAGTATTCTCCAAGTTTATCAGCATCAACATTATAATTCTTCATGCCCGGTGACGTCTCACCCTCCGTGCACTTGTCCAGTCCATAAAATGTCCAAACCATAATTTTACCCAAAAACTTCGTACCGACAGCATTCGAAGCTTCGATTAGCATCGCATTGTCACTTTCGTCAATGTTCACCGTCAGTCCGTTTAGCAGAATAAATTGAGTGCTCACAAGAATTGACGCAATCAGTGCAATGTCACCTTTGTCCACGAGTAGTGTTCCAATCAGATTGCCCAGTCCCTGATAGTAGAATCCGAGTAGCCAAATCATGAGTGAGTAATAAGCGAGTCGTGTCCAGTTGATTGTGTAGTCGTCCATTGCGTGCTGATTCGAGATGAAATATGACAGAGTGGAACAGAGCAAAGAGAGGATGCTCATTTCGAGTAGACCTACAACGGTGCTTGACCAGTAGAATACACCCAGACTGTACCAATCTGCAAAAAGTAGAATATTAATTTACAGGAATTAGGGTAAGGGTTGAAAGAAATTTGCAAAGAATGACAAGATTCTAATTGGTCAGTTTTGTGAGTTCGATAGAATGCACAATTCTGATTGGTCAGTTTTGTGTGTTAGATAGAATGCACAATTCTGATTGGTTCGTTTTGTGTGTTCGAAAGAATGCACAATTCTGATTGGTCAGTTTTGTGTGTTCGATAGAATGCACAATTCTGATTGGTCAGTTTTGTGTGTTAGATAGAATGCACAATTCTGATTGGTTCGTTTTGTGTGTTCAAAAGAATGCACAATTCTGATTGGTTCGTTTTGTGTGTTCAAAAGAAAGCTCAATTCTTATTGGTCAGTTTTGTGTGTTCGAAAAAATGCACAATACTGATTGGTTCTCTTAGTAAGGATTGACAGGAAATAGTAAGAAATTAGTAAGAATCAATAGGAAATAGCCAAACAACTGCAACAAACTTACTGTTTCGATGTTCATTCCGGAAAACTTTGACAATAGGCGCGAAATAGATGGTAGCAAAAGTGATGAATAAATAACCAATAAACATGAATGCATACGAGAGAAAAGCGGCATTCTCGTGTGCTGTTACATTAGAATCGAGATTCGATGAACAACTTGAGGAATTCAATGAAGCACTACTTCCGGTAACCGGAACACATTCTTTCACTCCAGCAGCGTCTCGTGGAAAAAAGGTGACTAGAAATAGTATAAGGAATATGGCTTGTGCCAGACAGTAGAACAGTTGACGAAGGTTGGACTTGAAGGTGAGCTTGAGCATGCGCAGTAGTTGGTGGATAAAGTTGGTGAATGAGAAGAGTTTCCGGTGTGATGGAATTCCGGTTGGGTGAAGGGTGAGATTCTTGGTTAGGGAAACGGAAAGGGAAAAGGATTCAAGACATTTGTCGGCAAGAATCCTCACTTGCGAATCCCCAATTCCGTTACAGGCAATCTTTAACAACGTTTCAACCGGTGGTTCATGCACAGGAATCTCAATCTTCAATTCCTGTTCAAGTGTATCCCTAATTCCACTCGGAATCCCGGAATAGATCGCCACGCCCCCTTTTGCCAGCACATACAAACTATCGAACAGTTCCAACACTTCCTGACTAGGTGCATGTATTGAGGCAATAACCGTAATCCGGTAATTGTCGGTAACCTGTTTCAGACAACGGACAACTTCATAAGCGGCTGAAGAATCCAGCCCAGTTGTAGGTTCATCCACAAATAGGAAGTCCGGTTTCGACAGACTCATCAACTCCTGCGCAATCGCAATCCGTTTCTGCTCGCCACCTGAACACTTTTCGAACTTCCGGTTGAGTAGATCTTCCGGTAATAAGAGTTCCGTCATAATGTTCCAAATGTGATGATCCATCGAAGATCCGAAACGGGACCCGGGATTCTTGAATTTGAATGCATATCGGAACACATCTTGCACTGTCATTTGACCGATCAGACTTTCGTGCACATGCTGCTCAATGAAATATGATACTATTTGTCCATTCTTGTCATTGAGATAAATCTCAGAATCCCGTGTCAAACCGGAAACACAATTCCCGTTGAGCACATTCAGTAGAGTGGTCTTCCCTGCCCCACTAGGACCCATCAGTCCATTTAGGGAGTGATACTGGAAATGACCGTTCAATCGACGGAGAATTGGTTTGGGGGTTGAACTGGGACATCCTTTTGAAAAGGATAATTGGGACACTTCGTAACGGAGATTACGCCAGGCTATTGAGATTTCCGGTTTAGAGGACACTTGTTGTACTTGGTTCACTTTGGGTAAGGATTCGGGTTCTTCGAATGCTTCGTTTGAATACGATTTAGTCGACATATTTGATTTGAAAGATATAGTTTCGATAATGTTGAGATATTGTTCTGACAGTGTTGAGATATGGTTGAAACGATGTTTAGATAAGGTTTAGATGAGATTTAGATGAGGTCTAGATAGTGATGAGACAATTTTGACATAAGATTCGACATATTTGATGCAAAAAGGTTGAGAATAAGGTTTAGAATCTAAACTTTAGATTTAATTTAGATTATGTTGCGGCAATATGTTGAGATAATGCTGACAAGATTTAGACGAGATTTAGATGTGGTTTAGATAATGTTGAGTTGAGGTATCGTTAACAATTGGATTGTTGAAACAAAATTAGATGACTAGTTTTACATGATTTCGCAATTGAAATATATTTGAAGAATGTTCACTTTTCCTTAAATATACATTGCACGAAACCGTTCAGTTAGTATTACACAGTCAACTGAGCATCGTAGAAACAAACTGCGTCACTCGATCGGTAAGTTGCATCTTATCATCTCTCTGAAATCTTCAAACATTTCGCACAATGTCACACACAAATCAAATCAAAACTGAACATCATCATCATCATCACTGGCACATTATATATTTCCCTCTTTTAGCAGTAAAATAAAATCAACAACAACAAAATGTATGCACCAACCAATGTGTGATAAGCGAAAAGTGAATTCGAAAGGATGTGCCCTCGAAGGGAAACTTGTTTTGCACGTATACCTCCTTTGTATATGGCGCTTCACTTTATTTTCATACTAAACATACAGAACGGGGGGAGCATTCACATTTAACGAGCGAAACGGCACAAATGCACTTGAATAACATTAACCCCATGATAGTACATTCTGTTCATAAAGTACATTTGTCTTATCTGTTGAGCACGAAAGATACATTTTGAGTAACTTCATAAACGCATTTAACGGTACGTACTTTGTGTACTCTAATTAGCAGTAATGAACACACCACCTCCATTGAGGAGGCCTCTTATGATGGGTATATTTATAAATATTCATAGACATAAAATGTACAGTTTACCTTGAAATTTGAAATTAAAAAACGTGTATAGATCAAGTGAAAACTGGCCACACTATGAGCATGAACGCGTATCCTTAACCTTCAGATTTAGAAACTAACTTTTGTAATAGCTAACTCGTAGTACTTGTTGTATCGTAATTGAAGATACTAATAAGCGCACGTGCAATATAATTACATTAGATTAATGCATAACGAATGTAACATTATTATGCTACAAAATACATTTAGTACATTTAGTCCCCGTGCTCTATGATTGGTTGATTAATCTCACATTAAGTCCCCCGTGCTCTATGATTGGTTGATTAATCTCACATTTAGTCCCCCGTGCTCTATGATTGGTTGATTAATCTTACATTTAGTCCCCGTGCTCTATTATTGGTTGATTAATCTCACATTAAGTCCCCCGTGCTTTATCATTGGCTGATTAAGCTCACATTTATTATAAAAGTGAATCCAATTAGAAGTTAAAGATAAGATATACAAGACATTACATGTAAGATATATTGTTGCTAGACAATTATTAGCTGAATGTCATAGTAACATGATAATAGATAAAGCAACTGACACATGCATTCACATATGACGTAATCTCATACTCGAGTCAATTGAATCCTAAACTGTTGGTCTGTGGCGCCCAATCCATCTGCAATCACGACCCCATTCTTCTCCTTGTCCCCCTTACTCAACCCTTTCAATCTGAACTTCATAATTCTGTCCACTCGTATGCGTCTGTCCTCCTTGGGATTGACTCTTCTCACCATCAACCAAAGTGCAATCAACTTGTACACGACAATGTTGAACAGTAACATGCAAATGCAGTAGAAGTAGTCCGGGTCCTCGAGTCCCATCACGTACAGAATCGTGTTCATTTCCTTTTTGGTGCATCGACCGAAGCCGTACTGGAGCAGAATGAGCGCTTCGAAGGTGAATCGGGGGATGGAGAAGTAGGCCATGAACTGGTAGACGTAGTTCAGTTTGGACAGGGTGATGAAGAAGTTGCTGGGTGAAGGGTAGAGAAAAAGGAATTAGATGATTGGTTGATTAATCTCACATTTAGTCCCCCTTGCTCTCTGATTGGTTGATTAATCTCACATTTAGTCCCCCGTGCTCTATGATTGGTTGATTAATCTCACATTTAGTCCCCCGTGCTCTCTGATTGGTTGATTAATCTCACATTTAGCCCTCTTGCTCTCTGATTGGTTGATTAATCTCACAATTAGTCCCCCGTGCTCTCTGATTGGTTGATTAATCTCACATTTAGTCCCCCGTGCTCTCTGATTGGTTGATTAATCTCACATTTAGTCCCCCTTGCTCTCTGATTGGTTGATTAATCTTACCTAATCATCACGAAGATAGTATAGCACAGTACCATCAACGATGTATGCACAACAGTATTATCGCCAGACAGTAGACTCGCAATCTGTCCAAGTCCTTGAGTTGCGAATGCCCCCAACAGAATAATGCCCACAATGTGCCAGTACACGCCAGGTCGTACTTCCTCGAAGTAGTCCGTAATGAGAACATGCACAAACACCACAGGCACAATCGGGATCATATCATAGATGCACTTTGTGAGATAGAATGCACCCGAACTGTACCATCCATTGCGGTGCTCGTTCCGGAAGTAGTGGTAGAACTCATTTTTGAATGTCAATGAGGCTTGCATCATTATGAGGAGGATGAAAGTATTGCCCAAGTGGTAGGTATACCGATAACTGTCTAGAAGACGTTCGAGTGCCTCAGCTGCTTCCGGTGTCTGTGCACAGGTCGCATTACCGGAAGTGTCATCCTCTTCCGGATTGACACAACCCGATGGGTAGACTATTTTGGCTTGGAATATCTGAGTCAGTGATATGCCCAGACTTATGTAAATGCACAAATAGAATGCCCATTCTTTCCATAGGTAACCCAGAATGTAGTGCCAGTACCGAACTGTCAGTATCCATGATGACCGGAAGGAGAATCGATTCCGATTCCGTTGAACTCCATCAGAAATCGACTGAACTTCCGCTTCGAACTCTCCATTATCCTTTGTAAACTGTTTCTCATTCACATCAATCAACTTTCGCACAATCCGATCCTCATGTCCATCACACGAGTGCTTGATCAGTACTTCGATTGGGTATTCAGAGAAGGTTACTTCCGGTACTTTACTTAGGGATAAATTGATTGAATCCGGATGTCCCGAATAGACGCACACCCCTCCTCGGGCTAGGACATAGAGTTGGTCAAATGTGCGGAGAATTTCGGTGTTGGGTTGGTGGATGGAGGCGATTATGGTGAGGTTGTGGGTGCGGGTTAGTTTGTGCAAACAGGAAATGACCTAAAATGGAAGAAGTGGATATGAGAATGGTATTTCTGGTAGTGCCACTATAAGTATTGGCACTTTTACTAGTGCCACTATCAGTATTGGCACTTTTACTAGTGCCACTATCAGTATTGGCACTTTCCCTAGTGCCACTATCAGTATTGGCACTTTCACTAGTGCCACTATCAGTATTGGCACTTTTACTAGTGCCACTATCAGTATTGGCACTTTTACTAGTGCCACTATCAGTATTGGCACTTTCACTAGTGCCACTATCAGTATTGGCACTTTTACTAGTGCCACTATAAGTATTGGCACTTTTACTAGTGCCACTATCAGTATTGGCACTTTCAGTTCCGGCACAATCCTAACCCAATACTCACAATCTCTGCCGAATTACTGTCCAGTCCACTAGTTGGCTCATCAATGCACACCAAATTGGGCATCTGAAGTGAAGTCAACTCGAGTGCCAGTGCCAACCGTTTCCGTTCCCCGCCAGAACATCTATCCACTTTTGTGTTCATCGTATCACTGAGTCCCAATTCTTCCAACAAGCTCAACGCAATCTTTTCATGATCAACCTCAAGCCTTCCAATATTTTTCAGTCTTGATGCGTAAAGTAGTGACTGTTTCGCTGTCAGTCCAGGCATTAGATGACCGGACACTTCCTGTGTAATGAAGCACGTGGTGATTTTGGTGAATCGGGACAGGTAAAATCGGGTAGAATCCGAGAGTCTAGTTTTACACTGCCCATTCAACACCCTCAGTAATGAAGTCTTTCCCGCACCGGAAGTGCCCATCAATCCATTGAGTGTCCCAAACCTGAATTGACCATTCAAATTGCGCAGAATAGGTTTGGGTGAAGCGGAAGAAGTACTCTTGGAAACAGAAGATCCCATCTCATATATGGAACTATCACCATACAGAGACAAATTGCGCCATCCGATTAGGATTTTATCATGCGAGAATTGTTCAAATTTGAGTTCCATTTCCGCTTTGGTATGCAGCTCAGGAGAAGATTCGCTGATTTTCATGGGAATCTATCGGAATAAAATATTTTTAACAACCGATAATAGTTAAGCTTAACAAGAGGTAGAATCCACAAATTAGTAGACATAGTTGAATTCAATAAGAAAGAGTTTAGTTCAACAGGAAATAGAACGACTAAGTTACAGAAAATCTCAAAATGAAATAGAGTTCTTAGTATATCTTTAAGTGGAAATAGTCAATCTCAACAGGAAGTAGAACCCAAATGAGTGAAAATAGCCCAAGAAGAGTTCCTAGCAAGTGGAAATAGCAAACCATTATCCAAACTTACCTCATCTCCATCCTTTGCATAATCGATTGCAATCGTATCCGCCATTCCATCAATCCCTTCCCCACCTCTCCTCCTTCCACAAAATCCTCCATTGAACGTATTAAACTTGTAGTACATGTACCCAAATGTACAAACCCTCACCAGAATCGCATTGATCACAATCCTGCCAAAGTATTGTCCAATTTTGTCAGGCTCAATATTATAATTGCGCAAAGCCGGTGACATCTCATCCTCCGTACACTTGTCCAGTGCATAGAATGTCCAAAGCATAATTTTACCCAAAAATTTAGTACCGACAGCATTCGAAGCTTCGATGAGCATTACATTTTCACTTTGGTCAATGTTCACCGTCAGGCCATTGAGCAGAATAAATTGAGTGTTTGCGAGTATTGCCGTGATGAGTGCAATGTCACCTTTGTCCACGAGTACTGTTCCAATCAGATTGCCCAGTCCTTGATAGTAGAATCCGAATAGCCAAATCATGAGAGTGAAATAGCCGAGTCGTGTCCAGTTGATTGTGTAGTCGTCCATTGCGTGCTGATTCGAGATGAAATATGACAGAGTGGAACAGACCAGGGAGAGGATGCTCATTTCGAGTAGACCTACAACGGTGCTTGACCAGTAGAAAACGCCCAGACTGTACCAATCTGCAAAAAAATGTAGAACGTTAAAAGAATGCTCAATACTGATTGGTCAGTTTTAGATGGTTGAAAGAATGCTCAATACTGATTGGTCAGTTTTAGATGGTTGAAAGAATGCTCAATACTGATTGGTCAGTTTTAGATGGTTGAAAGAATGCTCAATACTGATTGGTCAGTTTTAGGTGGTTAAAAGAATGCTCAATACTGATTGGTCAGTTTTAGATGGTTGAAAGAATGCTCAATGCTGATTGGTTCGCTTAGTAAGAATCAACAAGAAATAGCTAAACATTTGTCCTCAACTTACTGTTTCGATGTTCATTCCGGAAAACTTTGACAATAGGCGCGAAATAGATGGTAGCAAAAGTGATGAAAAAGTATCCAATAAACATGAATGCATACGATAGAAAAGCGGCATTCTCGTGTGACGTTACATTAGAATCGATATTCGATGAACAACTTGATGCATTCAATGAAGTACTACTACTTCTACTTCCGGTAATCGGAACACAATCTTTCACTGCTGCGGCATCACGTGGGAAAAAGGTGACCAGAAAGAGTATGAGGGAGATGGATTGGGCGAGACAGTAGATGAGTTGACGTAGGTTTGAGTAGAAGGTGAGCTTGAGCATGCGCAGTAGTTGGTGGAAGAGGTTGGAGAAGGAGAAGAGTTTCCGGTTTGATGGAATTCCGGTTGGGTGGAGAGTGAGATTCTTGGTTATGGAAGAAGTAGAGGAAGAGAATTCTAGACACTTGTCGGCAAGAATCCTCACTTGCGAATCCCCAATTCCGTTACAGGCAATCTTGAGCAACGTCTCAACCGGTGGTTCATGCACAGGAATCTCAACCTTCAATTCCTGTTCAAGTGTATCCCTAATTGCACTCGGAATCCCCGAATAGATCGCCACGCCCCCTTTTGCGAGAACATACAAACTATCGAACAGTTCCAGTACTTCCTGACTAGGTGCATGTATTGAGGCAATAACCGTAATCCGATAATTGTCGGTAACCTGTTTCAGACAACGGACAACTTCATAAGCGGCTGAAGAATCCAGCCCCGTTGTAGGTTCATCCACGAATAGGAAGTCGGGCTTTGACAGACTCATCAACTCCTGCGCAATCGCAATACGTTTTTGCTCGCCACCTGAACACTTTTCGAACTTCCGGTTGAGTAGATCTTCCGGTAGTAAGAGTTCCGTCATAATGCTCCGAATATGATGATCCATCGAAGATCCGAAACGTGACCCGGGATTCTTGAATTTAAATGCATATCGGAACACATCTTGTACACTCATTTGACCAATCAAACTCTCGTGCACGTGCTGCTCAATGAAATATGACACTATTTGTCCATTTTTGTTATTGAGATAAATCTCAGAATCCCGTGTCAAACCGGAAACACAATTCCCGTTCAGTACATTCAGTAGAGTAGTCTTCCCTGCCCCACTAGGACCCATCAGTCCATTTAGGGAGTGATACTGGAAATGGCCGTTCAGTCGACGGAGAATTGGTTTGCGAGTTGTGCTGGGACATCCTTTTGTAAAGGATAATTGGGACACTTCGTAACGGAGATTACGCCAGGCGATTGAGATTTCCGGTTTGGGCGGTGCTTGGTGTTGTACTGTTTCGAATACTGTGGGTAATGATGGCTCGAGAGAGTCGAATCCTTTATTTGAATAAGATTTTATCGACATATTTGATTAGGAAAATCGAGATATGTTGAGAGATATTTCAGATAAGGTTTAGATAATGTTTGTGAGATAAAGTTTAGATTTAGGTTTAAATAAGTTTTAGATGAATTTTAGATAACGATGGGATAATTTTGAAATAAATCGTTAGACATATTTAATTCAAAAAGGTTGAGATTGATAAGGTTTAGAATCTAAACTTTAGATTTAGTTTAGATTATGTTGAGGCAATATGTTGAGATAATGCTGATAAGATTTAGATGAGATTTAGATGAGGTTTAGATGAAGTTGAGATAAAGTTATATTAATATAAGGTTTAGATATAATTTAGAAGAGAATTAGACAAAGTTTATACAAAGTTTAAATGATGTTGAGATAAAGTTGAGATAAGGTAGCGATAACAATTGGATTGCTAAACAATATTAGATGACTAGTTTTACATGATTTCGCAATTTAAAAATTTAAAAAATGTTCAGTTTTCTAATACATCGAACGAAACAGTTCACTTTGTCACATTACACAGTCAAATGAGTATTGAAAATGAAGATGCAAACTCAGCAATGCATCGTTCACGAATGTAATCTTCACGACAGCTCTAGGCTCTCAATCACGTATCTGTGAAATCACAAAATATCCCGTATTCGGTACAATGTCACATAAATCTACACACGAAGATGGCCAAAAGTAGTAACATATTTTCCCACTTTAAACAGTAACGCCAAACAATAACAAAACAAAATAGTATACATGCATGCACTAAACAAGTGATAAGCTCAAAAGTGAACTCGAATTGATGTAGAAGAACGTTCGAAGGGAAACTTGTTTTGCATGCATACACTGTTCAGAAATAAGATTATGCCTCATGATATATCTTACTCTTACGATATATCCATGCGTATATTTTGCTTGATGAAATATATGCATGGATATATTCAATCTTTCTGTCACTGCAGCCCATTCAAATATACGCATGCGTATATTTGAATAGAAATATAACCATGGCTGTATTTCAGACCAAATATATTCATTTAGATATTCATAAAAATTATTTTTATTTAATAAATACGAAAATAAAATACAATGCAGAAATAGAAAATCAAAATCAACTAATCAAATCAAGATCATTATTGGCATTTTAATTGTTTCTTCAAAATGCCCTGACTTTCACTTTGACTAACCCAACAACAACTGCATCAAAGTTACACTGTTACACAAACAACTGTATCACTTTCAGATTCAGGCTCATTCGGGTTATGATGACTGGCCAACACACTTGAACTGTCTATTCTTTTCGATGGTAGTTGTGAGTTTAGGTTCGATGACATTAACATCCAATCGTTCGGGAAGTAAAAGATCAATAGAAATATCCTTCAGTTGTTGCTATTAGCCCCATAACGAATACTGTCACCAAATAAGGTTGTGCAGAAAACCTTCTTAATAACAGTAGAATTAGTCCAATTCTTGTTGATGGTTGTTCACAATGACTTCAAATACCAAAGCAGGAATTTTGATAGAATCGAAAGTGAGGTACGATAATAGCAATGGCTGAGAGTAGAGTCGAGAATGTCAGTGCAAAACATTGTTTGATATATCACAATAGTAGAGCCAAACTTGTGCATTCAAGTTAAATTATTTCAATCATGATTCAACACAGTGTTCGGTTGCATTATACTTGAGAATGTTTGGAAAAACACATCTCTGAGTTGAGTCTTTTTGTAGTACACTTATGATGTCAATGTTCAATTCAATTCGACACAATTTTGTGATGATTCTGTTTATTCGTTTCACTGTTTATTCATTGAACACTGTTTAAAAATAGTCTCAATATCACAAAATTAATACATGTCGTGAGCACAATGAAAGTCTGATAAAATTAGATCATCTTGTAGCAACAAAAACAAATTGTGGAAACATAAAATGAATGAGAAAATACTTCAATTTTCAAGTCCAGTACTTATACTGCACTAGTGCTTTGCCGCTGCCGGCTATCGCTGCAGTCTGACAGTCAACAGTCGTTTTGTTTTAGTCGTCTTCTCCAACTGTCAAATTGAGCAGCATACGCAAAGGAAAGGAAAGGGAGGGTAGGCGGAGTAGTGGCACAGTGTCGTAGTGCCAGTCCCACAGCCAATCAATGCACGAGTAGTTCAAATTCAAATTGCATTTCGTCGTTTACTATGGCTATCCATAGTAATCAACGTTCCAGTACAATTTTAAGTAAATGCAAAAATTCTTTAATACCATTTAACTTTTAATTCAAGTTACACAAAAACACTATTTTTGAAAGGAATGATGTGCAGATGATCTTAAAAAATTATAAATTCATCAAGAATTAAAATAAAAAATAACTATCTTAAAGTGTGTGAAAATAAAAATAATGAAGGTGTTTTGTATTATTTAATTCGATGGAAAGGCGAAAAGATCTTACACCATGCATGGTGCAAGATTCGAATTGATTCAGAATCAGACTCAAATGTAATTGAAATTTTTAGATATATCATGTGGAATATTTGAGTGAATTTATACCCGTGCGTATATTTCAAACTTTTAAAAAATATATCTAATGATATATTTACGTTTAAATATATTCATGCATATATTTCAAACCTTTAGAATATATCCAGGGATATATTTGAGTGAATTTATATCTATGTATATATTCAACAAAAAACTTTGGCTGCTTCATTGCCTTTAAATATACGCATAGATATATTTTAAATCATTTATATTCATGCGTATATTTCAAGCTTTTAAAAAATATAGCTAATGATATATTTGCGTCCAAATATATCCATGCATATATTTCAAACCTTTAGAATATATCCAGTGATATATTTGAATTCATTTATATCTATTTATATATTTCAAGCCTTAAAAATATATCTAGTGATATATTTTATATCATATTTATACCTATGCATATATTATAGAGGACCTAATATAGCCAGTGATATATTTTAGGCTCTTATTTATGAACAGTGTACTATGCATACCATTGATAGTGCTTTAGTGTGCCTCTATCGTACAAGCACCGGGACATTCACATTAAAACTAACCAAACTATTATGAGAGCAGATTTATTTGTTAGAGCTAGCGACCGTGCGCTAGGCAGACAGGACAACAAGTGAGAGGAACAGGACATAGGAAAAGTCTATTTACATGCCTTACAGTCTAGGGGCTAATTCACATGGTACGTAATTCTATTTACACTCAGTTGGGTCAATCATAACACAAACAAACAACAACAAAATGTATATACTTGAATTGATTATCCCTGGTTGCATTTATGTTGATTAGAAGCACATTTAGTGAATTACTGAGTTGATCAACTCGAGTGAGCATGAAGTTCATTAAATGAGTTACTTTGTATGCACCCTCTGGGTGTAATGGACGTCACATCATTCGAATCGATGTACGAGGATGGGTATATGCAATAAAATTAATACATAACATTAAAATGTACAGTTGTCCTTGAAATTAGCAATTCAAAAACGCGTGCATACTTCGTAAAAGCATCAAATTAAGAAGGAATAACTTCATGATACTATGCATGACATTCATGAGGGGATTGCGTACTTCCTTTAACTGTTGTAATTAATAATGATTTAATAATTAGTTCATTAACTAACTCAACATGTTACAAAGTAAATACAAATGTGAATTCAATTAGAAGTATTTAGATTGTAATAACATAAACAAAGTATATCATGATGCTATTATCAGGATTGAAACATGAAACAATTTTTCCGAGAAATCATAAAAATATCATGTGCTGATAACATGCTTGGGATGCGCATGCGCGTAGAGGATCTCTCACTACTATTTGCCGTTCGAAAGTGCATTATTAGTTCAAAACAGTAATATTTGTCAAATATTAGATATTTTTACAGACATTGACATTTAGTAATAATAAATAATAATAAATAACTAAATTTAGAAATTGAATTAGAAATTTGATTTTGATTTATTGATGTAAGGTGCGAATGTATTTATTGCCATGCAAGAATATTCTTGTTTTATAACTGTCAATGTGTATGTTAATTAGACCGAAGAAGAATTCAAATTTGTTAAGGTCAAGATGAATATGAAGACGAATAAGAATCGACCTCAATCGATCAATCAATCACCCTCGGTTTGACTTTGACTTTCAATAAATTGAAGAGAATTCGAATTCTCTTTCAAATTTTTTTTGTTCAGATATATAAAGAAGCAAGAATATTCTTTTCGGTCATTTTCCCCATATCAAATTCTATATCTTTTTCATCAAATATCATGCTATGTTGATGTTCGATCTCATTGTCTTAGAATATTCTTGTTCTTCTTCATCTGTGTATTCTTCTCCAAAATGCGACTATTTCTACCTTTTAGGTCTACGATTCTGTTTATTCTTTGTTTACTTTTATCGTTTTCAATTGTATTCGGATACTATTTCGCGAATCCAACCCTACCCATCCGGTACTGTGTCCCCCGTTACATGGAAAAGAAGGTCGTACTGCACAAGCCACCGATTATCAAAAAAGTTCCGGTGATTAAGGAGAAGACAATCATCAGGAGAGTTTATGTTCCGGTGAGGATACCTGTCAAAGTGTACGTTCCTGGACCGGCACCTTCTTCACCACCTGCTGCTCCGCCATTGACAGTGGCGCCACCACCTGTTCCTGTTCCATCCCCTCCACCAAAAACAACATCAAATTCTGACGATTCTGTATCGAAAACCGGAAAAAGTTCCAAATCTCAACCAAACTCACAACATCACTTTTACTTTCATCATCATTATCATCCTGGTGGTGGAGGTGGCGGCGGAAGTAGCGAAAGTGGCGCCACCAATCGTCGAGAATTTCAACTACTACGTGAACCTCGAAATCAGGACTTTTTCATTCGAAAGAATCATATTTATAACCAAATTCCAGAATCATCACTAATCGAGGATCCGAAAATCCGAGAATTAGTTTCACAGGTATATCCTGAATCATCATCGCATCCAGAATTACCCAAATCTTCTCTATCAGCTGTGAGCCTACATGATGGATCCTTCCCGGGAAATTACCGGACAATCGAAATTGACTCAAGTAGCGATTCTGATTCTGAACTACCGGAATTACCAGAATTTGCTAAATTGCCGAATTATGAAGATTTCGACATTCATAGAGGATTTCGAAAAGGGGGTAAAATTATTTTGAAAACTAAGAATCATCATCGAATTCAATCGAAAAAGAATCATTATCGGAAACAGAAAAACAACAAAAAGTTACAAAATCATGATGACGAATTCGATTCTTTAATTCCCGAATCAGACAATGATTCACTACAACCAGAATTTCCCGGTTATAGTGAACCAGAAGAACAGGAAATTCCTGAAGAGTCCGAATACTCAGAACTATTTCCACCTCAACAGTTCAACAATCAAAAGACAAGACAATTCCCGCGTATTTCGAATTCAAGAAGTAGGAAGAAACAACACAGAATTCCATTGAGTAGAAATAGCCCCCACATCCACAATTACCGTACACCCGGTAATATGAATGCATTCGAAGAGAAGCTACTACAGTTCATACTAGACAATACTGATTTGATTGCGAGTATAGTTTCGAAACAGAATTTAGCCAAATGTATGCTACAGTGTGCATCGAGTCTGGTTTCTGGTGACCAATCGGGTGCGACAGTACCCTACATTTCAGGTACACCTTTTTCCGGTTCACCATTCTCACCAACCAATCAGAATTCAGTATTTGAAACAAACTCAAATCTGATTGGTCAATCTCAATCGCACTCACCTCCCCAGCCAATCACATATCAATCGCATTCTCAAATTCAAAATTCTCTGGACCAATCAGAACACCCGGCGGTTCAGTACATTACCGTTCCTCAACCACAGTCACAACAAATAATAACAATTCCCGCTCAAACTCAAACATACAATCAACCAATCAGCAGTAGTCCAATCTATGTAACAGCCAATCAGAACGAACAACCAGCACACCATCAGCCAATTACGATCGTGCACAAACCGACCCCCGTCGAAATGCACCAATCAGGTGAGACCTCTCAGTATCAACAGCCAATCAAAACACAAGGAAAATCAACCCCCGGTTACACAAACAGACGTAAATCATCAACAGTCTTATCAACAATCAAACAATCTCGATCCATCATCTTCATTCTTTGACAGTTCATCCAACAACAATCCATCACCAGATGATCCAGGAATGGACAACTCAAACAAACAGTTGTACATTCTAGTGCCAGCGCCATCTAGTGGAGATCAAAACTCGGGAACATCATCACGTGATCCTCCGATGGCACTACCTGCAGCACAACAATATAGATCATTCATAAATAACGGATCTTATCAATTCCATCATCATCAGCCCGAACAGCAGCAACATCCGAACCAAATTCTTGACCAGAATCGAGGTTATTACTATCAACAACAGCAGAATTTCGTTGGAATTACAACGACACCAGCGCCACCACAACCACCAGAGATATTATTCGGTCCTATGGTTCAAAGCGGTATTCCATCACATTATCTGACTTCATCAGAACCCGCAACATCACAACCAACAGGGTCCCGACCAAAAAATCCGGAAATACAGAATCCAGGAGTATCCAAAGGTTCAGGAATATCCGGTGGAACAGCTTTCAGTAAACCAAATCCATCATCTCCATCTTTTTCTACTTCCGCAAGTACAACAACAAACACGGGTACGGGAATTTGGCCACTTTTCGGCGGCGGCCAAAAGCCCGCACAATCAACATCAACATCCAAAACAACATCCACAAAGAATCCCGTAAATTCGATTGACATTTATAGTCCAGGCAAGCGAATCCGTTCACATATGAGAAAAATATTCGATGTAAATTCTGTTTTTAGCGGTTCTTCTTCTCCTTCTTCATCATCGAAACATTCTGGAAAAGAGAGAATTTAAAGTTAGTAGTGAAAGTAAAAATAGACAAAAATCAAAAATATTCTTACGAGGTAATTAACGGACCTTATTATTGTTTTTGTTATTATCTTTGATGTACCATATTTTCGAATAATTAGTAAAAAGTAATTAGTTTTCAATTTTCATTTGAAGAAGAATATTCCTTGAAGCATGACTAATGATGAGTTTAAGAGGTAAATTTAAGAGGTTCATGGTTCGGTGGACAAATTCGGTGATTATCGAGGTTCTTCAGATTCTTCTCACGCAAAAAGAGAAAGTTTTCTATTTTGAGGCGATCACTTTCGATTACGGAGAGTCTATATAAGACGTTCGAGAACTTCGGAAATTTTTGGCCATTCTGATTGGTCAGTTTTGAGCGTTCGATTCTGTTCTGCGCTCTGATTGGCCGAACAGTTTGTCACGTGCTTCATAGTTCATTCTGATTGGTCAGTTTTGTGCGTTCGATTCTGTTCTGCGTTCTGATTGGCCGAACAGTTTATCACGTGCTTCACACTACATTCTGATTGGCCAGAATGAAGTCTTCAGGTGTTGTTACTTCGAAGTTGTACTTCTTATTCATATTGTTGATGTTCACGATGATGCTTGAAGCTCGAAGTAGATATTACCACGGTCATCATCATCATCATCCGCATCACCATCATCGACGTCCACCATATCATTTTCATCATCACCGAGGACATGGCCACGGACACCACGGTCATCATCTCCATCATCATCCACGTCTTCATCGTTATCATCGATTCTACGGTTCATCATCGAAACTTCATCATCATCACAAACTGTACCATTATCCATCAACATCGAAAACAAAAGTAAAGGTCATCAAGGTACCCTATCCGGTCATCCACAAAGTCCCGATAATGAAACAAGTCTCGATACCACTTAAAGTACCGATCAAAGTCCCCCTAAAAGTAAATGTCAATATTAGAACATCAAAAGCGAATCCAAAGATAATTACCGTAAAAAAGATCCACAATAATAACCGGGGATATAAAGACGATGATGGTAATACTGGTTATGATGACCCGCGGAGTTTAGTCGCAAGTTCGGGCGGTGATGGACATCAGGAGCGGGAGCATGTGGTTAATCGAGAATTTCTCGTACAGATGGACAATAATAATCATAATAATGGTCAGGATCAATCAGATTTTGATGATAATCCACAAAACCAACAACAAAAGCAGCATCAAAACATCGGACAGAGGCCGAATCATAAGAGGCCATCTGAAGAACCGGATTCGGAGATTTCGGAAGCATCGATCGATTACGAAGATGATGATGATCAACAACCACCAGAAAAAGGTTCACAGAATATGGGAAATTTTCAAGGAGGATCCCAAAATCCCGGTGAACGCTTCACCGTAGGACAGTTCTATCGGCAACTAGCCGAAAATGGACCATATCCTCCCGAATTTCAACCTCCAGGACCTCCTATTTCGGGTTCTTCTTCGGGCTCGGGACCTTCTTCTACGGGCGAGGATGATGGAGATGATGATACTGATGATCCCGGTCCGTGGAATCCACTACGAAGTTCAATAAACAACAAAAACATGTTCGGTGGCGGCGGAGGTGGAGGAGGATTCGGCGGAATCGTAGGAGGCGCGGGGGATCCTGAGGAGATCGATTCCTACCAGAAGGACATTGACCTAACCGAACAGGATCGTGACGCTATTGAACACGGTGGCATCAAACCAGTGGACCATCAACTCAACAGTGGTGGACATGAAGAACTTGACGGACAGGGACAACAACTCGTTCAGTCATTAGCCGAAGGCGGTGGAGGCGGACAGATGGTGATGGGCGCCATTCGGGATCCACATTCGGCGTCTGCGTCATCGCCGGTTATTGTCACGTTGGCCACCGACTCCACCTCGACCACTCGGACAGAAGGCACAGATTTAGGCGCCAACGGCCGTTCGGGCGTCATTCCTGATTTTCCCGTCTAAACTTCAAATACACACACAAAAGTACAAACATACAAAAACAAAAACAACTCCAGCGTACAAATTGGGCGTTACACAGAGGACAGTACTACTCGCACAGTACACACCAACTGTTCACTGTGCATTTTGTGTGGAGAGCGAGAAAGGCGCGCGCCGAACAGCCAGACCAGTAGTGTGTGTTGATGTCCGCCATTTTACTGATCAACTGTGGCTGTGCCACTACCACTCACACCACACTACACACCCCAGTACACTGTGTACTACTGTACTGGATAACACAATGCGCGCACGTGTGTGCCTGTGTATGCCTGTGCCGTGCGCTGTACCTTCCATCTCTACCACTACCCGTTTAATGGCGTTTAGTAGTTATATTAGTAGAAGTAGTAGTATTGCATCATTGATGTGCCGGTTCCTTTACTACTATCAGCAGTACCACTACCTTAGTGTACCTTTCACAGTACTCCTCAACCTCATCTTTTGTTTCATCATTCATTCATTCGTTCTCTATACGCCACGCTAGCACTACACACACACACTGTATGTGTATGTGTTGTATGTAGTTTGCCGCTCAGGGCGCCACTGCCTTCTCCCTATGCCACTACCTTTTCCTCTTCTCTTCTCTACTCTACTGTGTGTGTGTATATCGTCAGTCTGTCTGTCCATCTGTCCGCTGTGTTGTCTTCTGTTGTATGTTCGCTCGCACTCTGTTCTATTCGTGTGCTCTCTCCTCACTTTTATTTCTCGAGGGCCCCGATTTTGCCTCTCGTACCTTTCCTCTCGTTTTGTGTATTATTACTCACGCTCGGACATTTGATGGTATTGTTTGGTAGTGTACGGTCGTGTCTTGTTGTTGTGTTTACTCGAGGTCTGTGAATGGTGTGTCCCCCCGTCAAGATGTGATTATCAACCTGGTTCATCATCATCAACAGCAGCACCCGAAGGCACCTGAAGCCAATCACCCTCGAAGACTATAAAGTTCGGGACCCGAAGAATCGAATCCTTAACCACCACCAACCGGTCATTCTATTTTATATTTATTTTGTGTGTGTTCGGTCAGCCACGAGCACCTCTTCTCTCTTCTATTACTCAACACACAACAGCTCAATCATATAGTCAACATCATCATCAACAGCATCATCATCAGCCATCCATCCAAACCGCCACAACCAGTGATCTCGTTCTATTCTTCAAACGTTCACGTTCATCTACACCGTGTGCGTTATTATTTTATTTTATATTTTCTTCGTCACTAGCTCGCGCGCTCTATCTATCCTTTTTATTTTCTTTCTTTTTCTCTACTACACACAAATACAAACAACACGAAACCAGACAGCACCAGTTCTGTATGACTGTTCTGTACAGTAGTAAAACATACAACATATACATTAGTGTTATTATAGTCAGTAGTAGTCAAAATTCTCCGAAGTTCCCGAACCCCCTCTTTTTAATGGTCTAACGAACGATTATGAAATATCAAATTCCTATTCGATGATTTCATCTTCTTCAAAGAAGAAAGAAATAGAACAACATCTACATTATCAGCGTCTGTCTGTCCCTGTCTGGTTTTGTTATTATTATTTCGAAAATACAAAACGAAAGGCACTCTAGAAGAAGACACACACGGTTCGGTGTGTCCAAAACAACAACAAATCAAATCGGCCTGTATGTTTCTACTATTTGTCGTCCTATAGTTCAGACCTACAGCGCGCGCCTCTGTACTCGTATCGTTTCGATATCGTCGCCCGATTCGATTTCATCTGAAAATATATAAAAGTCACAGTCAACAACAAACATCACAACCTACTACGTCAATCGATTACTACTCGAATCGTGGGGACTAATATCGACACAGTTCGAATCACCTTTCTTCTTTGGTTTTGGAGTTTTGGGTTTCGTGTTGCCTACGACGCGAGAACGCATCCGAAGAAATCGCGCGCGTTCTTCTCGTTCACCCCTCGGTGGCCTATTTATCATCATAGTCTCATCTACACCTTTTTTACTGTGTTTGATCGACTAATCGTCATTATCATCGTCACCAGCAGACAGTCTCATACATTCGTCATTATCTACATCTTTGAACTTTTGATTTTTATTTCTATTCGTCGCCTTTTCTTTTTTGTCTGCCTATTTTATTTTGTTTTCTGTCGGCGTGTTCACTTTTATTTTCTTTCTTTTTCTGTTTCAAAAACGAAACCATGCGGTAAATAATAATAACAGTAGTAATAAAATGCGCGCGCGTTTTTGTTTAATTATCCTAAATTATTAACTAATTGTTTTTTCTCTTTTATTTATATAGAATATTTTGAACCGGTTTTTGACTTTTGCCCTTCGACATTTTCCCGCTTCGACTAATTATCAAATAGTCATATTTTCGGGATTCTCAACACGCGGCGGGTGGGTGATTTACCCTATAATGAGGAATCGAACATATTATCATCACCTTTTTTGATTTATTATCGAAAATCTATTTATTTTGTATTTATACCTTTTTCTCTCGTGGTTTTCGAAAAAAAGCGTGAAAATATATACCTCAACTTTCGGAACAAACTATTTTATTATTATTACCGGTGTTTGGTCTCGTCTTTTTTTCTACTCTTTTGACGATAAATCGATTCAATTGTGGAATCCACACTAGATAATCTCGAAGTAGCCGTGTCGTCGTCGTCGTCGTCACCCTTTTGGAGTGCTGTGTCAGTCAAAGCGATCAAAACGGCTTCTGTGGATTCTGTCACGGCTTCTGGTGGTGCTGCTGCTGCCAGTGGTGAGGGAAGCGGCAGCAGTGGCGACGGAAACGGCAACATTTCATCTCCTAGTACCACCATCAAAGCTGCCACCAATGCTGCTGCTGCTACTGTAAATGATAATCTGACTGTCATCAACACACCGAACAGTAGTGAGCATCATCATCATAATGATCAACAGTCTTCTTCTACTGCTTCAGATGGACCACAACTACAGCAGCCGGAGAGTGGTGAGCACAGTAGCCACAACAGTGGTCAAGAATTGATGGTGAACGGAATTGAATTGCCCGATGATAGCACCTCAACAACGTCTTCCAACATGTCTAACGACGACAGTGCCAGCAACCATAGCAATAATGGCGTTATTGGATCGGGCGGTGATGCTGTACAGGAGTCGGAGTCACAGTCCTCGAGTGATTCGGACACTACCATGCCCACAATCAGTACCGAGATTGTGCCCCAGGAAGTGCTACTAGAGAATGACGCCTCCTCTTCATCGTCTTCCTCGAATTCTTCCTCCTCATCTGCTTCCTCGTCGCCTCCGTCGTCATCTTCGTCTCCTACAGCCAATTCTTCATCGAATTCGAACTCATCCTCGAAATCGAATCCTTCATTGAGTAATAGCAATAATAATGCTAATAATGTCACTTGTGAGGAAGTTGTAGTGAATGCCGCTGCCTCTTCCACTACTGCTGGAACAACCTTAACGACCAATACTACAACTACGACTGCTGGTTCTACTTCCGGTTCTTCTACTTCTACTACTACACCCAGTGCCACAACCGCCGGTGGTGCCACACCAACCGGTGCAGAGCAGCCGCCCATTACCACCGATACACGACGACGGGTGAAGTTGTACATGTTGAATGCAAATCGAACGTGGGACGATCGAGGCACTGGTCACGTGTCCTCTGGACCGGCGGACCGGCTCAATGGTACCGCATTGATGGTGAAGGCCGAAACGGACGGTTCACTGCTGTTGGAGTCGAGAATCCTCGCGGACACGGCCTATCAGAAGCAACAGGACACACTGATTGTGTGGTCCGAGGGGGAGAACTATGATCTCGCACTGTCCTTTCAGGAACGGGTTGGGTGTGAGGAAATTTGGGCCAAGATATGTCAGGTCCAGGGAAAGGATCCGTCGGTGGACATTACTCAGGATATTATGGAAGACGAGGACAATGGTGAGTGTTAACGGAAATTTTGGCGGGAAAATTTAAATTTGCTTTATTTATTTATAGATTTACCACCGTGCGAAGTTGATCGCCTCGATGAGATCAACTCGATTCTAGCGTCAAGTCTGACGATGCAATCGAAGAAAGACTCGGTGACCTTGGCACTCGAAACGGAGAATTACATTAGCAAGCTGTTGCAGCTGTTTCGACAGTTGGAAGAGCGCAAGGATGTGCCCTCACTCCAGAAGATGTACGACATATTCAAGAATATCTTTATGTTGAATCGTAATTCACTGTTTGATATTATGCTGTCGGATGAGGCACTGTGGGACGTGATTGGTGTGTTTGAGTATGATCCACTCGGTGCTGCGGTCAAGGAAGGACTAGCAGCAGCAGCCGCAAGTGCTTCTACTTCATCTGCTTCGGGAAGTGATGTTGCGGAAGATCTTAAGAAGAAGCCTTCGACCTCTTCAGCTCCTCCACCAGTTGTGTCAGTAGCAGCAGGCGCCAATCGTGCATTAAACGCAAATTCGTTCTTTACCTCGCTGCCGCCCTCCTCCGAGACCGACCTGATGCGACTGATTCGTGAGAAGCGCCATCGGGAGTTCCTACGCAATGTGTCCCGCTTCAAGGAGGTGATACCGTTGAGCAAGTCCGATTTGGTGGCCAAAATCCATCAGACATATCGTGTGCAATATATACAGGATGTCATCTTGCCAACGCCGTCCGTCTTTGAGGATAATATGCTCTCTACACTCTCGTCATTTATCTTCTTTAATAAGGTATGTTTTGGTTTGTGGTTGAGGAACTATTGATTGTGTAGATAAAGAATAGAATATTATGTTTTCATTGGCCAGTTTTGTGCGTTCGATTCTGTTCTCCTTTTTGATTGGTCGAGCAGTCTGTCACGTTCTTCATACTGCGTTTTCATTGGCCAGTTTTGTGCGTTCGATTCTGTTCTCCTTTTTGATTGGTCGAGCAGTCTGTCACGTGCTTTATACTCTATTCTAAGTATTTGACTACTTTATCGATTCTGATTGGCCCTGTTTCGATTCCGAATTTTAATTCCGAATGTAGTTCAACGACACTATTACGCACCTTGAATTATTGATTAGTCCTCCCCCGCGTTTTTTTATATTATCGTTTTGGATTGCATGTTTTGGTGTAATGAACTAATGGTCTCTGGTCTCTTTTATTGTCTTGTTATTGTGATCTATATTTAGGTTTTTTTATTGCTTTATTATTGATTGTCCTTTTAGTTGTAATGTGACCTATTAGTACAGGTACTGATGATGTTGATTATGGGTAATAATAGTGTTGAGATAGGTAAACAAGGGGAGTTTTATTTTTGGTGTGTTATATTTGTGGACCGGAAGTTTTAGGGATAACTTATCTTATTTTATTTATTTTTATCTAATCTAATTTTTTTCTCTCTTTTCTAGGTCGAGATTGTATCACAAATGCAGCAGGACGATAAATTTTTGAAGGAACTATTCCGTCAACTAGCGGACGATACTCCGTCCTTTCAAGAGAAGCGTCGTGATTTGGTTTTGTTCCTCAAGGAGCTGTGCACATTCTCGCACACACTACAACTACAGAATCGGGAACTGTTCATCAAGACACTGTCCTCACTGGGCCTACTGCACACCCTCGAACTGTTGCTTGCGGCAGTGGATGGCACGGTCAAGTTGGGCGCTGTGGACATTCTCACGTACATTGTCGACTATTCGCCGAGTATGGTGAGGGAATATGCACTGCAGCAGGAACTTAATTCCGATAAGGTGAGTTGAGGGTTGAGTGAGAGGCAATTGACTAATTTTGTGACTCTTCACAATAGACGGAAAAGTACATCATCAACATAATCATCGAACAGATGATCTGTGATACCGATCCAGATCTGGGCATGGCCACACAGCTTTCCAACATTCTCAAGCTGCTCATTGACCCGGAGAATATGTTGACCGCTTCTGGAATGAATGTAAGACATACTGATTTAGTGTAATGTTTGTTTTGAATAACCCAAAGTTTTTGGCCTTGCAGAAATCTGAAAAGTCTGAATTTCTCAACTACTTTTACAAGCACTGTATATTCTTTTTGACGGAACCAATACTGGCGGCAACGGTGGTGGACGCAACTGCCGACGTCTCAACACAGCAGCGTGTCATTGACTATCGTCTCGGGTTGGAGCAGTCGTGTCAGTCTGCTCAGCTGCTCGCAATCATACTCGAACTACTTACTTTTTGCATTGAACATCACGCCTATCACATACGATCCTATCTACTGTCGAAAGATGTCGTGAGACGGATTATGGTGCTCACCAAGTCCAAGCACACATTCCTCGTACTATGTAAGTGTTGTGGTGTGTTGTGATTGGTTACTGTTTTGTGTGTTTGAACGAATGCCCGATTCTGATTGGTTCGTTTGAATTCTTTATTAATTTGTCTATTCTTACCCCTTTTAGCTGTAATTCGTTTTGTACGCCGACTGGTTGGCCTAAAGGACGAATTCTACAATCGTCACATTATGACCGCCAATCTGTTTGCGCCAATCATCGATTCCTTTCTGGGCAACAAAGGCCGTTACAATCTGCTCGACTCGGCTGTGATTGATCTATTTGAGTTTATCCACTCGAACAGTATTCTCACACTGTGCAACTATACGATTGACACCTTCTGGAAGGGAAAGCTCGAACGGGTAGACTATGTGCGCACATTCAAGTGTATGAAACAGTACTATGATCAACAGAATGCCATGAAGGATCGAATTGACACGTGAGTTGATGAGGATTTTGATGTTTGAGGAGAATGCTAATGTCTGATTTTTAATAGGCAAAATTTGTTATTTACTCGTCAACGGTTTCGTCGTGATCCACGGCAGCTAGAGAAGGAGGAGGACATGTGGTTCAATGGAGACGATGAGGAAGAGGAGGAGGAGTGCGCCGACGATGATGACGAAGATGATTGTGAGAATTTTCACGACGATGACGAGGACAGTCCTCCACATGGATCTCGATTGCTCTCATCCGACTCGACAGTGGGTGCTGGTGGTCACTTTGTGGGCATTAGCTACGGTGCCACAGGCTCGTCCGTGCACAAGGCTCAATCATCATCTCAGGCCAATACATCATCGGCAACTTCATCATCAACATCCGCCTCGAATTTGCAACACTCTCTCCATCACACCTTGACTACACTGTCACAGCAACAACAACAACTGCAACAGCAGTCTTCCGGTGTCAGTTCGACCACTACAAACCTGAGTGGTGTCAGTGGTAACTATGGTGGCGGTGGTGGAAATGGGGCAGGTGGAGGTGGTGGTCATCTGGCCTCTGGTTCAGTGTCCCAGTACGGTGATTCGCCATCTGCATTTATCGATTCGCCATTCTTCTCCTTTGCGGCCAATCAAAAGCGTGTCAAGATGAACGAGAGAAAGACCTTAAGTAAGTGAACACTAAACACAAACACACATGAGAATTTGAATAAACACTTGATTCTGATTGGTCAGTTTAGCGCGTTCGATTCTGTTCTGCGTTCTGATTGGTTAGTTTCGAGAATGCTCGCATCTTATTTGCTAGTTTCAACTTGAATGCAGCATTCTGATTGGTTGGCTTTCTGCGTTCGATTTTGTACTCTTTTTCGAACGCGAGAACCTTCTGAATTTGAATTCTCGATTCTGATTGGTTGTTGAATTCTTACGTTCACAATTCATATTATTTTCTATTGATTACTAATTCTGTACTTTTCTTTTCCTTCTCTCTAGCAATAAACCTGAACACCTCGAAGAGTTCAGCCTCGTCCTATTTGGCCTCCTCAGGAGTGAGTTCTCCCTCTGGTCTCAGTGCATTCACCTCCCAGTCGTTATCCTCATCCACATCGCTGGTCTCGACCAGTAATCACCATCATCACAGTTCCTCCTCCACCTCATCAACATCGTACAACATCGCCAAGTCATTTACATCGAGCTCTGTCCTTATGGGTAGTGGTGCAACCGGCACCGGCGTTGTGCCCCTGAGTTTGTGTGGTGTCAATGCGGATGGATCCTTCCGGAAGGATTCTCTACAGTCGCGAAAGGTTTGATTTGGTGGTGTTTTGGGGTGTTTTGATTATAATTTCCTCAATTTGTTTAGGCTTTGGTTGACTATCCCGATGAGGATTCCGATGAGGACGATGAAGAAGATGTGCCCAATGAGGATGATCTTGAGGAAGAGGAGGAGGAGGATGATCTGTTGAAGTCATTTCCCTCCACCAGCAGTACCACATCTCGACTGAGCACTTCGGGCAGTAATGCACTGCGCAGCAGTAAGCATCTCTTTGCCACATCCTCGTCACCATCATCGAACTCATCTGTAAGTCAAAGCAGCAGTGGTTCGAGTCGTCACCGGCGACACCATGCAGACACTCCCGATCCTGTTGACCGGCACTCGAGGCGTCATCACCATCGACATCATCACTCGCACCGTCATTCGTCGTCATCGCCATTGTCGTCCTCGGTGGCCACATCTTCCCCTTTGACATCTTCTGTTGTTTCGTCTCAACAGCTCCAACAACAGAATCCCGCAGTGAACAGCAATAGCTCAGACTTGAAGACTATTGTAGAGGAGGAGATTGTGCCTGGTGCAGATGAGGACGACGATGAGCCATACCTCCCACCGGATGAGGAAATTTTACCGAGACCAGACGCGGGCGCTGGTGCAGACTCGGACGAAGGTGATAATGATCCTGATGGAGGTGAAGAGGTGGTCATTCAGTCTCAACGATTATCATCAAACAATGGACGAGTCGATCCGATTGAAGAGGTGGACGAAGAGGAGGAGGATGGGGACGGTATTCTCGTGTCTTCCTCAAAAGCAACCGAAGCAGTGTCCTCTAGCTTTCGAAGCAGCAGTAATCTACCTGGATCAGATGGAGATGGAGGCGGTGGTGGTGGACTAGATGAAGAACTAGACCCTCGACCTTCTAGCTCAAATAGTAACAGTAATAAACGACGACTGTCGGATGAAGATGATCAGTACAAGATGAGCAGTAGTACTGGTGCTGGTGATGATGCACCAGGCTCGGTCGGTACATCCGGTGATGGAGCATCGCCTGGTGGTGGTGCCTCGTCCTCTGGTGAGGAATCGCCCAACGATGACGAGTCTACTTCTTCAAGTGCCGCTTCGACCACTTCGAGTGGTTCGGCAAACAAACGATTTCGGTACTCGTTTACTGATGCGGAAGCAAGCGCAAGTGGAAGCGGAACAGTAGCAGCAGTTGGCGCTAGTGTTGATGGTGGTCCTGCCGATGCCTCGTCTGTTGCATCCTCAATCGTCAAACCACAAAGTTCCCAAGGCAATAATGCTGATGACGAGGACGACGATGAAGTGGAAGAAGAGGATGACGAAGCTGATGCACAAAGTTGAAGTGATCGTCGTCTACTTGGTCAGTCTGTCCTCGTTCGTGATGCCATCCCCCCGGAAACCCGAAAAGAAAAGGTTTCTTAAATTATTCTTAGATATTTTATTAGACCATTTGCAAATTCTATTATACATATAACTACTATACCACTGTGCTATACTATACATACGAATATCGTGCGCGCGCGTTCGTTATCTATCTCTCTCTCCTTGTACACCATGTGTTATAATATATATGACCCCTGACACGAACCCTTTTTTGCCCACTTGCGCGGCGCGCGACTCCACCTATAAATATACATAACAATACACATACTTTTCGTATATATATAAATTATGATCTATTTTGTACGTATTTTTTGAACGGTGTCTTCTTGATCACCAGTGTACGTCCACTATGAACGTGTACACTTTGCGTTCTATACACCCTATACCACGTGCACACACACACACACGCCCACTCTTAATCACCTTTGAGCACAAAACAAAACTATTATTAATCGATATACTATCGATGCTAGCACCACTCTCTTTCCTATCTCTGATATATATCTTATAAATATTTTATTATATCTATTTCTTCTGGATATATTCTGTTCTCAAACAACAAAACAACACGCATATTTTTCTCCTTATCTTCTTAATTATTATTATGAATTATATACTTTTTGTGCGCATGTGACCGCGCGCGCGAAAATTTGAATCTACCCACGTGGGTTCTTATTTTTTCCTCTCTTTCTCAAAAATATGTAATTATCCTTTATTTTTCGATTATTTGTAATTATTATTATGTCATATTATTATTATTCTTAATTATACTTATTATTATTATTACTGATTACTTACTATCTATGATTTGTGGCCATATTATATAGAAAACATTGTGTACGCATGCGCGCGTGTTTTCAAAAATTCGCGCGCATTTTGTTCTCTCTTAATTTATTATAATTATTTAATTCTATAAAATATATGTTTTATTATTTATGTCAATTGTCCAATTTGTTTCGCTTGTGATTGCGTAATATTTGATCGCACAGGATGTCAATTATGATGTAATTGATTGGTTGACCTATTAACCTTCACTCTTAATGATCGATCGAATCGAATGTGGAACTCGTTGACATTACGCATGCGCATTATTTTTTAGGTGAGTTTATTTTTACAGAGAATATTCTCTTTATTTTTTGGTATATAAATTGATTTTTGTTTGTTTTATTTTAGAATATTTTTGGGATTTTTTCCGAATATGGTTTTTACGGTGGCTATCATTGGTGCTGGTGTTTCGGGCATGGTCACCGCGAAAATATGTCTCGAAGAGTCCACGCCCGATTTCCCCATCTCTGTAACCGTTTTCGAACAGACCAATCAAATTGGTGGATTGTGGCGATTTCGGACTGAGATACAAACAGGGATTGGTTCCTGTATGGAGCAGACGATTGTCAACTCGAGTAAGGAGATGACTGCCTTTTCGGATTTTCCCGTGCCGGAGAGGTATCCTAATTTTATGCATAATAAGTGGATGGTAAGTTATGATTGGCTGATGTGAATTTGAATGATGCGATCTGATTGGATGGCTTAGCGCATTCGATTCTGTTCTGCTTTTTGATTGGTCCGTTTGAAGAACGCTCGATTCTGATTGGTTGTCATTCCGCGTTCGATTTTGTACTGTTTTTCGAACGCATTTGAGAACTTTCTGATTAGTTAAATTTATTAATTTTATTACTCTTATCTAGATCAAGTACCTTCACTCGTACGCATCCAGTTTCAGCTTTTCCCGTGTCGTCCGTTTCAACCATCAAGTGGAATCGATCACGCTCAATACCCGTGCACCCGGTTATTGTGTAACAGTACGTGATCTATCCCAACCACTCGAATCAACCAAACCATCTATACTTGAGTTTGATGCAGTAGCAATCTGTACCGGTCATAATCATACTGCGAAGTTCCCCGATACTTTCCCCGGACAGACCGATTACCGGGGAATGCAAATTCATAGTCATGATTTCCGAAACACTGAACAATTTCGAGGGAAGAGGGTTGTGGTGGTCGGTGTGGGTAATTCTTCTGGTGATGTTGCGGTGGAGTTGGCCTCAATTGCGCAACAGGTGTATCTTTCCTCACGACGAGGCGGTACTTGGACTGTCCGTCGAACCGGTCCCGGTGGTTATCCTATCGATACTCTTGCTCAACGTCGAATAACCGAAGCTGCACTCAACCTCCTCCCCTACTGTGTTCGTTGTCATCTAGTGCAATCCCTCGTCCAACAATCTATCGGTCACCGTCTCCTAGGTCTCAAGCCCGAGTCCACCCTCTTCTACTCTCAACATGTAATGGTCAACGACTATCTATCCACCACCATCCACCTGGGTCAAGTACGGATCAAACCCAACATACAACGATTCACCCCAAATGGAGTACTATTCGAGGGTGATCTTTCTGAAACCCCCTGTGATGCGGTAATCTTCGGTACCGGTTATCGGTTATCATTCCCCTTTCTGGACAAATCACTGGTCGACTGGAACCCGAATGGTCAAATCAAACTGTACAAACACGTGTTCGACCCTACACAACCCCAACCAGAGAGGCTCGCCTTTATCGGACTCACCCAACCAATCGGAAGTTTGCCTCCAATTGCCGAAATTCAGGCTCGATGGTTCGTAGGACTAATAACGGGAAAATGTCGACCACTACCGAGTCCCACTCGAATGCACCGTGAAATCAACCGTCGACGTGCCCGAGTAGTCGCCCGTTATGGACCCGAAAACGAACATCGTTACACCTTTCAGTGTGACTGGCTGCCGTACATGGACTCGGTGGCACGGTCCGCTTCAATGAAGCCACAACTGTGGAAACACTTTTTCCGGGACCCGCAACTGTGGTGGGCACTGTTGACCGATCCGGCAATACCTGCACAATTCAGACTACAGGGACCAGGGGCGAAGCCGAAATTGGCACGACAACTTATTCTCACCACCAAGGATAGGATCAAAGGTCCGTACAAAGATGTGAGGATGGATTTGTGAAATAAAACGGTTAGTTTGGAGGATTCGAATGCGTTCTCGTTCTGATTGGTCAACTAGTGAAGGTAAACTTGATCTAGATATGAGAAAAATAAAATTAATAAAGTCGACTAATCAGAAGGTTCTCGTGTACGTTCGAAAAGCAGTACAATATCGAACGCGTAAAGATAACCAATCAGATGCGAGCGTTATCAAAATGGGCCAATCAGAATGCTGCATTCAAATTTAAACTAGCCAATCCGGAAAGAGCATTCTCAAAACGAACCAATCAGAACGCATCACAGAATCGAACGCGCAAAAACACCCCGAATACTCACATTTACTATAAACAAAAATCAATTTTAATATCATAATAATAATAATAATAATCAAATAGATAATAATTGACATAAATTACAATAGCAACAAGACATAATAATCATAATAATAGAAAAATAAGTATTGAAAGAATACAGGACGGTCACTAAAGTTGAACCCAAATGGCGTGGACAATAATCGTCGTCACTATATCACGTTAACTTTAGTGTTCCATCTAATGTACATTTGTGTTGAGGTGTGTGAGTGTACAGTCAATGTACAAGATCAAATATTATACAATTTGGGATAGGGGGAAAGAGGTGTTACACGATATGAGATGTACTAGAACTAACAAGACAAGACAGGTCTTCTAGGACACTTCTAGGAATAGATAACTACATTTGGTGTTGTGTTTGTACCGATTGTCCGGTTGTTATTATTACACGGTTCGTAGTGGGGTACTATTATTGGTATTGAGGCGAGGCGAACGGACCGGACGAAGGCACGTGACCACCACCCGCACCGGCCACTGCACCAAGCTGCTGTGGATCTTCGAGTGGATTCTGTGGTCGAAACTGTTCGGACGTGTAGCGCATAAAGAGAATGCCCATACCCTCGATCAGGGCCAACAGTACACCGCCGATTATTGCCGAACCCACCATTGCACCTGTTCCGTCTATAAATAATAAAAAGAAGGGTTAGAATTTGAATAACCGAGTTTACGGGAAATATTTACTTCTGACTGAGAGTATAGCACCGGTAAGGGCACCCGATGTGATAGAATTCCAGGGATCTTCCTTCTTGCGAATGTATATCATAGTACAGTCAATAGTGGAGAAGAGGCCACCCCAGACGGCGAAATTGCCACCAATTACGGGGGCACGGGAACGGACAGTTGACCAGGAACCGGCGAGTCGGCGCTGAAAGCCCGCGGGCGCATTACGGAAACCTTTGATGGACTGAAAGACACCGCCGCCGATGGCTCCCATGGTGAAGGCACCGCCACAGTCGTCCACAATCCGCCACGGACACGGCTCACGGGCGTATTCTTCCATTTGGATGTGATGGGTTGAAGGGTAGATGTGAAGGTGAAGAGGGGGTGGTAGTGACTAGGACCCGGGTAATATTAACCGAATAACGTAAAAATAATAACCGTGAAAATAACAAAATAACCAACACAAGTCAGTCAGGTCATGTGTACGCACGGTGGTGTAGTACAAATAATGCAAAAGCAGCCAAAACACATGCAATGCGTGTTCGGCTGTACGGCAACCCTTCACAGAGGACGTACCACTCAATGAACATGCATCAGTAGGCATGCGTCATCCACACCACAGTTTTGTGGTAGTGGTACAGTCTAAAGGTGCAGTACCGCACCACTTATTGATCATCATCATCAGTAGTGTGTGTGTACTGTGAGTCAGTCTGTCCGTCCATCTGTCTGTTGTGTGTTGTTTGTCTTCTACTACTTTTCTCTCCTCTCTCTGCCTCTCTCATCTCCTTCTCTGGGATATATTAACATGAACTTCAATCACCTGGGAGCCATCTAGTTATTATTATTATTTCGTAGTGTTGTGTGTGTGTTGTGTTTGTGTGTGTTCGGTCCCTAGGGCGCCATCCTCCACCACCCCAACCAGGATCATAAGAACCACCTGTGTGCGGATACCTCTCTAGGCTGGTCATCTAGGGATTCGAATCGAACTACTCTTCTCGAAACCTCTTTACCTCTTCTTCTCTGTGCCGACTCCCAAACTCTGAATCATCATCATAACCATCACAACAACACGACAATTTTGCTCAAATCTAATCTACTCTACTCGTCTCTCGTTCCATTTGGAACCCATACCCAACATTGTGATAATCCTAATCTAGTGAATAACCCGAAGAATCCTATATATAGTTCTATCGTATTATATCCTACCTATATCAACAACCAAACCCAAACACCAACCATCAAAATGCCATCGAAAAAGAAAAAGTACAATGCCCGCTTTCCACCCGCCCGAATCAAGAAGATTATGCAAAGTGATGAGGAGGTGGGCAAGGTCGCCCAGGTGGTGCCCATCATTATCTGTATGTATTATTCTGTATATATTCTTATTGAGGGGGCATTCTTAAATGACGTGATTATCTTGGGGACGGGGGAAGGGGTCCAGATTTTCCCTACTCATCCCTATGCTCTAGTTTGTTATTAAATTGGGGGGAGGGAAGGTGTCTTGGCCCTTATCGATGATCACGTGATTAAAGAACAACCCCTTATGTATTCCCGCCTATATTTACCTCCGAATTTCTATTTATAGCAAAATCACTAGAAATATTCGTGGAACAGTTACTGTCCGCCTCGTCCGAGGTGACCCGAGGCCGAAATGCCCGCACACTGACGCCAACTCACATGTAACCTCTAACCTGTCTAATCTTATCTTATCTAATATTTTCTATTATTCCCAAAACAAACAGAAAGAACGCGATTTTAGCGAAGCCCGAATTTTCGTTTTTGCGCGAGGTTGCACAACAGATTCCGGATGTGAGCAGTGCGATGGAGGATGGCGGCGATGGTGAAGATTCGGGCGGCGGTGGAAATGGTACGACTACTGGAAACAACCTTGCACCGGTGGATTTCTCGATGCGTGGTGGTGGTGGTGGTACATCATCGTCGAATAGTAATAATCGAATAGCATCTACTTCTACTACGGCGGCGGCCACATCTTTGGCTACCACGATACACCAACCGGGCGTACTTAATCTGAGTAGTAGTAATTCTCAAGTCCAGTATCCACAGTATCCGATTCAATCGCCAACCGTTCCACAACCACCAACACCTCGACCACGTGGAAGACCGCGAAAGCGACCGCTGCCTGAACAGCTCGAACTACAGCAACAGTCACAACAACCTCCGTTTGTTCCACTCGGTGGTGGTGGTCTTGTCCAGTCACCAGGACCGAAGAAGATGGCAAATTCTCGTGTGAGCTTTTCACCGGTGGCACTCATTCATGGGAAGATGCCCCCACTCGGTGGTAATGTTGGTCATCATCAACATCCGCTAGCGGTGATGTCACCGTCTTCATCATCATCAGCGGCATCGATGTTGTTGGGTTCGGGCGTACCACCACCCGCTCATCACAATCCCACCACCAGTACCAAAGTACCACCAAGTCCATCAGCAACCTCATCATCCTTGGAAGCGTTGACCAGTGTGATTGCATCAGTCAGTCAGCCAGTTTTGAAACATCGACCATATCTCAACACAACCACCACCACATCAACCACACCATCTTCATTGATATCGCCATCAATACCATCCGCGACCATCACACGACCATCATCAATAGTACAACAACAACAACACCAACAACCAAAAACAATACCAATTAAAAGTAGTACCGAACATCAACCGAATTCTGACTATGATTCCACCGATTATGACACAAATGGACACGGTGAGGAGGAGGATGACGATGAGGATGAGGACGAAGATGATGACGACGAGACGGAAGAGGATGATGAGGACGATGAAGCGGAAATGGCCGTGGCGAACTTGTCAACATCGAACAACAATCCAACTATGATGACCACCGCGACCCAACAACGGGCACAGAGGACCTCGGTTCTGGTGGCCAATCCTATTGTGTCCTCGATTAAGTTGTCCGCACCGGGTGGTGGCGATGAGGACGACGACTATGATAACATCTAGCGCGGAAGTGAAGAACCTTCTTATTGATCCCATTATCATCATTCATCATCATAAAGTCATCTCGAAAATCTAATATATATCTAGGGTATATTATTGTCTTCTTTTGTTGTCCTAATTGTCCATTTTTTGTTTATTACATCTCTCTAGATATGATCATTACCACATTATTTGATGCACCTCTCTCACTCATCATCACCTTTTACCGTAACACACATAGGCCAAAATCTTAGTATCTAGAAAATTCTCAATCTCATCATTTTTTGTTCGATTTTTTATCATTTGACCACTTCGGGAGTCAGTGGTCACTGGCCACAATCCCCGACGGGTCACTCACATTTGTGCACACTCTACAGTCACCAGACAGACCATACCACCATCATTACCAGTTTTGAAATTTTGATTAGTCTTTTTTTTTTATTTTTTTGATTAAAATTTTGTGGTATAGATGATATGAGGGTTCGTTTCGAGAATGCTTCTGATTGGCTAGTTTGAATTTGAATGCTGCGTTCTGATTGGCCCGTTTTGAGAGTGGTCGCTTCTGATTGGTTCTGACTTGACGCGTTCGATTTTGTACTGATTTTCGAACGCACTTGTATGAACTGTCCGTGGGATCTTCGCGTTAGTCTAGGTTGAGGCATCGATGAAGATGGGTTCTGCTTTTTACTTTTGTGCGATTTTGTTTGTTTTTATATTGATCATCCTCCCGATGAGTATGGGTGAGCCTATTCCCGATTCTACCTGTGGATGTTGTGGCCAGAATTCGGGACGGTACTGTGGCCGTACTCTGACCACCGCCTGCGGCTGGACAACTGGCCAGTGTTCGGACAATGCCATCTATTACTGCTTCTCTACCTACAACTGGACACAACGGGCCAGTTTCTGTCCTGGCGATACTTTTGGACCGCATGGAGGTTGTGTCCAGGCCGGTATCGGTTCCGCCCGATGTTCGTAAAAGTTCACCGCGCCCGCGGTGTCATCCAAGGACAAGGTCGAGGTCATGGTGTCCTCACGTAATCCCCTTACTATTATTGCGTAATCGAATAATAAATCATTAACCTTTTCACTCTCTCCGTATTACGTGTGAAAGAGAGTGAGATCCAAGAGTTCATTCAATTGTAAATCGTTTTGTGTTTCTGAAATTTTGAAGTTCAAACGGGGGGAGTGATGATGATGGTGACGGTGTGTTGGCGGCGACAGGTGACATAATTTCCTGTTTCGAGGTGGCGGAGTGGAGATGGAGTTGGAGTGTTGAAGGTCACCGTGGTGGTGTGAGACTGGCGAACCGGTTTGAATATGTTTAAATATCGTATGCATATTAGTATTAGTAAGATCGTAAAAAGGTGGCCAGCGGCTACAAGCTTCGTTGAGCATTAATCGTGACTTTCGAATCTTGCAATGCAATGACACTTTTCCTCGAGGCGATTTATGCAAAACGAGAGTGGTGATGGATCAGAGTTGATCATGACCATCAAATTGATGATAAGTCAACACTAGGTTTGATTGATTGACTATTGATGGATCTAGATGATCACAATATGAGGTATATGGTTGTTGTTCTTATGAACATTGACCGAAAGATCGCTTCTGATTGGTCGGTTCACTTTATGTATGCAAAATTGAGTCTTTTGATCGATATTTACATGATCGACCGAATACTTCACTCTGATTGGTCTATTTTGCCTGTTTACCGAATGCACACCAGTAACGTACACTATGAACAGTATCACTATTACACCACACACACACACACCGAGCAGACCGAAACAGCTGCACTCACGGCTGTACGTAAACAAACATCAGACACAACCCGAACCGAAAAAGAAAAGAAAAAAGTTCGGGCCGTGTTTGGTGGACATATTCTTGAAGCTTAAGATTACCTCGTTACTATTGTGGTCATCATCATCATGATCATCAACACCATCTACATCATCTTATCCATCATTCCGTGAACAGAATATTCTATATTCGCTCAATCCATCCTGTGATTACCGATTCTCTCTCCTTGTGTTGAAGTTCAAAGTTAACATCACTTCCTTCTTTGAAGTTGGCCTAAATCTGGATCATCATCTAATATACAACAACGCAACTAATTAGCATATATGTTCGTATATGTTCACGAGTGAGGAAGGAAATGTAAAAGATCATCAGCATCAACGTTGATATTTAGACTAAGTAAGTACGAGTATGATATGAATGACCTTTTGTTTAATAACATTTTCTAATTATTCCTCCCGAACAGGACGATCATTTAGTGTCCGCGTGTGTCTCCCGAACACCAAAGTCCTCAACTTCAACTTTCGATTTTCGACTTCAACCACCACTACTTCGTGCGTTCGCACCTTATCCGTGTAATTGTCCGAACATACGAAGTAGACCACGACCACCTTTGTTCACGTCACAACTATCACAACAACCAACCACGAAACATATTATTATTATTATTAAACACGTTCGCTCGGTGTTCGTGTTCTCGTGTGGTGTCCTTTGACCTTGTTCCGATTTGTTTCTTCACTTTCCCCCAAACTTTTTTCCTTTTGTGTTTTGTGTTTTCGTAAAGTCGAAGTCGAGTGTGTGTGGGAAGTCCGACCAAATTTCGATTAAATCTCACGACGACGACGGCGACTTTTAACAACGAAACAGACAACTTTGAACAAGTAACAGGAGCAACATAATAACAAGAGTGAGAAAGTGAGAGTGAGTTGGCTCCCAACTGTGGCGCCCAATGTCCTGTACTGCTAGTACACTGTACTACACTGACGCCGCTCTTCTCTCCTACTCGGTGTATACTTTTGAGTATACTCACTCAAGTCAACAGTACTCCGCAGTATAACTTGGATTCAGACTGTTGTTATGTTGATATTAGTATTCATATAATACAATCTCTTTCTCTTTTACGTTATAACTTCGACTTCGGTAACACAACAACAACTTCGACATCATCACCATCATCACCACTACCACACGATTACTGTTTTGCCCTGTGATAGTGTCCCCTTCTGACCGTGTATGTTGAACATAGTATTCGAGTCATGTCTGAGTCAGTGAGGCGAGCCATTCGGATGGTGGTTCAACGATTCAAGACGTCTTCTTCATCAGATGAGGTGCATAACGAACACGACCACGACGAAGACGAACAAAGTGGTGCAAATGGTGACACTACATCAACATCATCATCATCATCGTCCACTTCTAATCATAATAACATCGAAGTCCCACTTACGTCATCGACCACCTCGTCCTCCTCCTCCTTATCTACTTCAACCACAACTACTACAACTTCAACATCAATTTCGGGCACTTTGAACAGTAATTCCAATATCAATGATAGTAGTAATAACATAATCAACACGAGTGCAATCAACACAACATCAACTTCATCAGTACTATCAAGCAATGACCCAATAAGCAACAGTCTGCATCAAACTGAAGAACCATCTGGTCAAAATGATTCGCCTCTTCTGAGTCAACCCTCTTCTTCTTCTAGTGATGCTACTACTCCTTCAAGTCAATCTTCCCCTTCTTCCGAATCCACGACCCAAAATGGATCATCTTTCTCCCCATCTTCTACCCCTTCCCCTGATGGTGCCCCAACTGGTGATCCCGCCAACCCAACCCGTCGGGGTCCAGTGGCACTGACCATGAATCTGACACTGAACATTCGTCACCATCATCATCACCATCCCCAAGGCCACGGCCACGCTCATCATCATCACCTGCCTCATCGTGGTGCACTGTTGCCACTGCCATTTCGTTTGCCGGTGCCACGCTGGTTGCTGCCACAGCCACACGCAATTGTGATGGACGAAGGTGTCGCATTGGCGGTGGGCGTTGCCGCAGGGGGCGGACAGCCCGGACTAGACATTCCCGATCCTATACTCGCAAGGACCAGACATCGACTTTATAGTGTAAGTGTGTGTTGTGCGGTGGTTGGGGGTTGAGGGTTGAACGGGTTAAGTTAACTTTATGTAACATGTGGTTTGATGCGCAATTTTTCCGTTGCTTTATTTACTCGTTTCTGATTTGCCCGTTCGGAAGAGTACTTTTACCTGATTGGTCAATTCAAACGAGTGCTCGATTTTGATTGGCCCGTTTGGAGAGTGCTTCCTTCTGATAAGTCCGTTCGGAAGAGTACTTTTACCTGATTGGTCAATTCAAACTAGTGCTTAATTTTGATTGGCCCGTTCGGAGAGTGCTTCCTTCTGATAGGTCCGTTCTGTACGTTGAGTACTTTTACCTAATTGGTCAACCTAAATGAGTGCTCGTTCCTGATTGGCTAATGAATTCAAATGCGTTCTCAATTCTGGACCGTTCGTACGTGTGCTCGTTTCTGATTTGCCCGTTCGGATAGTGTTCATTTCTGAATGGTCAATTCAAACAAGTGTTCGATTCTGATTGGCTAGTGAATCAAATTCGAATGCGTTCTCGGTTTTTGATTGGTCAGTTTGAATTTGAATTAACGAATAATCACTTTTGATTGGTTGTTTTTATCCTCATCACGTGACTGTTTTCACCCGACTATGTTTATATATGACCAGTGAACTAATTACTTCTCATTATCTCCCTCTCCTCTCTCCCCTTTCTCCAGTTATTACTCCTTCGTGCAGCGATGGCCTACTTCCTGACGGTGCCTCACTTTTTCCGTCGAGTACTCGAGTACACCATCCTGGTAGCGGCCATTCTCTCCTTTGCCCTGCTCATTCACCTGCACATTATCTTCATCCGCTCGCCCCTGACCTGTCTGGACGAGGTGAAGGACAGCTGGCCCCGACAGGGCATCCTCCGTGTGCAGATTGGCTCCTATCTCGATCAGGCCGAGATGAACAGTATACTCTCACCGGAGGCGAACATATTTCCCAATCTCACTCATCTCATCGGGCGCATCAATCACGGCCAACGGCCACTGCCCCTGGACAAGTACCGGGTGGCGGTGGCCGCGGAGGCGCTGCTCACCCGAAAGCATCTCGACCGGCTGCCACTGGTCTACTATGGCGATCTGCTGCTCTCATATGATGATTCTAGTCTTGCCGATTTTATCGATTCACTACCACAACTCGAATTCTACAATAGGAAAAATGCAGGTAAGGTGTTGGGTGCTATTTGGGTTCGATTCGTCGAAATAGATTGAGGGATTAGTCGATTATTCTGTATTCTAATATATTCTCTCCTTCTCTCCCTTCAGCTTGGCCCCAGCCCTACATGGTGGAATACTCGCTCGAGTACGGTCTACTTCGGCTATCGGAAGAGATGCGAGCCCACTACAAAGTGCCCGTAATGACGGTGACCCTCTGCCCGAAGAAGGACGCCTGTTTCGGTGATCCACTGGCCCGTTTCATGTTGCGCAATTTCCTCGGTTACGACGATGTGCTCATTGGTTCGATCAAGCGCCTGGCGGAACATGAGAACAACCGTGGCTATGTGAGAAATGTGGCCACTGGGGAACATTTCCGTTTTGTGAACGTTTGGATGACACGGGCTAGTTATCTGGCTGCTGGCTTTATTATGATTGTGTTTACACTGTTTGTGAGCATGCTCATTCGGTACAGTCATCAACAGGTGAGTGTATTCTGTGTTATGATTGGTCAGTTTTGAGCATTCGAATGTGTGCTTGATTCTGATTGGCTGTTGGGACGAGTCACCTGATAGTGCTCGATGTTGATTGGTCCATTTAAATGATTGCTTTGTTCTTATTGGTCCGTTCAAATCAGTGCTCTATTCTGATTGGTCAGTTGAATATTCCTTGTATTAATACTTGTTTTCTTCTCTTTCTTAGGTGTTTGTGTTTGTATCCGAATTTCTGCGCACCGTCGAAATGCAGCAACCATTCTCTCGCATCACCCTCGTGGCAGCATCCCTCATCACCGTAATCCTCGCCCTCATCGGCATGGAAGCGATCATGTACGAATTCTTTGCCGACTCTTCGATTGCCTTCCACGTGATCATCATGGTGTGGGCCGCGGACCAATTCGACTCGATGGCCATTCGGTCTGCCGTGTCGAAACGTCACTTTCTCCGCTTCTTCTATCTGTATCAGTTTGCCTTCTACGCGTATCACTATCGATTCAATGGTCAGTACGCGGGCCTGGCACTGCTCACCACCATGCTCTTCACCTATCACTCGATGATCTTCTTCTTCCATCACTATGAACTGCCATATGTGCAAGAGTTGGAGGCACAATTTCGGGCCAATGCACAGGGCGGCGGTCAACCGCCTGCAGATGGCGCAAATGAACACGAGTGGGAGGTGAACCTGAACAATAATAACAATAACAACAACAACAACAATAACCAAGAAGTACCGAATCAGAACGAAACAGAAGTGGTCAATGACGCAACGACTCAACAATCTTCTGCTTCGACGAATTCAACTTCAACTTCGACCAATACCACAACAAACGACGCTCCGACCACTACTTTCAGTACTACTTTCGGTGTTGGTGGTGCAGGTGGACCGTCCATAACGTTCCGTACCCGCAGTACGGGATCACCCCCTGGCGGTAGCCCAGGGATTGTTGTCAGCCATCGTGAGTCGAGTAATGAGTCGATCAATTCGTTGATTCAATTTGAAATCGATTGAGTCGATGAATCGAAACGAATCGAAGCAATATATTATTAGTCCTTTCTCAAATCAAATTATCATCATCATTATCATCATCGATCTACAGAATATTTCGATTAATCGATTATTATTCGTCGACTAATGTCGAAGTCATCCTGTAGAGTAGAATCCATCATCCTCATCATAACTGATCATCAAAATACTTAGCTTTTAGATTTTATTATACGAAAATGAATTCATTTTAGTCAATCGATTAGTCGAGTATAATTTAATTTAATATTATTTTCAAATTTCGCGCGCTCTCTCTCCATTCTCCCGGGAAAATTATCTGTTTATATTTTTGTGGCATTATTCTATATTCTGGGATTCTCTCTGGTTGTACGACATTTGTGAACATATTATTAGTCACCTGTGGTTCAATATCTCTTCATATATGACGTGATATGCAGATGAATGCGCGCATGCGTACATTAGTACTCCATATACACAAAAGATGGTTTTCAAAAAATGGATTGTTTTTGTTATTCTATTTCACATTGTTATTTCCTGTTATCTATTCTTATTCTTTTGCAATTGCCCTGTTTCTACAGGATGTTCTCTCCTTCCTTCCATCCATCCTCTCTCATAAGTTACATTATGTACAGAAGTTCCTTGCTTACTGTATGATATTTTATTCAATGAATGTATAGTGCATATATGAACTTGTGTGCCGGTGTCATCCTGTAGTTATTTTATTTTTATGTTTATATTTTTTGTTCAATTCCTCTATTCATGTGCACCCTCTTTTGATTATTATGATTTTATGATTCTATTTATGTTTTTGTATTTCCTTTCTGTGCAATTCTATTAATAAAAATGAAAAATTATTCATAATTTAATGTACAGGGTGGCTACGTTTTAATTTGATTAAAAATAGCGAAAAATTAAAATAAATAAAATTATTCTTTAGTATAGCGTAGTATTCCTGTAGATTTCCTTAAAATAATTTTAAGAAAAAAGGTAAATGACCTTTACCGCGTCTTGATTCAAAATTATTCCGTAAAATTTCTTCTGGAAATAAACAGAATTTTCTAAAAGTTTTTAATAAAAATTCAAAAATTTAAAAGCCAAATTAGGTCAACCTAACCTTTTACCCGCGTACAAATCAATAAACGATTCGAAATATCCAACCTTTTCCGGAAAGTTTTCTTCTGGAACACTAACATTTACGAAAATTTTTTATTTTTATTTTAAAACAGTAAAGGTACAATCAACCTAACCTTTAAAAGTCACAAGTTGGTTGTCATTTTAAAGTTGTGCTGAAAGATAAAAATAGAATGTGCAAAATCACGCAAAAATGGTGTAGATGATTGAAGTATATACGAACATGAAGTACACGGGTGATTAAATATTTATAATGTTTACGAGACTGGTGGCGGTGTCTGGTGGGGGGATTGTGAACTAAAGGATGTATTTATTACTATGTACTATGTGACACTGATTGGTGGTGCCGCCGTGCTTTAAAGCCAGTACGCCAACTTCAAAGCCACAACACTGTACGCGTGTGTCTTTCTCTCTTCTGTTTCCTCCACCGCACCACCAACTGCACCCCATAAAAAGGTCTATGTGTGGCACACGGCTGGACAAAAGTCACGTCCGCGCGCTCCGAGAATGGTCGATTGTAAGTTCGGTGTCGCAATTGAACAATCACAACAACAAGAACTCTCCAAACTGATAACTCAAGCCAATCTAATCTCGAACCCGACTTTCCCAAGTCCAGTACAATTGATGACTACCACCGATTGTTATTGTTGTTATTATTGTCATCATCGCTGTGACTCTACTACTTCTCCCACTCTACTACACCATCAAATACTAATCACCAGGTCTTTGAAGTAGACTGTCTCCGTCTGTCTGTCCGTTTGTGTATGATTGCCTAAAGCCGTGAGTGATATATCTTATGTGTTGTGTGTGTACTTCGACGACGAAGTTCACCACTCGATTAATCTGTACTGCACTTAAATGCATCGCAACTTGCATCAGGCGACCACATTGATTCATTCATACATGATGATCAAGCCCGAACTGTCGCAACTGAGAACACAGGTCTTGGCTCTCTACAAGACGGTGAGTACATTCTTAATTCGCATTTATATATTACTTAAAATAGAATTACTAACTATCATATCCTAAAATAGCATGTACTCAGTATAATGTCTTGTTAGCATAGTGCATAGTTTGTTTTGTCTTTTTTAACACAATCGACCGAATATTCGTCTCTGATTGGTCGGCTCACTCTATGTTTGACCGAAAGCTCGTACCTGATTGGTCCGTTTTGATCCAAATTATAATGTGCACTCACATTCTGATTTTGACTTTTAAAATTGAATTACTAACGAACATATCTTAAAATAACATGCACTCAGTAATAATGTCTTGTTAGCATATAGTTTATAGTTTGTTTTATTTTGTTTTTTTTTTCATAATCGACCGAACGCTCTCCTCTGATTAGCTAGCTCTGTGTGTGTTCGACCGAATGCTCTCACCTGATTGGTCCGTTTTGATCCAAAATCGAACATGTACTTCTGATTGTAATTAGCTCGCTGTTTTTGACAGAATACTTGATTTTGATTGGCTTATTTTAGAATTTTATCGTATTTAGATTATTATAATCTAGCTTGTTTACGTGATTTTCTATTTTGTTTACGTGATTTTTTGAATGGAAAATTTTCATGTTTTGTCTGCTCGCGCTTCAGTCTGTCCGTCCTTGAAATCACGTGATTGCATTGTGTTTAGTACATTCCTTCCCCCTCTCCCTTATTTGTTATTAACCTCTTTCTCTCCCCTACCTGTCTCGTGATTATTATCTTCTCACCCATCATTAACTTTATTATTCATCTAAATTGTTGACATTCATTAATAATGAATCATTATGTTTACCTCTGTCTCTCTACTCCTCTTCCTCTCTAGCTGCTGTACTATGGTCGGGACTACCCAATGGGTTACACGTACTTTCGTGATCGATGCCATCGGGCCTTTGAGAAGAACAAAGATGAGCGGGATCCACTGCAGATTGTGAAACATCTCTCTCGTGGCGACTTTATCATCAAGGAACTCGAGGCACTGTACCGTCTCAAAAAGTATCGATTCCTCAAGCAGAAGTACTATCCCGAGCCCGTACAGGAGGAAAAGGAAAAGGATAATGTGCATCAGGTGATGAAGAAAATTGAGAGACAGAAACAGTAGAAGTAGGTGATGATGACGATTATTATCATCATCATCAACATTATTTGGGTGTGTTTGGTATAGTAGTAGCTGAAGAAGAATCGAATCTAGACCGTGAACTTTGATTGCTTTTGTCGAAGTTTTCGAGTCCTGGAGCTTTTTGAGGGCCCCTATCAAAGTCCGAAGTATTCCATTCTCATCGTCGTACATTCGATCATTTGATGAAGAGTATCCCATTTATTTATCTACCATTTGTGTGTGATATCTTATAAACAAGCAAACCCGAAAAAAAGATCTTTCAAGAACCTTCGAGCTTTCAAACGAAACGAAACGACCGATCCTGTCCACCGAAAACCCGAAATCGAATCTATGAATCCTGGTTAATCACGTGATGATGATGACTCTTCATCGAATTCGAGAATCCTCTAGAGGTCTGTGTGTGCTGCTCACTTATATACACTATTTATTACTATTATTATATATTCGTATGGGTATCTTCTTATTTCTTTACAATCTCAATCTATCCAAAGTATAATCTCATTTTTCGAAGTCTCTTTACACCTTTTTCCTTTCATAAATGACGTTACTTTATCTTATCTTGATTGGTATTTGTATACACTACTGTAGTAGAGTGTCCTTATTTACACAATAACAAAAAATAAAATAAAAAAATATAAATCTATATTTGCTTTCGAAATTATTGTACAGATTCCTAAATAATAAGAAGGAATTAAAATTAATATTAGGTTAGGTTATAGATCACGTGGTATATGAAAAGATCACAAAAAAGGCTAGATAAGAGTTGGTTTGTTGGCGGCGGATTTGGTGTATTTGGGAAATTCGGAAGACTTCGGTTCGGATGCTTCAAGGGCCCTGAAGATCATTTCGTAAAGTACGTATACATTTTAGTGCATAATCGGTGTGCCCGAGTTGATGCTTGGATCGATGTAAAAGGATGCGTGCAAATGTTCCCGTGACTCTTGTCGGCCACCGCCCGGACCGCCACTGATGGTCGAGGACTCGAGTATGTCGAAGGACTCGAGCAGGACAACACGTGGTGTTTGCATTGTGAAGGTCTGTATACGGAAAAAGGGAGTTATTATTGGGTTCAAATTCAAACGGACCAATCAGAATCGAGAATGCATTCGAATTTGATTCACTAGCCAATCAGAGGAGAGCACTCGTCCGAACGGACCAATCAGAATGGAGAATGCATTCAAATCCTGATCTTTCGGAACATACCTGAAATTCCTTAGTGAAGCTCAATATGAAAAAGTCGAGTGCCATCGCAGCTATCCATTCCGCAACCGTACTAATCACGTGAGTCTTGAATCCACCATCACCAGGCTTCCAGTTCGTGGGATCCTTTCCATGGAAGTGATGTATCGATATTTGTCCCATTACACAGGTGATCAGAAAGTTGATTGTAATGAGCACCGAGAGGCACAGTCTCCATCTTGCCATCCACCGCGAATTGACCAGTGGGATCATCGAATAGGACAGCCATGTCTGCAGCCAACAGTAGGTTGCACCAAACCCGAAAGCCATCAACGCACCGACTAGATGTATTTTGAATAGTTCAATTTCACGGAAATTGGCCACCACCGACAGGCCGAGAGCGGAGAAGAGGCCAAAAAAGTTGGCAAATCGATTTAGGCGAAAGATCTTCGATGACTGGGTGGTCAGATCGTCACGGTAATACTGTTCCACCTGCTTGAAACGTATGTAGATTGTGATTGCGACTAGAAATATGGGGATGGGAGTGAACGGGTTAATTATTATCAACAAGTGAATATACATACCCAGACACGCGACCATATTGAGCGATTGTGCGAAAAAGTTCGACTCGGGCACGTGCGTACCCGTGTCCGAGATGTACGGAAATTCAATCTCGACATGTCCGAGCAGTATTGCTATGACGTATCTGTTTTTGGTGGGAATGATAGTTAGAATGGTACATTCAAGGATATATAACTTACGATATAATAAAAGTGGAGGGCATAAGGACAAAGACCGCCAGTGGGAGATAATGCAGCTCGGACCACGGCATTTTTACGGATTCTCTTCAAGAAAGGTGAAGAACCTTTCTCTCCTGGTGGTACGTGGTAACTTCGATGTTGTTGTGATGATGTTGTTGATGTTGATGCTGTTGATGATGACGTCACCACATACAAAAGACCAGATTATTATCACCTATTAGTGGTAGTATCAAAGTTGGTACTGATTTGGCAGGGATTTGAGGGTTTCCAGGACGATCGGGGACGGACAGACACGCTCTGATTACAACATCAATCATGCAACACACTCGGGTTTGTTTTGATTTTCACAGCAGTACAGCAATAAAAGGGAGAGGCACAGACAATCGATTGTGCACTATCGATACTATCGCTTGATTGAGTGTTTTGGCTCTATTGTGTTCTATGAGTGTTCTATTTGAGTTTATCCTGAGATCCTTACTTTTGGGGGGTTAGTTCTCGTGATTGACTTTACCGTTCTCGATGATTTTTTTGGTATCGATAAACTAGAAGATGTGATCTTTCGATTGGTGGTGGAGTTAATAGGGGGTTGGTATGATTTTGATGGTGATTTTGTTGATTTACTGATTTGTTATTTGTATTTCGATTGTAGAATCTCGATTTATTTTGATATTCATTGTGATTGACACTTGCTGGTTTTAGTGTCATTTCAATCATCGTGTATCATTTGGAACTTGAAGAATAGATCTTTCTGGTGATAGTAACGTTGGAACATTGACTGTTACCACCGATATCACTCAATCAAATCACGACTTTTGTCTGTTATTGCTCTCAATTTTGCCTATTTCACTCACCAACCTCATCACCTCAACATGGAACAACCAAGTTCATGGTCTCACTTACCTGACGTCTGTCTTTTGCTCGTGTTCAAGGAGCTTTCTACGAGTGACATGATTCGCAGTGTTGGTCGAGTGTGCACCAATTGGGGCAAGGTGCAGAGGGTTGAGTTGAGAAATCGTAATACTTTGGTGATCGCAACAGAACGGGAAATGGGTAATGAAGAGATTCTAGAAGAAGTGAGACAATATTCGAATCCATTTGGAAGTGATTTGATCGATCATGTTCGTCGAGAGAATGGATTGCCCTGGGCACAACCTCGGCCACTCGACCAGATCAAGTTCGATACTCTACGAATGCCTTCTGATGTATTCCGTACTGAAGCATTCACTTCACTAGTGATGGACACATTACCCAACATCACTCATCTCACTCTTGTGATGTATGTTCCACTGAACTTGATCTTTTCATCTCTACAGCAATTGACCCTCCTGATCAGTCACTACACCACCAGACTGGTTTCGTTGAAGCTTGACTTTGAATGTAACTTTCCTGCTTTTGCATTTCGAATTAACCCTGAGATCCTTGTGCCACTGTTCAACTCGATCAATCGACTCAAATCCCTGCAACACCTCAGACTCGACATCAAAAACCTTGTGGACTCATATCCCGAACTGTCCATTCTGTCTCGTCTGACCACCTTCACCAGTGGCTCCAACTACCCAGATACATCGCTGCTTGCTTCACTTCGTAAATATGCCACAAATGGAGATGACCATCTTCGTGTTGAGTGTTGCCCTAGAATGGAATTTGATGATTTGATGCAACTCGATCCGCAGTTGGCAACAAAGTTCACTCGGCTCAGTCAAGTCAATGTTGAATTCGATCAGTCATTACACAACGACATTCTACTGTTTTGTCACCGATTTGTTTCCTTGCACACTCTTGGACTGTCCATTACTGGAATGTCAATGACCGTGTTGGCTCAATACCTGTCCCAATTACCCGAGTTGATCAATTTGGATTTGTACTTGGAAGAAAGTTTTCGCCCACTTCTTCCTGACGGGGAGGAAGTGGAGGAGGAGGGGGAAGAGGAAGATCTTGCTCAACCCGAAATCGTCCAAGTGCCCACTGTTCGTCTGCTCACCCTGGCTATGATCATCTCATCTCATCACTACACTCAACGTTTTCATCTCCACCAAATCTTTCCAAATCTTCAAGTTCTTCATTTTCATCATGAAACTAGTGGATGTGATGAGTGTCACTATGACTATGTAGGCTTCGAAGCTTTGGAGCTAGATGAAATACAACCCGAACTACAAACTCAAATTGTCCACTGCATGCATCTAGCACGTCAGCCATTTAGACAATGTGCCAACTTGCACACAGTCAAACTCGATTCAGATGATACAGAATTGTGGAGATTGTTACCGCGAGGACTGATCACTCGTGACCAGTTGTGAAGATGTATTTAATGAAGGTCACATTGCTTGAATACATCCAAAGTCTACCAAAATGATGGTTGTATACATTAAATTCACTAATGCACACAACTTTATTACATCGTTTATCTCATCAATAGATTTCACTTTATTTGTGAATGGCTCATTTATGGACATGGATTGTATGGTCATTGATGCTTTGGTGTATAATACAATAGGTCTTGTATAGGTCAGATCATACGTTGCAGGTGGTTATTTCACGTTAGCTTTCAGAGCTGATCATCAACAGCAATAATTCGCCACTGTTGAGCCCTATTAGTCAATAACTTGATCATAAAACTACCCTTACGGAGAAATAGATTTAGTTTGACTGTGTGCAGGCTGGCACAGAGTCTCAAGGGCAGTAGGGCTAGACAGGCACAGTTGTGGTATTGTTGACCACCAGAAAGTTTGCTCGAACTGGCATCGGTGCCAACTGTTGGACCATTTTTGGTGCTGAAATCGACCTCACAGCACCAATTGGTTCTATTAACAACCTCGAGCCCATAGCCACATTCTTTACATGTGGTAGCATTATTGGAGAGATGAAGCACATGCAAATTGGGGAATATTTGGTGTAGATGCAGCCGTTGGGTGTGACTGTGAGACAATGGGAATATGTCCAAGGAGAGCAGACGTACAGACGGTACTTGAGCCAGTGGGAGTTGAGGTGGTCGCTCCTCTTCAGGAATGATGCCTGCATTCAGTTTCAAATGGATCAGCTGTGCCAGTTGGGAGAGACATCGGGCCAGCATGGCCATTGGCATCGGGCTAACTGTTCTATACTTGTTAGCTGGATAATGGAGGGTCACCTCAAGAGTGGTGAGTGAGCTGAAGCGACCACAGAACTGGTGAAGGGTCCGATTACTGTCCATCGACAATCTATCATACAAGTTGTATCGAAGCCAATTTCCAGCCAACTGTCGACTGAAGGCTAGGCCTCGTCTGGCCCGAAGTCGGTTGCTACACCCAACACGAATATTGCCGTGTTCGTGTGCCGCCAGTATATCTACCAGTAGCCCACTATCCGGCGGTACCATTAATAGATCGTTAAAACGATGAATGACAAAGCTTTCTAGACGAGACAAATTCAGCCGAGTAGCGTTCAGTTCGGGAAATTCGCCTTTCAACATGAGATGTCGCAGTGTGCCGATTCGATTGATCGACTCAAACAGAGCAATTCCACTGTTGATGAATTCGATTTCAATTTTGTCGTCAGAATTACCAGAATTGTCAGAATCGCTCGAATTGGCAGTATCACCAAAATCGGTAAAATTGTAGTCTCGTAAGACGTAATACTGATAATTATAATCGAGAGTAAACGACTCCAGTCTGGTGGTGTAGTGATTGGTGAGACGTGTTAGCTGTTTGAGTGTCAACAGTGACGGGTGGTGATTAGTATAATGGCCCTGTTGATACGCAACCGAGAGATGAGTGACGTTAGGCATAATGTCCATCAAGAACGATGTGAACTTTTCCGTCAACCCAGCATTAGACATTCGAATGGCATTGAACCGAAACTGTTTGAGTGGTTGAAGCTGATACCAAGGCGAGTTATCTTGCCGACGAACTCGTGTGATCAGTTCACTTCCAAATGGATTCTGTTGCTCTCGATAGTCCTTCAGTTGTTTGTCCTCTTGGAAGATCATTACCGTTTGCCTTCGTGCTAATTCGGTCCGTTGGTTTCGAGCCCAATCTCTGCACACCCGACCAACCGAGTGTAGGAGATCGGACAGTGAAATGTGCGAGAACAAGTGTAATAGGATTTCGTCGGGTAGATTAGGGTCCAGAACGGTTACGGAAATTTAACCGAAACCGCGGTTAAACCGAAAATAACCGAACCGAACCGACGGTTCGGTTACGGTTCGGTCAGTGATTTTTTTTCCAAAACCGAAAACCGCACCGATAAAAACCGACTTTTCTATTATAACAAATTAAAGCTGATTGAGTAATGAGAAAGAGGTAGAAATAGACTAAACTAAACTAATGTGGTCATTTGACAACAAACCCACACTCCATAAGCTAATACCAAACTCATTATATATTCAAAACTTTGTTAAATCTCACCCGAAAAGCGAGTTTATTGCCAAGTCTAGCGACTTATTTATCGCATTTTTTTTAAATATTTTCAAAAACAGGACCAATTTAAAAGACAGCTTGTTTTTTTGAGTCCAAATGATTTCTCCAGTTGGCAATTCTAGACAATTGGACAAACCTGAAAAGAATTTAAAAACAATCAAACAGCAAATGTCCGAATACAAAATTTTGATTGAATCTTTCGATGTAGTTCATTGGAGTGCGATCGATTGCCTTGATTTTTGGCGTAACAATGAACATCAGGGCTCGTTCTCGTGATTGACATTTTCTCTGTGGACGATATTTTGCATTGACAAACGAAGAAGTGAACTTGAGATTGGTGCCAGGATGAATTGAGCTGTGATTGTGATGGTGAACTGGTTAATGTACTAATTTGTAGCTATTCCTTTTAGAACCTCGATCTATTTGGATATTCATTATAATTGGCACTTTCTTAGTGTCATTTCAATCATCGTGTATCATTTGGAACTAGAAATATAGATCTTTCTGGTTGGAACATTGACTGTTACCACCTATATCACTCCATCACATCACTACTTTTGTCTATTTCACTCACCAACCTCATCACCTCAACATGGAACAACAACCACTTTCATGGTCTCACTTACCTGACGTCTGTCTTTTGTTAATATTCAAGAAGCTTTCTGTGAGTGACATGATTCGCAGTGTTGGTCGAGTGTGCACCAATTGGTGCAGGATGCAGCGAGTGGAGATGGGACGTCGGAATACATTGATTATTGCAACAGCACCAGAAACAGTTTTGATCGAACATGTTCGTCGCGAGGATGGATTGCCCTGGGCACTTCGACCACTCGTCCAGATAGAGTTCGATACTCTACGAGTGCCTTCTGATGCACTCGGTACGGAAAGATTCACCTCACTTGTAAAGGACAGATTACCAAACATGACCCATCTCACACTTATGCTACATGTTTCATTTGACTTGAGATTGTCATCTCTACAGCAACTGACCCGTCTGATCAGTCACTACACCACCAGTCTGGTTTCGTTGGAAATCGATTTTCAGATTGACCTTCAAGGTAATGCACGTCTAGATAACTCTGAGATTCTTGTGCCACTGTTCAACTCGATCAATCGACTCGAAACACTTCGTCACCTCAGACTCAACATCACAAACTTTGTAGTCTCATATCCCGAACTGTCCATTCTGTATCGTTTGGCCACTTTCACCAGTGGCCTATCCTACCCAGTGACATCACTACTTGCATCACTACGTCAATACGCCACTGGAGATGATCTTCGTGTTGAGTGTTGCCCTCGAATGGAATTTAATGATTTGATGCAACTCGATCCACAGTTGGCAACAAAGTTCACTCGGCTCAGTCAAGTCAATGTTTATTTCTATCAGTCATTACACAACGACATGCGACTGTTTTGTCAACGATTTGTATCGTTGCACAGTCTGGGACTGGTCTTTGGTGGAATAACGTCAATGACCGTGTTGGCTCGATGTCTGTCACAATTGCCCGAGTTGGTCCATCTGAAATTGATCTTTGGACAACGTTCTCTCCAGGATGAGGTTGGGGGAGGAGGCTCAATTCGAATTCACCCAAGTGCCCTCAGTTCGTCTGCTCACCTTGAACATTATCTCCTCATCTCACCACGATACCAAACGTCTCCATCTTCACCAAATCTTTCCCAATCTTCAAGTACTTCATTTTAGTCATGAAACTACTGGATGTGATGAGTGTAACTATAACAATACAATCTCCGAAATGGGGTCAAATGTAATTCCACCTGAACTACGAACTCGAATTGTCCAGTGCCTGCACCTAGCTCGACAGCCATTTCGACAATGTGCCAACTTGCACACAGTCAAACTTGATATATATCATACAGCTGTTGAAGAAGAATTGAGAAGATTGTTACCTCAAGGACTGATCACTCGGGACCAGTTGTGAATTTCGAAATGTATTGAATATAGATCACATTGCTTGAATTCATCCGCAGTCTACCAAATGATGGTCAGACACATTATAATATTCCAATGCACTATTCATTAGTGACCTATTCATTAAACATTTATCTCATCAATAGATTTCACTTTATTTGTGAATGGCTCTTTTATGGACATGGATTGTATGGTTATTGATGCTTTGGTATATAATACAATAGATCTAATATAGGTCAGATTATATTTGGCACGTAGTTATTTCACATAAGCTTTCATCATCAACAGGAAGGATTCGCCACTGATGAGCTCTTTTGGTTAAGAACTTGATCACATAACTATTGTTACTGAGAGATAGATCTAGTTTGACTGTGTGCACATTGGCACAGTATCTAAAGAGCTCTAGGGCTTGACGAGCACAGTTCTCGTATAGTGCATGACCAGAAAGTTTGCTCGAATTAGCATCATCATCAGCATCAGTGTTGGGGGCTGTGCCAACAGTTTGACCATTTCTGGCTCTGAAATCGGCCAGACTGCTTCTTTCCCCACTACAATCATAGCTGCATTCTTCACATTTAGTAGCACAATAGTGGAGGTGCAAGCACTTGCAAATTGGGAAATATTTGTGCTAAATGGAGTCGTTGGGTGTGACTGTGAGAGCGCGAGCGGATGGTTAAGGTGAGCAGTCGTACTGAGGGCACTTGAGCTAACGGGAGTTGAGGTGGTCGCTCCTCTTCAGGAATGATGTCTGCATTCAGTTTCAAATGGATCAATTGTGCCAGTTGGAAGAGACATCGGGCCAGAATGGCCACTGGCATCGGATCATCATAAGTCAGATATTCGATGTCCATCCCGAGAGTTGTCAACGAGCTAAATCGGCCACAGAACTTGTGTAAGTGTTCATAATCGTCCACCGAGAATCGTTCCAAAAAGTGATATCGAACAAAATTTTCTGCCAACTGTCGACTGAATGTTAGGCCTTGCCTGCCACATAGTTGAGCGCTACTAGCAACACGGACATTTCCGTGCTCATGTGTCGCCAGTATCGCACCAACCCAAGTATGTTCGTAACAACGATGAATGCCAAAGTATAATTGTCCTGCAGATACGCAACCGAGAGATGAGTCACGTTTGGCATAATGTCCATCAAGAAGGAAGAGTGCTCTTCCGTCAAATTAGAATGAATCCGTATGGCATTGAACTGAGTCTGCTTGAGTGGTTGAAGCTGATGCCAAGATGAGTTATCTTCACGACGAACTCGTGTGATCAGGTCACTTCCATATGGATTCTGTTGCTCGCGATAGTCCTTCAGTTGTTTGTCCTCTTGGAAGATGATCACCGTATGTCTTCGTGCTAATTCTGTCCGTTGGTTTCGAGCTCAATCTCTGCACACACGACCAACCGAGTGTAGGAGATCGGACAGTGGGATGTGCGAGAACAGGAGTAATAGGATTTCGTCGGGTAGATGGGGTAGATAGGGATGCATTTGTCGCATAAGTCGAATACGTTTCTCGCGTTTATTTCTCGCGGTCTCACAGACATACTTTCATTTTTATGTATATATGTTAGCGTCAAAGTCCGAACGCTCGGCATTTTCGGAAAATGCCGCGGCAAAGTCCGATGTCAGATATGAAAATAATTTGAGCGAACTATGCCGCGGCAGTTCTTGAAAATGCCGCGGCAAAGTCAGAAGTGCCTGAATTCATTTCGGCATAGTTATTTTCTAATTGATTATTAATTGATTTTTTAAGACAATGTCATTATAAATCTTCAAAAAACTATACAAAGAACTAATTTAATGTATGAAATCATTTACCAATGGAAAAAGTAGCCTGATGTCTTTATTCTTTGCAAATAAATGAAAATAATGGAAAACATATTTTGTTTGGTTTTCTTAGTATTTCAATTTGTATAATTTGTGCAAGTTATAAATCATTGCTATTAATGCATAATGATTAATTTTCTAATTAGTTATCTTATTAAAACAGCTAATTAATTATTTTTAGCAATTTATTTTAGTCAAAAATGGGATTTGCCGGATAGAATTCCGGCATAGTGTACTTTGCCGCGGCATTATCCAATATTGCCGCGGCAATGTCATTCAAATTGTTTTTAAAAATCTGACTTCGGACTTTGCCGCGGCATTTCCCTACCTTGCCGGCCAGCGGACTTTGACGCTAACATATAGATAGACCAGTTCTAACATATAAAAATTCCAGGAAATTTGGTGATGACCTCTGGGAAATATTACACTTACACAAAAATGGTGACTGGTGATGGTGATTTTGGGAGTTGGTGGTTATTGACTATCCCGAGGGTGGTGAATCTTGTGGTGGTGCTGGATTTGGGATTGGAGAACCCTAAAACCAAAAATGGTGACTGGTGATGGTGATTTTGGGAGTTGGTGGTTATTGACTATCCCGAGGGTTGCGAAACCAGTGGTGATGATGGAATTTGGATTGGGAAACCATGGATCCCAAAATGGAGATTTGGGTGCATAACCCAAATGGAGATTCGATTTTATATTCCAAATGGTGGTTCGGGATTATCCCACAAATGGTGGTTCGGGCTCATATCCCAAATGGAGATTCGGGATTATCCACAATTGCTGGTTCGGGATAATCCCACAAATGGTGGTTCGGGCTCATATCCTAAATGGAGATTCGGGATTATCCACAATTGCTAGTTCGGGATTATCCCACAAATGGTGGTTCGGACTCATATCCCAAATGGAGATTCAGGCTCATATCCCAAATGGAGATTCGGGATTATCCACAATTGCTGGTTCGGGATTATCCCACAAATGGTGGTTCGGGCTCATATCCCAAATGGAGATTCAGGCTCATATCCCAAATGGAGATTCGGGATTATCCACAATTGCTGGTTCGGGATTATCCCACAAATGGTGGTTCGGGCTCATATCCCAAATGGAGATTCAGGCTCATATCCCAAATGGAGATTCGGGATTATCCACAATTGCTGGTTCGGGATTATCCCACAAATGGTGGTTCGGGCTCATATCCCAAATGGAGATTCGGGATTATCCACAATTGCTGGTTCGGGATTATCCCACAAATGGTGGTTCGGGCTCATATCCCAAATGGAGATTCAGGCTCATATCCCAAATGGAGATTCGGGATTATCCACAATTGCTGGTTCGGGATTATCCCACAAATGGTGGTTCGGGCTCATATCCCAAATGGAGATTCAGGCTCATATCCCAAATGGAGATTCGGGATTATCCACAATTGCTGGTTCGGGATTATCCCACAAATGGTGGTTCGGGCTCATATCCCAAATGGAGATTCGGGATTATCCACAATTGCTGGTTCGGGATTATCCCACAAATGGTGGTTTGGGCTCATATCCCAAATGGAGATTCGGGATTATCCACAATTGCTGGTTCGGGATTATCCCACAAATGGTGGTTCGGGCTCATATCCCAAATGGAGATTAAGGCTCATATCCCAAATGGAGATTCGGGATTATCCACAATTGCTGGTTCGGGATTATCCCACAAATGGTGGTTCGGGCTCATATCCCAAATGGAGATTCGGGATTATCCACAATTGCTGGTTCGGGATTATCCCACAAATGGTGGTTTGGGCTCATATCCCAAATGGAGATTCGGGATTATCCACAATTGCTGGTTCGGGATTATCCCACAAATGGTGGTTCGGGCTCATATCCCAAATGGAGATTCGGGATTATCCACAATTGCTGGTTCGGGATTATCCCACAAATGGTGGTTCGGGCTCATATCCCAAATGGAGATTCGGGATTATCCACAATTGTTGGTTCGGGATTATCCCACAAATGGTGGTTCGGGCTCATATCCCAAATGGAGATTCGGGATTATCCACAATTGCTGGTTCGGGATTATCCCCCAATTGGGTTGCTGGTCTATATCTCATAATGGGTTGATGGAACCTATTTCCAAATGGGTTTCTTAATGATTGAAGTTGTTAGAATTATTTGGATAGAGTCCGTAAGCCAAACTGAAGAATTCTCTTTCCCAGATCACTATTTGTGAAATAAGATCCAGAAACCCAATATGTGGATTAGAATCAGCAGCTCAATCGATAAACCCGAACCACCAATTGTGGGATAATCCCGAGCCACGGAATTGTGGATAAACCCGAATCTCCATTTGGGATATGAGCCAGAACCACCAATTGTGGGATAATCCCGAACCACCAATTGTGGGATAATCCCGAATCTTCATTTGGGATATAATCCCGAACCACCAATTATGGATAATCCTGAACCAGCAATTGTGGATAATCCCGAATCTCCATTTGGGATATGAGCCCGAACCACCAATTGTGGGATAATCCAGAGCCACCAATTGTGGATAAACCCGAATCTCCATTTGGGATATGAGCCCGAACCACCATTTGTGGGATAATCCCGAACCACCAATTGTGGGATAATCCAGAGCCACCAATTGTGGATAAACCCGAACCACCATTTGGGATATGAGCCCGAACCACTAATTGTGGGATAATCCAGAGCCACCAATTGTGGATAAACCCGAATCTCCATTTGGGATATAATCCCGAACCACCAATTATGGATAATCCTGAACCAGAAATTGTGGATAATCCCGAATCTCCATTTGGGATATGAGCCCGATCCACCAATTGTGGGATAATCCAGAGCCACCAATTGTGGATAAACCCGAATCTCCATTTGGGATATGAGCCCGAACCACCAATTGTGGATAAAGCCCGAATCTCCATTTGGGTTATGCACCCAAATCTCCATTTTGGGATCCATGGTTTCCCAATCCAAATTCCATCACCACCACTGGATTCGCAACCCTCGGGTTAGTCAATAAGCACCAAGCCCAAAAATCACCATCTCCAGTCACCATTTTGGGTTTTAGGGTTCTCCAATCCCAAATCCAGCACCACCACAAGATTCACCACACTCGGGATAGTCAATAACCACCAACTCCCAAAAATCACCATCTCCAGTCACCATTTTGGGTTTTAGGGTGCTCAAATCTCAAATCCACCACCACCACGGGTTTCGCCACCCTCGGGATAGTCCATAACCCCCAAGTCCCAAAATCACCATCTCCAGTCACCATTTTGGGTTTTAGGGTGCTCCAATCCCAAATCCAGCACCACCACAAGATTCACCACACTCGGGATAGTCAATAACCACCAACTCCCAAAAATCACCATCTCCAGTCACCATTTTGGGTTTTAGGGTGCTCCAATCCCAAATCCAGCACCACCAGTAGATTCACCACCCTCGCTATAATCCATAACCACCTAGTCTAAAAATCACCACAATTTCGTGTTTGCACGGTGCAAGTCTTTTCAGTCAAATCATTGGTATGAGCTTTCATGAGCTTTCATGAGTATGGGTGAGCGAGTATGAGCGAGCGCATATGAGCGGCGACCTTCTCTACTATACTAGTATGGTTATTGATGCTTTGGTATATAATACAATAGGTCTTATATAGGTCACATCAAATGTAACATGTGGTTATTTCTCGTATACCTTCACAGCTGATCATCAACAGGAAGCATTCGCCACTGATGAGCCCTTTTGGTCAAAAACTTGAGAACGTAAATATTACCGAGAGATAGATCTAGTTTGACTGTGTGCACATTGACACAGCATCTCAAGGGCTGTAGGGCTTGACGGGCACAGTTCTCGTATAGTGCACGACCAGAAAGTTTGCTGGAATTGGCTACATCGTCAGCATTAGTGTCGGTGTCGGTGTCGGTGCCAACAGTTTGATCATTTGTGGCTCTGAATTCGGCCAGACTGCTCGTTTTCCCATTACAATCATAATCACATTCTTCACATTTGTAAGCATAATAGTAGAGATCAAGCACCTGCAAATTGGGAAATATTTGGGCTAAATGGAGTCGTTGGGTGTGACTGTGAGACAACGGGCGGATGGTTAAGGAGAGCAGACGTACTGAGGGTACTTGGGCGTACAGGATTTGAGGTGTGCGTTCTTCTTGCGGAATGGGACCTGTATCCAGTTTCAAATGGATCAGCTCTGGCAGTTGGGTGAGACATCGGGCCAGCATGGTCATGGCCATCGGGAAGTAGGGATAACCAGTAATTGGATAGACGATGTCCACCTTGAGAGTGGTCAACGAGGTAAATCGGCCACAGAACTCGTGTAGGGCTTCATAGTCGGGCACCGAGAATTGTCGCAACAAGTGGTATCGAACACAATTGCGAGCCAACTGTCGACTGCATTCTAAACCATCTTCAGCAAATAGTGGAGCGTTACTGGCAACACGAACATTGCCGTGCTGGTGTGCATTCAGAATGGCACCAATCAACGTGGGATCGCGACAACAATGAACGACAAAGCTTTCTAGACGAGACAAATTCGGCAGGGTACCGTTAAGTTCGGGAAATTTGCCATTCAACATGAGGTGTCGCAGTGTGCCGATTCGATTGATCGACTCAATCAGAGCAATCGCACAGTTGGTAAATTCGTTTAGGATTTTGGCTGGACCATCATCGCTATCGTCCGGATCGTAGTGTAGGTAGGGGCTATAGTAATAAGTATAATCGAGAGTAAACGACTCGAGTCTGGTGGTGTAGTGATTGGTGAGTCGTGTTAGCTGTTTGAGTGTCAACAGTGACGAGTGGTGATTAGTATCATGGTCCTGCTGATACGCAACCGAGAGATGAGTGATGTTAGGCATAATGTCCATCAAGAACGATGTGAACTTTTCCGTCAACCCAGCATTAGGCATTCGTATGGCATTGAATCGAATCTGTTTGAGTGGTTGAAGCTGATGCCAAGCTGTTTCACCATCATCACGACGAACTCGTGTGATCAGTTCACTTCCAAATGGATTCTGTTGCTCGCGATAATCTTTCAGTTGTTTTTTGTTTTGGAAGATGAAAACCGAATGTCTCCGTGTCAATTCCTCCCGTTGATTTCGAGCCCAGTCCCTGCACACCCGACCAACCGAGAGTATGAGATCGGACAGTGGGATGTGCGAGAACAGGAGTAATAGGATTTCGTCGGGAACGTGCGGATAGGGACGTATTTGTCGTGTAAGTCGAATATGCCTCATCCGACGAATACGTTTCTCACGTCTGATGCGCCGAATACGAAACATGATGAGATCAAAAGAGTGGAACACGAATTGTAAAGAATGACAAAATCAAAGATAAGAACCAGAATCGGTACTCTACTCTCAAGTGACAGTTTGTTTTGATTCACAACAGCTGACTAGAGCAAAACAATCGAATCCGATTCGATACTTTCGATAGTATCGATTGATGAGTGTTTATTATTATTTAGAGTTGTTTTGTTCCTTCAGGACCGTTCCTTTGTTCTGTATTGCTCCTACTTTTTGGGCTCGTTCTCGTGATTGACATTTTCTCTGTGGACGATATTTTGCATTGACAAACGAAGAAGTGATCTTGAGATTGGTGCCAGGATAAAGTGAGGTTGGTGTGATTGTGATGGTGAACTGATTCATGTACTAATTTGTGTGTATTCCATGTAGAACCTCGATCTATTTGGATATTCATTATAATTGTCACTTTCTTAGTGTCATTTCAATCATCGTGTATCATTTGGGACTGGAAATATAGATCTTTCTGGTGATAGTAACCTTGGAGCATTGACTGTTGGTCGAGTGTGCACCAATTGGGGGCAGGATGCAGCGAGTGGAGATGGGGCGTCGTAATACATTGGTGATCGCAACAGTACGACCAAGAGAAAAAGGTAATGAAAGGATTCTAGAAAAAGTGAGAAAATATGACAATCCATTTGGAAGTGACTTGATCGAGCATGTTCTTCGCGAGGATGGATTGCCCTGGGCACAACTTCGACCACTCGACCAGATCGAGTTCAACACTCTACGAGTGCCTTCTAATGTACTCCGTACGGAAGGATTCACCTCACTAGTAATGGACAGACTACCAAACATGACCCATCTCACACTTATGCTACATGTTACATTTGACTTGAAAATGGCAGCTCTACAGCAATTGACCCGCCTGATCAGTCACTACACCACCAGTCTGGTTTCGTTGAAACTGGAGTTTCAGAGTGACCTTCCAGTTAGCGCACCTCGATACGTTAACTCTGATAACCTTGTGCCACTGTTCAACTCGATCAATCGACTCGAATTACTTCGACACTAGGTCACGTCATGCGAAAGTCAAGTCTTTATTTTGCTTAGGTCTGGGTCTAAATCTCTTCAATACCATGCCAAAGAGAATTCCCCGCAACGGGAAGGTCATAGGTTGCAACAAAACTTTGCACTGATTCGATGAATTTTAAAGGGGGAAAAAGATAGGGATTTGGAGTACATTGTGAAAATGTTCATTTTCGAGCGATTTAGAGTAGTAAGCTCGCTCCAAAAAATACCACAGGCTTGTTCAGCACAAAATTCTGAACAAAATAGGGCTATTCCCAATTCTCTCAGGTAGTTCCTGGTGGGCTCAGGGCGTCATGAAAAGTGACCAAAGTGTGAATATACTGATTTGCAATATACGTTATTTGGTATATCCTAATAGAAGCCTAATTATGTACCCGAACCAGGCATATATGGTATCAAAATTTTAAGAATAGCAAGTAGAATCCGATGACGTAATCGATATTTGAATCCAATGTACCAGAATAAATCCAGAATTGGGCGTCATTTTGAATTCGGCCATATTTGGTGTCTAAATGCTCGTAATAACTTGGACATCAAGAAAAACGTATAGATATGCTGTCTCGTGATATCTGAAATTATCCAGGGTACCAGAATCAACCCAGAATTAGGCGTCATATTGAATTTAGCCATATTGTGTGTTTGAACTCTCACAATAACTTGCATATCAAGAAAAACATCTAAAACACTGTATTGTGATATCTAAAATCATCCAGGGCACTAGAATTCATTAAAACGATTCCACGGCGAATCTATGTAAAAAATTATCCATTTGAATCAACTCAAAGTTGTCATTTGTTCACTTTAATTACAGATTTATTATTTTAGGGGCAAGTAGATTAATTAAATTTTATAGATTTTATTTGCATTTATTATACCAGTACATAACAGCATTATATATTTGAGATATATCATATTAAGTGGCACAATTACAATTCTTCAAAATATTTGGCTATTTGTTGTTTGTAATCGTGAGGAAGTTCAAAAACTTTTCCAGTATTGTCATTGTTATTTTTGACATTTTTTCTAATATAATCTTTAATGATTACATTAGCATTTCTTGCCTGCACTTTTCTGACTTTAGTGCTTTCTTTGTTTACTTCCTGAATAAAAAATTCAACAGTTTGTGTGTTGTTTGGAAGTTTAGGAATTGGAAAATCCAATAGATTTTGAACGTTAATTGTCATTGGTGGTTCAAGAATGTTTGTTTTTAAATCAACCATCTCGTAATATTGCATCGCATTAAATTTTAAAATTGGCTGGTAGATGTCAATCTTTTTAATGAATTTAATTGCTTTATCTTTTATATTTGAATTTTCGCTTGCCAACATTGCAGTTAATATGTTTTCAGGAAGGAGCCCAATAAGAATAATTATTTAATGTATCAAAAACATTTTGTTTCGCTATATTTAGAATTTACAATAGAATTTTTAGGATTTTTCCATGATATTCAACCCATTACGAGAGTTTAGCCACCCAACATGACTCAAAATGACGCCCATTTCTGGATTTATTCTGGTGACCTGGATGATTCCAGATATCACGAGACACTATATCTAAACGTTTTTCTTGATATACAAGTTATTACGAACATTTAGACACCCATCATAGACCAATTCAAAGTGACGCCCAATTCTGGATTTATTCTGGTACTTTGGATTCAAATGACGATTGCGTCATCGGATTCTCCTTGACATTATGAGAATTTTGATACCAAATATGCATGGGCTTGGGTAAATAATTAGTAGATAGCAAATGGCGTATAATGAAAAACAATAGATTCACATTTTGGTCACTTTTCATGACGCCCAGAGCCCACCAGGAACCACCTGAGAGAATTGGGAATAGCCCTATTTTATTCAGAATTTTGTGCTGAACAAGCCTGTGGTATTTTTGCAGCGAGTTTACTACTCCAAATCGTTCGAAAATGAACATTTTCACAATGTACTCCAAATCCCTATCTTTTTCCCCTTTAAAATTCATCGAATCGGTGCAAAGTTTTGTTGCGACCTATAACTTTCCCGTTGCGCGGGATTCTCTTTTGGCATGGCATAGAAGAGATTTAGACCCAGACCTAAGCAAAATAAAGACTTGACTTTCGCATGACGTGACCTAATGTACCATCTTGTTGTGATCCAATTGATGAGTTGGTTAAAAACAGAATAGAAAGCAGACTAACTAAATCGCAACATTATAATGATGTGGTTGAGTTTATATGATACACCAGAGCGACTAATCCAATTTTCATTATACCACCACTGTTTATTGCTTATGTGCTCAATGTAGCAATTGTGACAGACATTGTCTGGCCAATATGGCCAAAAAAGTGCAACAGTCAATCAACTCGACAACTTGGAATGTGTGTTATCATCAAACATCACAAGACAAACACATCATAAACCAATTGGTCATATATCACACTAGAGCAATTGTCTGTGGATTACTCATTGAAAGACGGTGATTTCATTTGAGATGATAAGGTATACAGTCAACTCTCTGTAATTTAGAATTTTTGGGAGTAAAATTACAAAATATTTTCTAAGTTATAAATTACCAAGGGGTGAAATTTGGGTTAAAAATGTAAATAATTTGGTTTAATTACAATAATTAACTTAACGATTTCACAATTTTAAGATCAAATATCATAAATAAGTAGATTGTAGTGAAATAATTCCATTATGACGAATAAATCATAAAATAGTTTGATCGCATTTCCTGAGATTGTCACTTCTCATTCTCACTCTGGGTCATTTTATCTAACAAAATTTCCCAAGTACAAAAACTTACCTTGGTCCCCCATTATACAATTTTTATAAATAAGCTCTAAATGTTGTTCTAAATTATAAATTATAGAGAATTTTCTAAGTTACAGAGAGTTTTTTGTACAGTTAAAGGTACTAAATTATACCAATTTGTGATCAAACCTATTCCAAGTTATAAATTATGGAAGGTTTCTAAGTTAGCGAGTTATAAATTACAGAGAGTTGACTGTACGATGTCATAAAATATACAACTTTGTCAAGGATTGTAAAATCATTATCTTTGTTGACTTTAATCACTGAATTACATACAAAATTCATAACTGATCTCGAGTGATCAAACCTTGAGGAAATGGACAATTCAACTCCTCATGCGTTTCGAGTTTGACTGTGTGCAGCTTGGCACACCGACGAAATGGCTGTCGAGCTAGGCCCAAGCAGTTGACATATCGTTCAGCCAGTTCGGGAATTCTAAATTGATAGTCATCATAAATGATGTAGTCACATACATCACATTCGACAACCCAGTGAGTGAGATGGAGCACTTGAAGATTGGGAAAGATTTGGTGGAGGTGAAGACGTTCGGTGTGGAGGTGGGAGCGAGGACTAATGTCGAGGGCGAGCAGACGAACTGAGGGCAATTGAACAATTGAGGCAGGTGGGCGCTCATCTTTTGGAATTGGCAGTGAGTAGTAGTTCATTTTCAAATGGATCAATTGAGGCAGATGAGACAGACATCGAGCCAACATGGTCATGGGCATTGTGCCCATCTGAATGGACAGACTGTGCAGTGAGACAAATCGTTGACAAAACAGTCGCATGTCCGTGTAACGATTCGCCCAAAGATTATCATCTACACGGACACGAGTGAACTTGGTAGCCAACTGTGGATCGAATTGAATCAAATCTTTCAGTTCCATTCGAGTGTCACACTCAACACGAAGATGACCATCTCCAGTTGTGGCATATTGACGCAGTGATGCAAGCAGAGATGGTACATGATGTGATTCAGAACACCTGAAGGTGGTCAGACGTGACAGAATGGACAGTGGCGGTTCGAGTTTTAATTCATTGAAATTGACATTCAGGGTAAGATGTCGCAGTGATTCGAGTCGATTGATCGAGTCAAACAGGGCGAGTACTTTGATTTTAAGGTCAGTGCGATCTTCATCTGCCTCAACCAAAAGAAATAAATAATCAAAATCAAGTTTCAACGAAACCAGACTAATGGCATAGTGATCGATCAGAAGAATCACTTGTTCCAGAGCAGGAATTGGTGAGACTGGTCTATGAGGTAACTTCACGGTGAGATGAGTAATGTTTGGTAAGATATCCATCACCGGACTAGTCAACTTTTCATTTAAAACACCATCAGGCAACCGTAGAGCATCGAACTTGATCTGGTCGAGTGTTGGAACTCGAATCCAAGGCAATCCATCATCATCACGACGAACATGTTCGATCAAGCTGCTTCCATATGAATTGTCATTTTCATTCATTTCTCTAAGCTCCTTATCAAGATTTCCATCAACATAGTCATATTCGTCATATTGAGATACTTCTCTTTCTCCATAGATCACCAGTAAATGTCGACGTCTCAACTCGTCCCTCTGCACCCTGCCCCAATTGGTGCACACTCGACCAACACTGCGAATCATGTCACTCACAGGAATGTACTTGAACAGTGCCAGAAGACACAGGTCGGGCAAGTGGGACCACAAATGTTGTTCCATGTTGAGATGTTGATGGTTGAATGAGGTGGATTGAGAGGATTGAATGGGAAATACAGACTAACTAAATACTACAACCTGATGTAATGTAATGTAACAGAACGACCAATCCACTCACAATCCTTATCATCACCACTACCAAACTATTGCACATTTAGACTAAACTCGTCTTGATCCCCTTGACTACTATCATCAAACATATATCACAAACACACCATACAACAATGTGTTGAATAATGCATCACAGTGTTAACACACGTACTCAATATACGAGTAATGTAAACTTGTCCAATTGTGTTTGCCTAAAAATGCTTTTTACCAATAATGCAAATTGGATGTAACACTCATTGGCAAAATGGCAAATTGGCAAATTGGAAAAATGGCAAATTGGTAAAGTATGTGTTGTGTTTCTTGTTCATATTTTTCGCTGGCTGCTTATGAAACAACGAAAATTTTCAAGGACAATTTAATGTTTTTTGCTTAATATTTAAAAAATTAATTAAAAACTTATAATTTAACAAAAAATTTAGACTTCACAACTGATCCCTAGTGATCAACCCTTGAGGCAACAGACTTTTTACAACCTCAACCCGTGTATCGAGTTTGACTGTGTGCAAGTTCGCACAGCGACGAAATGGCCGTCGAGCTAGGCGCATGCAGTTCAAAATTCGAGGTCTCAATTCGGGCATTCTTTCATTCTAGTTCAATGCCGCATGTGTGCAATACCTGTGGCAATGGCAACCAAGAACGTGGTTGTTCCATGTTGAGGTGATGAGGTTGAGGTGATGAGGTGACACAGGAATCGAAGCTGTGGGAGATTGCACAACTCGATCCACAGTTGTCCACAATACTTCCTTTTTCGTTTCATGACTTCGATTAAGCAAAACAACAATAAATGGCAAAATTGTCTCTCTTTAAGTGTTGAGATGGAGCAGAATGAGATCATTCAAAATCAAAACAACAAAATTGTGAAGGACCGATTACATATGATTCAATGGTACAACCTTTATTGAACAATTCCAACTTCATTATCACAACTGGTCACGAGTGATCAGTTCTTGAGGTAACATTTTCCTCAATTCTTCATCACCATCATCTGTATCGAGTTTGACTGTGTGCAAGTTGGCACATTGTCGAAATGGCTGTCGAGATAAGTGCATGCAGTGGACAACTCGAGTTCGTAGTAGGAAATCTATTTCATAATCATCGTCGAAATCGTCAAAGCATTCGTCACATGCTTCAACTTGTTGGGTAAAATGGAGTACTTGAAGATTGGGAAAGATTTGGTGGAGATGGAGACGTTCGGTGTCGTGATGAGATTCGGTGCGAATGCTCAAGGTGAGCAGACGAACTGAGGGCACTTGGCTGAATTCGGGTTGAGCAAGACCATTCTCGTCAACCTCCTCTTCTGGAAGAAAGTTAAAGATCACTTTCAAATTGATCAACTCGGGTAATTGTGATAGATATTGAGCTAATGTGGTCATTGGCGTTCCCCAAGTGGACAGTCCCAGACTGTGCAAAGAAACAAATCGTTGAAAAAACAGTCGCATTTCGTTGGGTGGCTGTTTGTATTTAACAGTGACCCAATTGAGTCGAGTGAACTTTGCGGCCAACTGTGGATCGAGTTCCAATAAATCTTTTAGAATCATTCGAGTGTCACACTCAACACGTAGATCATCTCCAGTGGCGTATTGACGTAGTGATGCAAGCAGAGATGGTTCTGGGTAGGATAGGTCACTGGTGAAGGTGGTCAGACGAGACAGAATGGACAGTGCGGGATATGAGACTACAAGGTTTGCAATGTTGAGTCTGAGGTGCCGCAGTGATTCGAGTCGATTGATCGAGTTGAACAGAGGCAGAAGTTTCTCTGAGTTAATTCGATGCCCGTTAACTGGAAGGTTACTTTCAAAGTCAAGTTTCAACGAAACCAGACTGGTGGTGTAGTGACTGATCAGGCGGGTCAATTGATGAAGAGATGAAATTCTCAAGTCAAATGGAACATACATCACAAGAGTGAGATGGGTGATGTTGGGCAATGTGTCCATTACTAGTGAGGTGAATCCATCCGTACGGTGTACATCAGAAGGCACTCGCAGGGTATCGAACTCGATCTGGTCGAGTGGTCGAAGTTGTGCCCAGGGCAATGGAATGGAATTGGAATGGGATGGTGACGAGTGTGACTGTGAGCAGTGCAGAGTGGAGCGAGAAATAAAGATTGAATTCAATCAAACCAATGCAACCAATGAACGAGTCAAAGGATCTCTAGGACCATTCAAGAAAGGTAAGTTTTATTGTTGTGTATTGTTAACATAAAATCATTTGTTTGTTCTTCAGGTGCACCATTCCAATGCAAACGTGTCAAAAAAGAAGAAGATGATGATGCAGAATGGGACGAGGATTGTGACTGTCACGATTGCAGGAGAATGAGACTAAAGGACATGAGACTCAAACAAACAAATGCAACCGAGAATGGAGGGGATGGGGAAGGTGATAATGAAGGTGATGTTAAGGAAACGGAAGAAAGAAAGGAAAGTCATCGAATTGAAGGTGATCTGGTCGACAATAACGAAGATTTTGCAGTTGGAAATGAAGATGCATCTGTTTTGTCTGCTCACATTCGAAAGCACACAGGAGAGAAGCCTTTCAAATGTCCCTGGAAGGGCTGTGAAAGTGCATTTACTTTAAAAGCTAGTATGCGTCTTCATCACAAGTTGCACACACCTGAACTTTTGCACAAGTGTGAACAGTGTGGGAAGGGATTCCAAACGAAAACGACATTGAAACGACATCTTAGGGTTCATACTGGGGAAAAACTTTTCAAATGCTCTTGGAACGGCTGTGAAAAAACATTTGCTTCAAAAAGTAACATGTTTATTCATCACAAGTTGCACACACCTGAACTTTTGCACAAGTGTGAACAGTGTGGGAAGGGATTCCAAACGACAACGACATTGAAACTGCATCTTACGATTCACACCAGGGAGAAACCTTACAAATGCCCTTGGAAAAAATGCGACAAAACATTTTTGCTAAAATTTCGTTTGAAAAAGCACCAAAATATTCACACAGGAGAAAAATCGATCAAATGCCTCTGGAAGGGCTGTGAAAAGACATTTGTTTCAAATGATAATATGCGTATTCACCACAAGTTGCACACACCTGAACTATTGCACAAATGTGAACAGTGTTTAAAGGAATTCCCAAAAAAATCATATTTGAAACAACATCTTAGAGTTCACACCGGAGAGAAACCTTTCAAATGTTCTTGGAATGGCTGTAACAAATCATATTCACAAAATTCACATTTGCAAAAGCACAAAAAGACGCACACTGTGGAAAAATCTTTCAACTGTTTCAGTGATAACTGCGAAAAAGAAATTTCCAGATAAATCAAATATGCAAAGGCACTATTGAATTCACAAATTGGAAAAGCCGTACAAATGTCCCTGAAACGGTTGTGAAAAGGCAAATTGAGAAAACAAACTTGCGGAAACACCAAAAGTTGCATACTCAGTGGACTTTTGAACGAGTTTTATATTCTTTGTTTGGTACTTACACGTGAATGCTCATACTCACAATTCTTTATATTTTTTAGAATATTTAACAATAAACATGTTTTGGTGTTCAAACGTGTTTGAATGCTTTATCTTTTTTATATGTCGACGATATGGCACAATGAGGCGAGGGAATGACACAACTTTGACAGAATATAAAATAGAGCGGAAACAAATGGCGATGAGATTTGGTAATTTGCAATGGAGTGTGGTCAAACATGGAGATGTTAAATTTTGTAACTTTGTTAGATGGTTGTCGGATTCATTTTTGTACATTACCAAATATTCAATTGGCATGTCAAAGTTTGATAATTTAGTAAATATTAGTATCAAATAAATCTATTTGAGTAAAATATGCCAAATTAGAATAAACCATTAATAAATCATCTTTATTAGAAACATGTTAAAATCAATACACAAAAAATTTAGAACTCATAAACTGTAATAAACTGTGTTTCGAAGTATTTCATATTTTGGTTGGAAATTTGGATTTCAAATTGCCAACTGGCCACGAGTGATCAAACCCTGAGGTAACAAGCCTTGTTCAACTAGTTCACTCTGATTAGTATCGAGTTTGACTGTGTGCAGCTTTGCACAGAGACGAAATGGCTGTCGAGCTAGGCGCATGCAGTGGCCAATTTGATATACCAAGTATGCAGGTTCAATTTTGAACCACACTTTATAAGAACACTCAACACAGGATCTGGATTGGTGTTTCAGATGGAGCACTTGAAGGTTAGGGAAAATTTGTGCTACGTGAAGTCGCTCGGTGTCGTGATGTGATTCGGTATGGATTTTCAAAGTGAGCAGACTAACCGATGACAATTGAACAATTTCGGGTGGAGGAGTGCTTTCCTCTGGAGGAATATCCAAAAAGTCCAATTTCAAATGGACCAACTGAGGCAACTGTGACAGAGCTCGAGCCAACATGGTCATGGGCATCTTGCCATTGTCGAGCCACAAAGTATGCAGCGAGACAAATCGTTGACAAAACAGTAGAAGGTTATCATAGTTAGATACATTGAGACCATAAACACGGACACGAGTGAACTTGGTAGCCAACTGTGGCTCGAGTTCAAGCAAATCATCCACTTGCATTGCATTGTCACACTCAATGCGAAGATCATCACAAGTTGGCAATTGACGCAGTGATTGTGATGGTGTGAAGCCATCAGTGGAGAAGGTGGCCAGACGCGACAGAATAGACAGTTTTGGCTCAAATTCAAAGTAATTGTAAATTAAATGTAATTTAACATTTAGTATGAGATGTCGCAGTGATTCGAGTCGATTGATCGAGTCAAACAGGGTGCACATCACTGTCTCAGGATCATTTCGATTCTCGTCTTTATCTAACAAATAAAAATGAGTAAAATCAAGCTTCAAGAAGACCAGACTGGTGGCGTAGTGATTGATCAGACAAATCTTTTGTTCCATTGTAGAAATTGGCGAAGCAGGTCGATGAGGTATCGACAAGTTGAGGTGTGTGATGTTGGGCAATCGCTTCATCAGTGATGTTGTGAATGACTCCGTGAGTACAAACTGCTGAGGTACTTGTAGAACATTGAACCGAATCTGGTCGAGTGGTTGAACCGGGGCCCAATGCGATCCATCATCATCACGACGAACGTGTTCGATCATGTCACTTCCATATGGACTGTCTTGTCCTCGCAGTTCTTCAAGAAGAGCGGTCATAAAGCTTTCATTATCTTCTTCTAGTACTCCAATGAGATACAAAGAACTCCGACGACTCAAATCATCTCGTTGCAATCGAGTCCAATTGGTGCACACTCGACCAACACTGCGAATCATGTCATTTAGAGGAAGTTTCAAAAATACGAGTAAAAGACAAAGGTCGGGCAAATGGGACCACAAACGTTTTTGTTGTTCCATGTTCAGACTTTGATAGTTGAATGAAGTGGATGAGAAGATTGAATGAGAAATAGAGTGCAGACAAACGTCGATTGAGTTTTGGTAATGTACAAACAGAGTGATGAATCATTGGAAAACTGTTCACTAACAATTGCACAACTAACTTCACCATACTCAGCAGTGCCAACTGAAATGTGATATCACCCCAACAACATTCCAATGTATGATGTAGTGACACAGCAATGTGTGATATTACAATTTACTAGTTGATAGTTGACTCATGTAATTACATGTTCATGTTGAACGTACCTCAACTGTGTTAAAACAAATAAATTAAATTAAAAATATGGAACTAGGTATTCCGAGAAGGGGTGTGCAAAAAACATTTTAATAAGGAACACACATCATTGAATCAGTAGAATTTCTTTCCATGATTGTTTTTTAAATCCATTTTTTGCTCATCATTTATTAACTCATAAAAAAATTAAACATTCTAATTACAATCATTTGCACACTCAAATCACAAATTGTTTCGAGTATCAAGTTTTTTAAAATATTGTTTAAATTAAATTCAAATTGTCGCATGCTCGACAAAGATTTGAGAATTTCACATAAAACCAACTAAATAACTTTATGAACTGTTGTGTTGAATCTTCTGATGTTTGGTTAAAGTTGCTTTTTTGTTTGTATTTGCTGGTGCAGTCATCAAAATGACAAGCAAATGGCTGTTCATTTGAGTGAGTCTGGCGATGCTTGCTCAATTTAGATGAACTCTCAAATCTTAAACCGCAATCAAACCAGTCACATTTAAAGGGCTTTTCTCCGGTGTGGAGACGAAAGTGGATATTCAATTCTGTAGTTCGAACAAATGCTCTGTCACACTTTTCCCAGCTACATTTGAACGGCTTCTCGCCGGTGTGGATTCGAATGTGACGAGTCAAATCTTTGTCTGAATTGAATCCTTTACCGCAATGTTCACAGACATGAGGCAGCTCTCCGGTGTGGGACTTGTAGTGCCCCTCCATGCCGTCTTTTCAAGAGAATGCCTTGTTGCATCCTTCCCAGGGACATTTGAATGGTCGCTTCCCGGTATGTGTTTTGTAGTGAGCCAGCATGTGGTTTTTTCCAGCAAATGACTTTTTACATGTTTTCCAGGTACATTTGAATGGCTTTTCGCCTGTGTGCATTCGAATGTGGCGAGTCAACTGAGACAATGCTTGGAATCCTTTACCGCACTGTTCACAGACATGAGACGCCTCTCCAGTATGAGATTTGTAATGCCGCTTCATGTCGTATTTTTGAGAAAATACCAAATTGCACTTTTCCCATGGACACTCGAATGGTTTCTCACCGGTGTGAGAACGAATGTGCTCAGTCAATTTGGCTTTTGATTTCCATCCTTTACCACAATATTTGCAAACATAAGGCTTTGGGACATTTCCGGTGTGGGTCTTAAAGTGCGACTGCATGTTGCCTTTTGCGGCAAATGTCATATTACATCTTTTCCAGGGACACTTGAATGGTCGCTCGCCGGTGTGCGTTCAAATGTGACGAATCAAGGCTGAGGGACTTTCGCATTTCTTTTCACAATGTCCACAGACATGTTTGCCTGCTCGTGTTATGTTATTTCGTGACAATTGGTCATCTGAATCTAAGTCAGATTGCTCGTCCACTTCTGTCTCCTCATCACTCGATTCATCATCAACCTCCATTTCATATTCCTCATCGTCGATTTCTGTCTCGTCTTCACTTTCATTTCCATCATTTCCCACATCGTGACATTGCTGCTTCACTTCGGTTTCTTTGCCATCAGCTCCGCCAGTCTTTTCACAGCCCCTTCCATTCTCGGTTGCATTTGTTTGTCTGAGTCTCATTCTCCTGCAATGGTCACAGTCACAATCCTCGTCCCATTCATCATCATCATCTTCTTCTTTTTTGACACGTTTGCATTGGAATGGTGCACCTGAAGAACAAACAAATGATTTTATGTTAACAATACACAACAATAAAACTTACCTTTCTTGAATGGTCCTAGAGATCCTTTGACTCGTTCATTGGTTGCATTGGTTTGATTGAATTCAATCTTTATTTCTCGCTCCACTCTGCACTGCTCACAGTCACACTCGTCACCATCCCATTCCAATTTGATTTCACCACTTTCTTCCTCTTTCTTCACTTTAGTACACCGTCCAACTATGCTTTGTCCTGTTTATCCAAAATTAGTCCCTTCAATTTCAATTGTCATTCATCACTCACCTCTATTATCTGTTTGTTGTTGTTCAGTGTTAATCAAAACTTTCTCTTCCTGTTCAATCTCTTGTTTGATGTAAACATTTGATGATTTGTCGTCATGTCGAGAAGACGACACTGGAAACACAAAAGTCAGTTCAACAATAATACAATTCAAAATCAGTTACCTTTACTATCCTTTTGATTTTTTCCATTCTCATTTGAATCTTGTTGACCATCATCCACCTCCTCTTTGATGTCCTCTGTATTAAATCGACCCATCAACTTCTCCTTGTCCATCGTACAAATACGTAATAAACTCAAATCAAAACAACAGTCACAACACAATCACACGAGGCTCTTCTTCACAAATGAACAGTGACATTTATTCAACAAGTGGGTATTTGGGGGCACTACGACACAAATTGAACTCAGACTAATAATAGTAAAATAACAAATAGCTTACTTTACGGATAACTCATTTGGGTGTAACTGTGCACTCAATTGGAATTTTCTGAATACGCAGGCATAAGTTCACAATTTAGGCATTGAGCGACTGAAGTGAAGTGAAGTAAAGTCAAAACAAACAGCTCCTCTATTTGTTTTGTTATCAACTGTACTGTAATGATAAGATTTTGGGTACAGTGGTGGATGCGTTCGGTCTGTTCACTGTTCAGTGCCTGTGCATGGTGTTTCGACATTGTCAATGTCACATTGATCATCTCACTCATCAGCCAACTGTCTCCAAATGGATCGATTGAATCGCTTGAATATTAAGCAAGAGGGAGATGATGACAAGAAGGAAGTTTCGATCAACAACGAGGGGAAACAACAAGGTAAAGAAGGTAATAATTTATTTGCTATTTACTTTGAATTTACTGTTTTACTTTATCATCTACTCATGCATCAGTGACTAGTTCAGTCCCATTCCCCCAATCATCATCACAATACTCAGTTGGACGGTGCACTAAAGTGAAGAAAGAGGAAGAAAGTGGTGAAATCAAATTGGAATGGGATGGTGACGAGTGTGACTGTGAGCAGTGCAGAGTGGAGCGAGAAATAAAGATTGAATTCAATCAAACCAATGAACGAGTCAAAGGATCTCTAGGACCATTCAAGAAAGGTAAGTTTTATTGTTGTGTATTGTTAACATAAAATCATTTGTTTGTTCTTCAGGTGCACCATTCCAATGCAAACGTGTCAAAAAAAGAAGAAGATGATGATGATGCAGAATGGGACGAGGATTGTGACTGTGACCATTGCAGGACAATGAGACTAAAGGACATGAGACTCAAACAAACAAATGCAACCGAGAATGGAGGGGATGGGGGAGATGATGGTGAAGGTGATGGCGAGGAGACGGAGGTGGAGGAAGTTGAGGATGGGAATGAACATGATCTGGTGGGAAATTTTGGAAACTCGATTATGAACGATGAAGATAGTGAAGATGGAGGTGAATTGGACGAATTTATTGACGAAAGTGAAAATAGCAAAGAGAGTGGTCAAAAATCCACTGAGCGTCGAAGACAACGAAACAGAAATCGACTCCGATGAATATGAAATGGATGTTGATGGTGATGAATCGAGTGATGAGGAGACAGAAGTGGACGAGCAATCTGATCCTGAACCAGAAGACCAATTGCGTCGAAATGTTCCGGACCGTCAAGTGGTTGAGAACAAGTCTCCAAAGTGCAATCATGTTTGTGAACATTGTGGAAAAGCAGTCAAAACTGCATCTTCTTTGTCAGATCACATTCGACATCACAAAAGGAAGAAGACTTTTAAATGTTCCTGGAAAGGTTGCGACAGAATATTTGCTCGAAAACATAATTTTAAAAATCACTATAGGACTCATACAGGAGAGAAGCCATTCAAATGTCCCTGGAAGGGCTGTGAAAAGGCATTTGTTCAAATGGCTACCATGCGTACTCACCACAAGTTGCACACACCTGAACTTTTGCACAAGTGTGAACAGTGTGGAAAGGGATTCCAAACGCCATCATTATTGAAACAACATCTTAAGGTTCACACCGGGGAGAAACCTTTCAAATGTTCCTGGAAAGGCTGTAACAAATCATTTTCACAAAATGGATATTTGGAAACGCACCAAAAGATTCACACTGGGGAATCTGAGAAATCTTTCAAATGTCTCAGTGAGAACTGTGACAAGAAATTTTCAGGTAAATCACATATGCAAGCGCACTACAGAGTTCATACAGGAGAAAAGTTATTCAAATGTCCATGGAAAGGCTGTGAAAAGGCATTTGTTCAAATGGCTACCATGCGTACTCACCACAAGTTGCACACTCCTGAACTTTTGAACAAGTGTGAACAGTGTGGAAAAGGATTCCAAGCTAAATCATTATTGAAACGACATCTTAGAGTTCACACCGCTGAGCGACCTTTCAAATGTTCCTGGAATGGCTGTAACAAATCATTTTCACAAAATAGATATTTGGAAACGCACCAAAATACTCACATAGAAGAAAAATCGATCAAATGCCTCTGGAAGGGCTGTGAAAAGACATTTGCTACAAAAAATAGCATGCGTACCCACCACAAGTTGCACACACCTGAACTTTTGCTCAAGTGTGAGCAATGTGGAAAAGGATTCCAAACAACCTCAATTTTAAAAAAACATCTTTCTGTTCACACCGGGGAGAAACCTTTCAAATGTTTCTGGAGGGGCTGTGACAAAACATTTTCGCTAAAATCAAATTTGCAAAAGCACAAAAAGACGCACACCAAAGAAAAATCTTTCAAATGTCTCACAGTTGTCAGTGAGAACTGTGAAAGAGGAATTTCCAGATAAATCACAAATGTAAAGGCACTACTAAATTCACAAAGGAGAAATGCCATTCAAATGTTTCTGAAACGGTTGTGAATAGGCAAATTGAGAACACAAACTTGCGGAAACATCAAAAGTTGCATACTGAGTGAACTTATAGACGTGTGTTAGATGCTTTGTATAGTATTTACACTTGAATACTCATACTCACAATTCGGTATATTTTTTAGAATTTTTAACAATAAATATGCTTTAGTGTTCATACGTGTTTGAATGTTTTACCTTTATATATCGACGATATGGCACAATGAGGCGAGAGAATGACACAACGTTAATAGAATAGGAAAGAGAGTCGAAACAAATGACGATTAGAATTGGTGATTTGCAACAAAGAGTGGCCAAACTTAAAATTTAAATCTTGTATCATCGTAAGATGGTTGTCTGATTCATTTTTTGTACATTACCTAATATTCTATTGGCATGTCAACGTTTGACAATTCAGGAAATATTAGTATCAAATAAATCTATTTGAGTAAAATATGCCAAATTAGAATAAACCATTAATAAATCATCTTTATTAGAAACATGTTAATATAAATACACAAAAAATTTAGAACTCATAAACTGTAATAAACTGTGTTCCGAAGTATTTTGGTTGGACATTTGGATTTCAAATTGCCAACTGGCCACGAGTGATCAGCCCTCGAGGTAACAAGCCTTGTTCAACTAGCTCACTCTGATTAGTATCGAGTTTGACTGTGTGCAGCTTTGCACAGAGACGAAATGGCTGTCGGGCTAGGCGCATGCAGTGGCCAATTTGATATACCAAGTATGCAGGTTCAATTTTGAACCACACTTTATAAGAACACTCAACACAGGATCTGGATTGGTGTTTCAGATGGAGCACTTGAAGGTTAGGGAAAATTTGTGCTACGTGAAGTCGCTCGGTGTCGTGATGTGATTCGGTTTGGATTTTCAAAGTGAGAAGACGAACCGATGACAATTGAACAATTTCGGATGGAGGGGTGCTTTCCTCTGGAGGAATATCCAAAAAGTCCAATTTCAAATGGACCAACTGAGGCAACTGTGACAGAGCTCGAGCCAACATGGTCATGGGCATTTTACCATTGTCGATCCACAAAGTATGCAGCGAGACAAATCGTTGACAAAACAGTAGAAGGTTATCATAGTTAGATACATTGAGACCATAAACACGGACACGAGTGAACTTGGTAGCCAACTGTGGCTCGAGTTCAAGCAAATCATCCACTTGCATTGCATTGTCACACTCAATGCGAAGATCATCACAAGTTGGCAATTGACGCAGTGATTGTGATGGTGTGAAGCCATCAGTGGAGAAGGTGGCCAGACGAGACAGAATAGACAGTTTTGGCTCAAATTCAAAGTAATTGTAAATTAAATGTAATTTAACATTCAGTATGAGATGTCGCAGTGATTCGAGTCGATTGATCGAGTCAAACAGGCTGCACATCACTGTCTCAGGATAATTTCGATTCTCGTCTTTTTCTAACAAATAAAAATGAGTAAAATCAAGCTTCAAGAAGACCAGACTGGTGGCGTAGTGATTGATCAGACGAATCTTTTGTTCCATTGTAGAAATTGGCGAAGCAGGTCGATGAGGTATCGACAAGTTGAGGTGTGTGATGTTGGGCAATCGCTTCATCAGTGATGTTGTGAATGACTCCGTGAGTACAAACTGCTGAGGTACTTGTAGAACATTGAACCGAATCTGGTCGAGTGGTTGAACCGGGGCCCAATGCGATCCATCATCATCACGACGAACGTGTTCGATCATGTCACTTCCATATGGACTGTCTTGTCCTCGCAGTTCTTCAAGAAGAGCGGTCATAAAGCTTTCATTATCTTCTTCTAGTACTCCAATGAGATACAAAGAACTCCGACGACTCAAATCATCTCGTTGCAATCGAGTCCAATTGGTGCACACTCGACCAACACTGCGAATCATGTCATTTAGAGGAAGTTTCAAAAATACGAGCAAAAGACACAGGTCGGGCAAATGGGACCATGAACGTTTTTGTTGTTCCATGTTCAGACTTTGATGGTTGAATGAAGTGGACGAGAAGATTCAATGAGAAATAGAGTGCAGACAAACGTCGATTGAGTTTTGGTAATGTACAAACAGAGTGATGAATCATTGGAAAACTGTTCACTAACAATTGCACAACTAACTTCACCATACTCAGCTGTGCCAACTGAAATGTGATATCACCCCAACCACATTCCAATGTATGATGTAGTGACACAGCAATGGGTGATATTACAATTTACTAGTTGATAGTTGACTCATGTAATTACATGTTCATGTTGAACGTGCCTGAATTGTGTTAAAACAAATAAATTAAATTAGAGCAATCTTTATTGAATAATATAAATTCAAAAATTCAACTTCACTACTGATATAGAGTTAAGACCCCCTGATGCAAAATGGCAAATTAGCAAATTCAAAATTCAAAAGATAGATTCATGCACAAACAAAATTTGAGAATTTCTCATAACAAAGCAAATAACTTTATGAATGGTCGTGTTTAGCCCTTTGATGTAGAGAAGGTCGCCGCTCATATGCGCTCGCTCATACTCGCTCACTCATACTCATGAAAGCTCATGAAAGCTCATACCAATGATTTGACTGAAAAGACTTGCACCGTGCAAACACAAATTGTGGTGATTTTTAGACTAGGTGGTTATGGACTATAGCGAGGGTGGTGAATCTACTGGTGGTGCTGGATTTGGGATTGGAGCACCCTAAAACCCAAAATGGCGACTGGAGATGGTGATTTTGGGCTTGGTGGTTATTGACTATCCCGAGGGTGGTGAAACCCGTGGTGGTGCTGGATTTGTGATTGGAGCACCCTAAAACCCAAAATGATGACTGGAGATGGTGATTTTTGGGCTTGGTGGTTATTGACTATCCCGAGGGTGGTGAAACCCGTGGTGGTGCTGGATTTGTGATTGGAGCACCCTAAAACCCAAAATGGTGACTGGAGATGGTGATTTTTGGACTTGGGGGTTATGGACTATCCCGAGGGTGGCGAATCGACTGGTGGTGGTGGATTTGGGATTGGAGCACCCTAAAACCCAAAATGGTGACTGGAGATGGTGATTTTGGGACTTGGTGGTTATTGACTATCCCGAGGGTTGCGAAACCAGTGGTGATGATGGATTTGGGATTGGGAAACCATGGAACCCAAAATGGAGATTTGGGTACATAACCCAAATGGAGATTCGACTTTATCCCACAAATGGTGGTTCGGGCTCATATCCCAAATGGAGATTCGGGTTTATCCACAATTGGTGGCTCTGGATTATCCCACAATTGGTGGATCGGGCTCATATCCCAAATGGAGATTCGGGATTATCCACAATTGGTGGTTCGGGATTATCCATAATTGGTGGTTCGGGATTATATCCTAAATGAAGATTCGGGATTATCCACAAATGGTGGCTTTGGATTATTCCACAATTGGTGGTTCGGGCTCATATCCCAAATGGAGATTCGGGTTTATCCACAATTGGTGGTTCGGGCTCATATCCCAAATGGAGATTCGGGTTTATCCACAATTGGTGGTTCGGGCTCATATCCCAAATGGAGATTCGGGATTATCCACAATTGGTGGCTCTGGATTATCCCACAATTGGTGGTTCGGGATTATATCCCAAATGGAGATTCGGGATTATCCACAATTGCTGGTTCAGGATTATCCACAATTGCTGGTTCGGGCTCATATCCCAAATGGAGATTCGGGATTATCCACAATTGCTGGTTTGGGATTATCCCACAATTGGTGGTTCGGGATCATATCCCAAATGGAGATTCGGGTTTATCCACAATTGGTGGTTCGGGCTCATATCCCAAATGGAGATTCGGGTTTATCCACAATTGGTGGTTCGGGCTCATATCCCAAATGGAGATTCGGGTTTATCCACAATTGGTGGTTCGGGATTATCCCACAATTGGTGGTTCGGGATCATATCCCAAATGGAGATTCGGGTTTATCCACAATTGCTGGTTCAGGATTATCCATAATTGGTGGTTCGGGATTATATCCCAAATGAAGATTCGGGATTATCCACAATTGGTGGTTCGGGATTATCCCACAATTGGTGGTTCGGGCTCATATCCCAAATGGAGATTCGGGTTTATCCACAATTCCGTGGCTCGGGATTATCCCACAATTGGTGGTTCGGGTTTGTCGATTGAGCTGCTGATTCTAATCCTCCAATTGGGTTTCAGGATCTTATTTCACTAATGGTGATCTGGGAGAGAGAATTTTTCAGTTTGGCTTACGGACTCTATCCAACTAATTCTAACAACTTCAATCATTAAGAAACCCATTTGGAAATAGGTTCCATCAACCCATTATGAGATATAAACCAGCAACCCAATTGGGGGATAATCCCGAACCACCAATTGTGGGATAATCCAGAGCCACCAATTGTGGATAATCCCGAATCTCCATTTGGGATATGAGCCCGAACCACCAATTGTGGGATAATCCCGAACCAGCAATTGTGGATAATCCCGAATCTCCATTTGGGATATGAGCCCGAACCACCATTTGTGGGATAATCCCGAACCACCAATTGTGGATAATCCCGAATCTCCATTTGGGATGTGAGCCCAAACCACCAATTGTTGGATAATCCCGAACCAGCAATTGTGGATAATCCCGAATCTCCATTTGGGATATGAGCCTGAATCTCCATTTGGGATATGAGCCCGAACCACCATTTGTGGGATAATCCCGAACCAACAATTGTGGATAATCCCGAATCTCCATTTGGGATATGAGCCTGAATCTCCATTTGGGATATGAGCCCGAACCACCATTTGTGGGATAATCCCGAACCAGCAATTGTGGATAATCCCGAATCTCCATTTGGGATATGAGCCCAAACCACCATTTGTGGGATAATCCCGAACCAGCAATTGTGGATAATCCCGAATCTCCATTTGGGATATGAGCCTGAATCTCCATTTGGGATATGAGCCCGAACCACCATTTGTGGGATAATCCAGAACCAGCAATTGTGGATAATCCCGAATCTCCATTTGGGATATGAGCCCGAACCACCATTTGTGGGATAATCCCGAACCACCAATTGTGGATAATCCCGAATCTCCATTTGGGATATGAGCCCGAACCACCATTTGTGGGATAATCCCGAGCCACCAATTGTGGATAATCCCGAATCTTCATTTGGGATATAATCTCGAACCACAAATTGTGGGATAATCCCGAACCAGCAATTGTGGATAATCCCGAATCTCCATTTGGGATATGAGCCCGAACCACCATTTGTGGGATAATCCCGAACCAGCAATTGTGGATAATCCCGAATCTCCATTTGGGATATGAGCCCGAACCACCATTTGTGGGATAATCCCGAACCAGCAATTGTGGATAATCCCGAATCTCCATTTGGGATATGAGCCCGAACCACCATTTGTGGGATAATCCCGAACCAGCAATTGTGGATAATCCCGAATCTCCATTTGGGATATGAGCCTGAATCTCCATTTGGGATATGAGCCCGAACCACCATTTGTGGGATAATCCCGAACCAGCAATTGTGGATAATCCCGAATCTCCATTTGGGATATGAGCCCGAACCACCATTTGTGGGATAATCCCGAACCAGCAATTGTGGATAATCCCGAATCTCCATTTGGGATATGAGCCTGAATCTCCATTTGGGATATGAGCCCGAACCACCATTTGTGGGATAATCCCGAACCAGCAATTGTGGATAATCACGAATCTCCATTTGGGATATGAGTCCGAACCACCATTTGTGGGATAATCCCGAACTAGCAATTGTGGATAATCCCGAATCTCCATTTAGGATATGAGCCCGAACCACCATTTGTGGGATAATCCCGAACCAGCAATTGTGGATAATCCCGAATCTCCATTTGGGATATGAGCCCGAACCACCATTTGTGGGATAATCCCGAACCAGCAATTGTGGATAATCCCGAATCTCCATTTGGGATATGAGCCTGAATCTCCATTTGGGATATGAGCCCGAACCACCATTTGTGGGATAATCCCGAACCAGCAATTGTGGATAATCCCGAATCTCCATTTGGGATATGAGCCTGAATCTCCATTTGGGATATGAGCCCGAACCACCATTTGTGGGATAATCCCGAACCAGCAATTGTGGATAATCCCGAATCTCCATTTGGGATATGAGCCCGAACCACCATTTGGAATATAAAGTCGAATCTCCATTTGGGTTATGCACCCAAATCTCCATTTTGGGATCCATGGTTTGGTTCTCCAATCCCAAATCCAGCACCACCACAAGATTCACCACCCTCGGGATAGTCAATAACCACCAACTCCCAAAATCACCATCACCAGTCACCATTTTTGGTTTTAGGGTTCTCCAATCCCAAATCCAGCACCACCACAAGATTCACCACCCTCGGGATAGTCAATAACCACCAACTCCCAAAATCACCATCACCAGTCACCATTTTTGGTTTTAGGGTTCTCCAATCCCAAATCCAGCACCACCACAAGATTCACCACCCTCGGGATAGTAAATAACCTCAACATCACTTTTTGAGTTCACACAGTGCAAGTCTGTATTTTGCATTTGGTCTATTGCGTCATAGTATGAGCTTTCATGAGCGGAGGTATGAGTTTGAGTGAGTGTGAGCGAGCTTTTTCACGAAATGTCCTTCTCTAGTTTGATGCTTGACTAATGTTGTCTTTTGTTTGTATTTTTTGGTGCAGCCATCAAAATGACAGGCAAATTGTCTTTCATTGGAGTGATTTCGACGATGTCTGCTCAATTTAGATGAACTCTCAAATGCCAAACCACAATTTAACCAGTCACATTTGAAGGGTCGTTCTCCGGTGTGAAGACGAAAGTGGTACTTCAAGTCAGTTATTCGAGCAAATGCTCTGTCACACTTTTCCCAGCTACATTTGAACGGTTTCTCGCCAGTGTGGGTTCGAATGTGAATAGTCAAATCTTTGCCTGAATTGAATCCTTTACCGCAATGATCACAGACATGAGGGAGTTCTCCGGTGTGGGACTTGTAGTGCCCATCCATGCCTTCTTTTCGTGTAAATGTTTTGTTGCATCCTTCCCAGGGGCATTTGAATAGTCGTTTCCCGGTGTGAGTCTTATAGTGGGCCAGCATGTTGTTTTTTCCAGCAAATGTCTTTTTACATCCTTTCCAGGTAGTCAAAGCAGTTTGAGTTCCCCATAACTTGCCACAATGTTCACAAACATGTTTTCCTGCTCGAATCTTGTTATTTCGTGGCCATTTGTCATTAGATTCTCGGTCAGATTGCTCGTCCTCTTCTGTCTCCTCATCATCGCTTGATTCTTCACCATCAACATCCATTTCATATTCCGCATCGTCAATTTCTGTCTCGTCGTCTTCACTTTCATCACTCACTTCATCATCTTGAGCATCATCACTCTGCCTACAAGCTTCATTCAAGTCCTCATCATTCCTCATCAGGTCAGCTTCAATTCCGCCCAATTTCCTCTCTACTTCAGTCTCTTTGTCCTCCTCTCGATTCTCGGGTGCATTGGTTTGTTTGAGTTTCATGTCTTTTAGTCTCATCCTTCTGCATTGGTAACAGTCACAATCCTCGTCCCACTGCTCATCACCTTCCTCTTCCTTTTTGACACGTTTACAATGTTGAAATGCACCTTGAGAGCACCTATAGGTTAACATACCCAATACTCATTTATTACAATACCTTTGTTGACATTTGACGGTCCCATTAGATTGACTCGTTCATTGGTTGCATTGGTTTGATTGAATTCAATCTTTATTTCTCGCTCCACTCTGCACTCCTCACAGTCACACTCGTCACCATCCCATTCCAATTTGATTTCACCACCTTCTTCCTCTTTCTTCACTTTAGTGCACCGTCCAATTGAATGTTGTCCTGCTGATGGTATCCAAAGAGTATTAATTCAATTCAACTATCATTGATAACTTACCTTTACTGTCCTTTTGTTGCTGTCCCTTTTCATCTTCCTGACCATCATCCACCTCCTGTTTGATGTCCACCTCTGCATTCAATCGATCCATCAACTTCCCTTTGTCCATCGTACCAATACTTAAAATCAACTCAAAACAACAGCCACAACACAATCACACGAGGCACTTTTTCACAAATAAACAGTGACATTGAATCAACAAGTGGCTATTTTGGGGCGCTACAGCACAAATTGTTTACATAATAATAATAGTGAAATAACAGAAAACTTACTTTTGGACAACATATTTGTGTGTAGTAGTGCACACAAAGCAAATTTTCTGAATACGTAGACATTAGTTTACAATTCGAGTTGAAATAGCTCTTGAGCGACTGAAGTGACATTGGTAAAGTGAAGTCACAACAAACCGCTCCTGTGCATGTGTTGCTATCATCAGTTGATAAGATTTCCTGTACAGTGGAGGATGCGTTCGGTCTCTTCACTGTTCATTTAGTGTCTGTTCATGCCTGTTGTATTTAGTGTTTCGAAATTGGTCATCTCACTTATCACCCATTGGGTTGAACTGTCTCCAAATGGATCGATCGAATCACGTGAATATTAAACGCGAGGATAATGATGATCAGGAAGAAATTATAATCAACAATCTGGAAAAACAACAGGATAATGAAGGTAATGAGTTTTGTGTTTGCTTTGGGTTTACCTTTTTATTTTAGGACAATCAACTCATTCGTCTATGACTGGATCAGTGCCAATTCCCCTGTCATCATCTTCACAACACTCAGTTGGACGATGCACTAAAGTGAAGAAAGAGGAAGAAAGTGGAGAAATCAAATTGGAATGGGATGGTGACGAGTGTGACTGTGAGGAGTGCAGAGTGGAGCGAGAAATAAAGATTGAATTCAATCAAACCAATGCAACCAATGAACGAGTGAAAGGATCTCTAGGACCATTCAAGAAAGGTAAGTTTTATTGTTGTGTATTGTTAACATAAAATCATTTGTTTGTTCTTCAGGTGCACCATTCCAATGCAAACGTGTCAAAAAAGAAGAAGATGATGATGATGAATTTGACGAGGATTGTGACTGTGACCATTGCAGGAGAATGAGACTACTGGACATGAGACTCAGACAAACAAATGCAACCGAGAATGGAGGGGATGGGGGAGATGATGGCGAGGAGACGGAGGTGGAAGAGGAATATGATGGGAATGAAGGTGAACTGGTTCGGAATGATAAAGCTAAAGATGATGGAGATGACTTGGACGAAGGAGAAGAGAGTGAAAATAGTCAAGGAGGTAGTGAAAGTCAATTCAGCGATGAAAGTGATGACAACGAAACAGAAGACGAAGAATATGAAATGGATGTTGACGAACAGAGCCGGCGCCGGGGTAAGCGGCGCCCTTGCCCTGATCGAGTTGGCGCCCCCAAAAAGTTTACCTTGGGGGACCCTTATACGTTTTTTAAAAAATTTTCCAAAAATTACCTATGCGGATTAGTGTGCCTGGGAAGCTTCCCCACAGGGCCGTAACCTCGAAATTTTTGGTCACCGGCACTTCAAAAATTTTCCTACCAAAAATCAAGTGAGGAACAAAAAAAAACGTCCCAACTTCAGTTTGGTTTGGGTCAACCCACAAAAATATTTCCCACAATTTGTTAGTTGGATCTTATCCGAGTGTGAGTGCGTTAACAGTTTATATCCCACAAACAGATTACTAGAAAACTTCCCCAAATGAGTTGCCTGAACTTATTTAACATTTGATGTGCCGGTAAGTTAACCAAATTACATAATTAGACAATCGGAAATGTATTTATATTTGGTTTTCAACAAAATTTAAACATATTTATGGTAAATGGATTTTGATATCTTGAATTTTTTAAACTTGTACTGTTATTTCTAATGATTAGGCTGTCACGGAACAGGCTACAAAAATGTTATATGAGTTATGGTTTGAGTAAAAGAATTACAAATGTAGTTGGTTTCAGAAAGATGAATTAATTATATAACCTCACTATTGGAAGATCTTCTAAAAAATTATATGTTAAAACCGCGACAACGCTTAATTTCAAAAAAGCCGAATACAAAAGATCACAAATTTTTATTTATTTTAAAATCTAATGGACAAATTGGTAGATCCGAAATTCAAACTGAAAACCCAATTTATTTACAGTCTATGAAAGAATTGTTTGAATTATATTAAGTTGATTAATAATTTCAAACAGTCAGTTGTGATTAAAATCAATATTAATTTTGAAATTTTCTTGCACATTTCAATCGTGAAAAAAGTTTTGACATTATAAAACGGCCAAAAAATTCTTTCATTCTTTGATTGATAATCCGCTTCGTCTTGGACACAAAACACTGCATGGAACTTATGATATTATGATTCTTAGAATTTTAATGCAATTTTAATTTAGCTAAGAACACTGAAGTCAAAGATAAATAAAACAATAACTGTAAATGGGAAATACTTATTCTGATACAAAAGATAATGTTCTGATGTAATATTCCAAGAATTATTTGTGAATTATTGTGAAACACAACTGAATTTTTCTAAAAAAGAATCCTTCAAATCCTTCCAGGATAAGGTCATTCCAATAAAAGTTCTTCCATAGTAGAAACAAACTCATTCTAACTATTGACACGTCATTGAAACTAGTAACACTCAGAATTTGTCAGAGTGACAGATTACAGTCTGTGTATTTCATTCGTTAATCTAGGTGATGCTAAAATAATCCTATCTAGTAGCTTACTGCTTGGGACTTGGTAATTTTTATTAGAAATTATAGTTGCAAAGGAATGAATCAATGAATATACAATTTCTTTACCATTATTTAAGTTCGCAAACGCCCGCAACATTTTTTCAATCGCAGTATAAAACGCAGTTCTCATTTTTTACAATCTCACAAACTCAACTCAAAGTCAATATACGCCCCAGACCTAACTGACACATTCATTGCGCCAACCACTTGCCGCCCCAGGCCCAACCGCCGCCACAGACCAAACCGCTGCCGCCCTCACTCACGGCCGGTTAGGCGCCCCTCAGAGCCTTGGCGCCCTTGCCATCAGGCAAGAAAAATTGGCCTCCCGCCGGCACTGTTGACGAAGAAGAATCAAGTGATGACGATGAGACAGAAGTAGAACGAGTGAGTGAGAACGAAATGAGTGAAGAAGAACAATCTGACAGTGAAACAGAAAACACTTCTCTCAAATCCAAAATGTCCAAGAAACCTACTCAAATCAAGATTGTCCGAATTGGCAAACTATACAAATGCACCTTTGAAGAATGTGGCAAACAATTTAAAAGTAGCACCGATATTAAGCGTCACATTCGGACTCATACAGGTGAGAAGCCATTCAAATGCACCTGGAAGGGTTGCGATAGGGCATTTGCCACCAAAGGAGCCATGTGGAAGCATCGCCAGATACATTCCGGAAAGAAGGCGTCTTTCAAATGTCCATGGGAGGGCTGCGACAAGGCATTCAACGAAAAGGGTAATATGAAGCAGCACTACAATCTCCATTCTGGACAGAAACCCTTTAAATGTACAATTGAAGGATGCAATAAGGCATTTTCAACCAATGACTATTTGAAACGACATCTCGATTCGCATACCAAACAATCTTTAAAGACTTGTCGACACTGTGGAAAAGTTTTCCGCAAATTAGCCATCTTGGAGTGTCATCTTCGAACGCACGAAGGCAAGAAGCCATTCAAATGCCCCAAGGCTGGATGCGAGTCTTATTTTACCCGAAAAGAGTCCATCAAAGTGCATGCCAAAATTCACATTAACGAACTTTCACACTTCTGTGAGCAGTGTGGAAAGGGATTTGTACAAGCCCAGCATCTTGTTATGCACATGCTCACACACACTGGAGAACAAAAGTTCATATGCACCTGGAATGGATGTGACAGGACATTTACTCATAAACCATCAATGCAAAATCATCTGACACTGCACAGTGGAGAATGTCCACATTTGTGTGGCCAGTGTGACAAAAGATTTTCCACATTAAGTTCACTCAAATATCATGTTTCACAGTCACATCCAATCAAGAAGCCTTATAAGTGTACCTGGAAAGATTGTGAATGGGCATTTGTTAAAAAGTCTAAAATGGAAATGCATTTCAAGGCGGTACATGCCCAAGAGCGACCATTTGTCTGCGACTGGAAGGGCTGCACAGCAGCATTTAAAAGAAAGTCTCACCTGAATGGACACAAGCTGATCCACAAACCCACCAGCGAAAGACAAATGTTTGCTTGTAATTGGCCCAAATGCGAAGGCAAATATCATAGTAAAGAAAATTTGAAGAATCATCTGCGAGAGCACGAAAATGGAATGAAAGTTACTTTTCGCTGCACCTTTCGAGGATGTGGAGAAAAGCTCGAAAGCAAATCTTCTTTGGCGAAACATAGCAAGACGCATAAAGGTGCAAAACCATTTTTATGCAAATTTCCGGGATGTGGAAATCGGTACACCGAGAAGGGGAGTGCCAGAAAACATTTTAATAAGGAACACACATAACATCATTGAATCAGTATAATTTCTTTCCATGATTATTTTTCAAATCCATTTTTTGCTCATCATTTATTATCTCATAAAAAATTAAACTTATTCTAATTACAATCATTTGCAAACTCAAATCACGAATTGTCCAGAGTATTAAGTTTAAAAAACAATGTTTTAATTAAATTTAAAGTTTCGCATACACCAGCAAGATTTGAGAATATCTAATAAAACAAACTAACAACTGTTGTAAATAACTTTATGAACTATGTACTGTGGCGTTTAGTCTTTTGGTGTCTTGCTAATTTGTCTTTACATTTGTATTTCTTGGTACAGCCATCAAAATGACAAGCAAATGGTCGTTCATTTGAATGAACTAGACGATGTTTGTACAATTTAGATGAACTCATAAATGCAGAATCACAATCTAACCAGTCACATTTGTATGGTCGCTCTCCGGTGTGGTGACGAAAGTGGAGTTTCAATTTTGAAGATTCAGCAAATTCCCTATTGCAATTTTCCCATGTACATTTGTACGGCTTCTCGCCAGTGTGGGTTCGAATGTGAATATTCAATCTATTCACCAAATAGAATCCTTTACCGCAATGTTCACAAACATGAGTGTGCTTTCCGGTGTGGGTCTTGTGGTGACTCAGCATATCATGTTTTTGAATGAATGTTTTGTTACATCCTTCCCAGGGACATTTGTACGGCTTCTCGCCAGTGTGGGTTCGAATGTGAATAGTCAAATTTGTTGTTGTTCAGTGTTAATCAAAACTTTCTCTTCCTGTTCAATCTCTTGTTTGATGTAAACATTTGATGGTTTGTCGTCATGTTGATACGACGACACTGAGAGCACAAAAGTCAATCGACAATTAAACAACTCAAAATCAATTACCTTTTCTGTCCTTTTGATGTTTTCCATTTTCATTTTCACCTTCTTGACCATCGTCCACCTCCTGTTTGATGTCCTCTGTATTGAATCGATGCATCAACTTCTCTTTGTCCATCGTACCTATACCTAAACTCAAATCAAAACAACAGTCACATCACAATCACTCGATGCTATTCTTCGGAAATGAACAGTGGCATTTATTCAACAAGTGGGTATTTGAGGGCGCTACAACACAAATTGAACTCATACTAATAATAGTAAAATAACAAATAGCTTACTTTATGGATAACTCATTTGGGTGTAACTGTGCACTCAAAATGAATTTTCTGAATACGATGTTCACAATTTAAGCATATAGCGATATCGCGATATTACGCTCGACTCGAGCGACTGAACTGAACTGAACTGAAGTGAAATCAAAACAAGCAGCTCTCTACTTGTGTTGTTATCAACAGTAATGTGTTGATAAGATTTTTGGTACATTTGAGCTTCCACAGTGGAGGATGCGTTTGGTCTGTTCACTGTTCAGTGTCTGTGGTATATCGACATTGTAATGTCACATTGATCCCCTCACTCATCAACCAACTGTCCACAAATAAATCGATTGAATCACGTGAATATTAAACAAGAGGGAGATGATGACATGAAGGATGTTTGCAATCAACAACGAGAAGAAACCAAAGTACAATGAATGTAATGATTGATTGTTGTTGTTTATTTTATTTTTAACATTTACTACTTTAGACAATAAAAACCAAAGAAAAAATAAACCATTTTAAACATTTATTATCGATAATCATCGATACGTTCAATCGATATCATTGTACAAGATTTTTAGTTAATTGAATTTTAATCCTATTCTAATACTTTTTTACTCTATTCTAATTGAAGTGCTATCATGATCAGTAAAGTTTTCTATCATTTTACTCAATGTCAATTATCTCAAATTTCAAGTCGTTGAACAACAAATTGATCCAAATGAGTAGCACCAGACAAAATTTGCTCTTCTTCACGAAGCAATGTCAGTGCTTCGACTTCTACGATTTTACCCGTAACGCTTTGGACATGATGATGCTGATCTGAATCATCCCACTCATCATCACCGATACGTTCCCACATTCGTTCCTCCGAATGTTCAGTGCAAATGAGTACTCGAAGTAGCACCATCATGACCACAACCGTAATCGCAATGAACTATTCAACACAAAAATAACATTACAAGTTTGTACGGAAACAATTTTTCAGTTGTAGATTTTTTACTGACCATTACAATCGTTGTACTATCAAGATCGGCGAGTGAAAAATCGTGATCCATTTTGGTTTAGAATTTGCTAAAATTTTATTTTTTAGCTTTTCCAAACGTTTCTCAAAGTATTTTTCCATTGTGTACACAAACACGATCGATCTGTATCAAACTGTCAACTTTATTTCTCAATTATGATTAATTAATTGTTTAATCGGACAAATAATTTCACAATTCCATTTTGTGTTGTGTTTCTAGTGACATTTTCATCGGTTGCTATGAAACACCGGAAATTTTCAAGAACAATTTAATGTTTTTCAAATTTAGTTTGATTTTGTGCAAGTTAACATTTTCGTAGTGGCAAAATGGCAAAATGGCAAAATGACAAAATGGCAAAAAGGAAAATCGTCAATGTTGATTGCTCGCGGAGCAATGCTCAAGTAAGAAGAAGATCCCATTTGGGATGATACGATATACGAGATTATTTACGATTCAAGATTACCACGGATTGCAAAATCATTATATTTGTTGATTTTATTATTGTCCTCAACTAATCGCAATGTTTGTGTTTGGGCATATCGCTCACAATTCACGAGTGATCAAACCTTGAGGAAAATGACTATTCAATTCTTTATTTGTTTCGATTTTGATTGTGTGCATCTTGGCACACTGACGAAATGGCCTTTGAGCTAGACGCAAGCAGTTGACATATCGTTCAGCCAGTTCGGGCACCCTCATTTGATCGTCATGATGAATGGCGTATTTACATACATCACATGCGAGAACCCAATGCCTCAGATGGAGCACTTGAAGATTGGGAAAGATTGCGTGCAGATGGAGACGTTCGGTGTGGAGGTGGGAGCGAGTATGAATGTTTAGTGTGATCAGACGAATTGAGGCCAATTGAAAAATAGGCCGTTGAAACGTTGTCTCATATTCTGAAATTGGTAGTATGTAATAGCGCATTTTCAAATGGATCAATTGAGACAGATGGAACAGACATCGAGCCAACATGGTCATGGGCATTGTGCCCATTCGAATTGACAGACTGTGCAGTGAGACAAATCGTTGACAAAACAGTAGCATGTCTTCATTATGTGACTCAGTGAGATTATCACCAACATAGACCCGAGTGAACTTGGCGGCCAACTGTAGATCGAGTTGAATCAACTCTTTCAGTTCCAATTTAGTGTCACATTGGATGCGAAGTTCATCTCCAGTGGCGTATTGACGCAGTGAAGCAAGTAATGCTTGTGCTGGGTGGAATTCATCACATGTGAAGGTGGTCAGTCGAGACAGAATGGACAGGTGGGGATATTGAGGTTCAGGGCAGAGGGGAATGTTGATGTTCAGTGTGAGGTGTTGCAGTGATTCGAGTCGATTGATCGAGTCAAACAGGGTGCTCATTGTGCTAGCAAGAGCAGCGATATCGCTTGGTGGAAAGTAATATTTGCCTGCGACAAGTTCAAGTCCCAACGAAATCAGTTTGGTTGCGTAGTGATTGATCAGACGATTCACTTGTTCCAGAATTGAGATTTCCAATTGATCTGGAACATTTATCTTCAGTGTGAGGTGAGTTATGTTCGGAAAGATGTCCATCAGTGGTGTAGTGAATGCTTCAGTTAGCACACCACTAGGCACTCGTAGAACATCGACTGCTATCTGGTCAAGTGGTCGAACTGGTGCCCAAGGCGATCCATCATCACGACGAACATGAGAGATCAAGTTGCTTCCATATGGATTCTCATAGTCTTTCAGTTCTTCTAGAATTTTTCATTATCGTCATTTCTTGTTACGATTACCAAAGTAGTCCGACGTCTCAACTCGTCCCTCTGCACCCTGCCCCAATTGGTGCACACTCGACCAACACTGCGAATCATGTCACTCACAGGAATGTACTTGAACAGTGCCAGAAGACACAGGTCGGGCAAGTGGGACCACAAATGTTGTTCCATGATGAGGTGATCTAATTTATGAGTTGGATGAGGACACAAAGAATGAAGTACAATGATGACAAACTCTAGCTAATAAGCATTAAACAACTTAGTATGTGCTATCAGTAATCACCATAAATACCGCCGAGATACTCAATCTTTAAGGTGCTAGTGAGCATAGAACGACATCACATCGTTGATGCCTTGTCATCGTTAGTGCGTTCGTTCTTATCTTTGGTTGTTAGTGTGATGCAACAAAGTGACCATACTTACAATCCACTTGCACATTTAACTCCACTTACTCAATTGCTCCTCTTGACAACAGTAATCTATTGTCTGTTAACACTCGAGTGTACATTATATTAATGTGTGTTGATTTGGACAATTAAAAAAATGCATTAGATTTATTAATTTGTTAATATGGGAATGGTACATGGGGATTGGTGTAGATTTTAGAAATTAAATTAAAATGTTTTATGTTCTTAATTTAACTTCCAAATTGGCAAATTGGCAAAATGGCAAAATGGCAAAATGGCAAATTGGCAAAATGGCAAAATGGCAAATTGGCAAAATGGCAAATTGGCAAAATGGCAAAATGGCAAATTGGCAAAATGGCAAATTGGCAAATAGGAAAAATGGCAAACTGGCAAAAATGGCAAATTGGCAAAATGGCAAACTAGCAAATTGGCAAATTGGCAAAATGGCAAAAATGGCAAACTGGCAAATTGGCAAATTGGCAAAATGGCAAAATGGAAAATGGCAAAATGGCAAAATGGCAAATTGGCAAATTGGCAAAAATCGCAAATTGGCAAAATGGCAAAATTCAAAAATTCAAAAGATTTTCGGAGCTGCATTGATAGTTGATGTTTTCGTACTGGATATCTTTTCAGTGAACAAACGAAACTTTATTAGTAGGGGAAAAATTATATATACATAGAGTCTACAAACAAACGGAAATAACTAGACAGTACTGTCTTACTTAGTAGTATAAGAGAACACGTACATTACAATCGACATTCTCACATGTATAGCCTATTCATTTGATCTGTGATTACCTTAATATCAATGTTGCTGTATGGTGTATGATGATAACAGACTCTTTAGTTACATGAGTCCAATTTTCAAGTGGATTAAATTTATCTGAGATCAGTGATAAATTATCGCCATTAACTAAAGACCGTAAGTGGTTGGTCGTCTTGTTGTGATGAGGAAACTCAACCACATCATCGCTTTTGATTACTAATCAATGATTAGTTTGTCTGCATTATATTTCTTATGTTGTGTTTTCGGTAATTACTCCAGCACATCAATTGGATCACTTTTACAATGGAACAGCAACATTTGTGGTCCCACTTGCCCGACCTGTGTCTTCTGGCACTGTTCAAGTACATTCCTGTGAGTGACATGATTCGCAGTGTTGGTCGAGTGTGCACCAATTGGGGCAGGGTGCAGAGGGACGAGTTGAGACGTCGACATGTGCTGGTGATCTTTGGAGAACGAGAACTTATAAAAGTAGCTCAATGTGATTATGGAAATCCAGATAATATACTTGAAGAAATGAATGAAAAAGACAATCCATATAGAAGCAATTTGATCGAACATGTTCGTCGTGATGATGATGGATTGCCTTGGACTTGTGTTCCAACACTCGATCAGATCAAGTTCGATGCTCTACGGCTGCCTGGTGGTGTGTTAGATGAAAGATTCGCCAGTCTAGTGATGGACATTTTACCCAACATCACTCATTTCACCTTGAAGTTACCATATCTACCTCGTATCTCACCAATTCCTGCCCTGGAACAAGTGATTCGTCTGGTCGATCACTATGCCACCAGACTGGTTTCTTTGAAACTCGATTATAGTTTTATATTTCTTATGGTTGAAACCGATGAAGGTCGTACTAATCTCAAGAACAAAGTGCTCGCAGTGTTTGATTCGATCAATCGACTCGAATCACTACGACACCTCAGACTGAACATCAGTACCCGTGACTCATATCCCCAACTGTCCATTCTGTCTCGTCTGGCCTCCTTCACCAGTGGTTCATTCTTTCCAGTACAGACACTGCTTGCATCGCTGCGTCAATATGCCACTGGAGATGATCTTTGTGTTGAGTGTGACACACGAATGGGACTGAATGATTTGATCCGACTCGACCCACAGTTGGCCACCAAGTTCACTGTTGCCCGTGTTGATAATCTCACTGAGTCTAGCTATGAAAATATGCGACTACTTGGTGATCGATTTATATCACTGCACAGTCTATGCCTAGACATTTGGAGAATTCCGATGACCAGATTGGCTCGATGCCTGTTCAAACTACCTCAACTGGTCCATTTGAAATTGAATATTCGCCTAATTATTACAGAGGAGGGCACGCCTCAATTTGAAATTGTCCCACTGTCCTCTGTTCGTCTGCTCACCTTGACCATTTGGCCAAAATCTCATCTCGAAACCGAATCACTTCGTTTTGCTCAAGTCGTGCCTAACCTACAGGTGCTCCACTTGATTCACAATATTGTCAAATGTCACGTGTGTGACTACCTTGATATAATTTATTTACCAATTGAACCAGATGAAAATCAAATGTTAAACTGTATGCGACTAGCTCGGCAGCCATTTCGTCAATGTGCAAACTTGCACACAATCAAACTAGAAACTAACATAGAAGAGTTGAAAAATTTTTTACCTCAAGGATTGATCACTCGCGAGGAGTTGTGATCTGGGTGGAAATGTATTGAATCACATATTTCAAGATTATCAGTGACCACAATTTAAGCAATTCTGTCATATAAAATATCATTCCAAATAGAATGCATACAAGATATGGTTTATCTCATTAATAGATGGTACATTATCTGTGGATGATAAATTTGGATCAATTGATGTGTATAATATATAGATTCACTTGATTACAAAGAGGTCTTATTATATCATATAGTGAGCGTGTGTAGATCAGACAGAGTGCAATCTAATTGGCATTTTGCCAAATTGCCATTTTGTTATTTTGCCATTTTGCCAATTTGCCATTTTGCCATTTTGCCATTTTGCCATTTTGCCATTTTGCCATTTTGCCAATTTGCCAATTTGCCAATTTGCCATTTTGCCATTTTGCCATTTTGCCATTTTGCCATTTTGCCAATTTGCCAATTTGCCATTTTGCCATTTTGCCAATTTGCCAATTTGCCATTTTGCCATTTTGCCATTTTGCCATTTTGCCAATTTGCCAATTTGCCATTTTTCTATTTTGCCAATTTGCCAATTTGCCAAAAACTAAACTAATTAAATTCATAATGTCTATGTTCTTAGTATCTGACTCAATTTGGCTTTTATTCAGGGCCGGTTCTTCCCATAGTTCAGGTCATGGGCGCATGACCAAAATTTTGGCTAAGGGCGCCAAATGACCTGTTGGGGCGCCCCCGCGAGCGAAGCGAGCGAAAAATTTCCCCAAGAATTGCTTCTCCCACAATGGGCGCACTCTGCTCGTTTCAATTTTCTTTCCCCAGTTTGTTTCCCCAAAACGGCGCCCTCAGTTCGTTTCAATTATGTTTCTCCAGTTTGTTTCCCCCAAAAAGGCACCCTCAGCTCGTTTCAATTTTATTTCTCCAGTTTGTTTCCCAACTATTGTCGAATTTTGAAGTAAGATATTTTCTATTTGGCTATACTCACAATATGTTAATGTTCAATTTAGTCAAATTGAGCAAGTGTTTCCAATTATCCGTCACCTTCCTCCACCGGGTTTCACGGGTATTTATTGCCAAAATATTTTCCATGGTTGGGTATCTGGACTTTATCCCACAGTTGGTTTGCTGGAACTTATCCTACGATTGGGTAGCTTGATCTTATCCTACAATTGATCGGCTGGAAAATATCCAACAGTTGGGCAGTTAGATCTTATCCCCCTGTTGGTTGGTTAGATCTTATACAATAATTGGGTTGCTAGAACTAATCTCACAATCAATAACGCGTTTCAAATTTGAATAAATACTTAGTGTGACATAAGATTAAGTACAATTATCCAACTGTGTTATAAGAACCAGTTTTTCAACTGGGATATAAGATCAAACTGTCCAAATGTTGCATAAGTTCTAGTCAGCTAATTATATGATAAGCTCCAACTGTACATTTTTGGGATAAGTTCCAGCCAACCAATTGAAAGATCCAGTTCCCAACTATAGGATAAACCCCAGCTTCTTAACTGGGAGATAAGATCTAACTGCAAAATAGTGGGATAAGATCCAACCGCCCAAATGTTGCATAAGTTCGAGCTAACCAATTGTACCATAATTACTATACTAACATTTTTCGTTTGCGTTGGTAATAAAATTTTGGTCGATAATATTGGTAAACAGTAATTACAATTTACCGATTGAACCCCTATACCCAATAGCTCAAATGGGAAATAAAAACTCAGTATTTCTTCTACCACTAAATTATTAAATGCATTACACCAATCTGAAAAATTTCTAGATAAAACTAAAAAACATTGACTGTTGCATCCGAAACGTAACAAAATACTTCCTTCCCCAAGTACCAAGACTTTTAAACTTTGTGATGCAACTCATGAAAATTGTTGTTTTGGAATTTTACATAATTGATGGGCAATTTCATATTTGATAATTAAAAGACGTTAAAAAAAATTTAAAGATAATTGAGCCGTCTCACACTTTTGCGCTATCTTTTAATAAGTTCTTTTCAAATACTCTGGTGTTTTTTGATTGGGTTTGAGAAAATCGCTGCCTTAGTTCCTCAAACACTAGATAATGAATTTATTATGAAATAGCCTTCTCGATTAATTCTCGGCAGATACATTTTACCGTGGATAACTCTGTTTCTCAATTTGAAGCATTGTGAACCATAATATTTTTGGCTGGACAGATATTTAGTGATAATTTTATTATTTTCCTTGGATTTGTAAGTAGATCAATCGAAGCACCCGAATTCCAAACGTCTCATCGATATAAGAATGATCTACTGATTAAAAACACAATCACTCATCTTCAAATAATGTTCGGATGCCAAATGACTACAAATAAAGGGTCAAGACAGAGTTAGAGATTTTGCTAGATAAATGGGCTTTAAAATGGAAAGGTTTCAATTTCACATGATCACTACGACAATTTTTGGCAGTACTTAATTTCTTCACAAACTAGACGAGTTACTTACTAATATGACAATAATTCGCTCTCGCAGAATAAATCCAACATTCTAAAGAAGGTATGATTTTCGATATAAAAATTTTCGAAATTTTATAAGGGCCCCCTCTTATACAAAAATTTGGGGCGCCAAATTGAAAAATAGGGGCGCCAAAATCGAAAAAAACTCCGGATCATGACCTAACAAAATTTGGTGCGCCGGCTCTGCTTTTTATTGCACGACCATCAAGGATATTTGTTTTCCCATGAGAACTGGTCAGCAAACACATAGTTTGGTAAGTTAACATTTGTCCATTTGATGATAGTTGTCAGGTGCACCAATATCGTTGCGTTTGGTTAAATGTGCAATATAGTGATCACCATGGTGATCAAGATTGTGAATGCTTGCGACTCTTGAAATCAAAGCACGTTGTCATTCTTACAGTCGGCACTCTCATTTCTCATTTTGTCTTCTTACCCAACTAATCAATCTGATCACCTCGCGATGGAACATTTGTGGTCCCACTTGCCCGATCTGTGTCTTCTGGCCGTGTTCAAGTACATTCCAACGAGTGACATGTTTCGCAGTGTTGGTCGAGTGTGCACCAATTGGGGCAGGGTACAGAGGGACGAGTTGAAACGACGAAATACATTGGCAATTATTTATGTGAAAAACAAAATAGAACCAATTGAACACGATGAAAGCCACTTGATGTCACACGTTCGTCGTGATGATGGATCGCCTTGGGCACCAGTTCGATCACTCAAACAGATTAGCTTCGATGTTCTAAGAGCGCCTATTGAGTATGTGCCCAAAGAAAGATTTACTAGCCTACTGATGGACAGAATGCCCAACATCACCCATCTCACTATAAAGTCAACTAGTAGATATCATCTGTCCGTAATTTCGTCTCAGGAAGTGATTCGTATGATCAATCATTATGCCACCAGTCTGATTTCCTTGAAACTTGACTTTGATTATGTCCTTATAAACGGGAAATCCAATCAAAATGACCATGATACTCTAGTGTACGCACTGTTTGACTCAATAAATCGACTCGAATCACTGCGACATCTTACACTGAATGGTTATTTTTGTTACAACTTTATGCCGGGTCTGACCATTCTGTCTCGTCTGGCCACCTTCACCACTAATACTTTCGTGCCTGTAGAATCATTTTTATGTTTTTTACTGCCATACGCCACTGGTAATCTTCGTATTGAGTGTGACACTAGAATGACACCAAATGACTTGGCTATAGTCGATCCAAAGTTGGCCCTCAAGTTCACTCGTGTCTATGTTGGAGATTCTCATTATTCTCAGTCTCTCAATTCAAAGCTGCCACTTTTTTGTCAACAATTTGCATCGTTGCACAGTCTGTGCCTCGGCTTTAACTGTAATAATATGCAAATGACAATGTTGGCTCGATGTTTGTCACAATTGCCTCAGTTGGTCTATTTAAAACTGATTGGTACTCCCATACAGGAGCAAACGCAACCTGACCATGAAACCGCTCAAGTACCTTCAGTTCGTCTTCTTGCCTTGAAAATCTTTACTGGGTCTCATCACGATACTGAACCCTATAATCTAGGGCAAATTTTCCCCAACCTACAAGTGCTCCATTTTATACATCAAATATTTGAATGTGATGAATGTGGCTATAATAGATGTGGCACTTATCAATTTTGCGAAATCGAACCCGAACGTTGTCAACAAATTGTCCACTGCATGCGCCTAGCTCGACAGCCATTTCGACAATGTGAGAACTTGCACGCAGTCAAACTCGATTCTGTTTTCATAGGTTTACAAAACTTGTTACCTAAAGGTTTGATCACTCGTGACCAGTTGTAAATTAGAATTATCATTAATGTTTTCAAAAAGATGATGCCAATTGGTTGAATTATAATCGAACTTGATTTCAATAAATAACTTTAGTTAACCAAACATTTAGACATGGTGTACATTTATATGTGAATGTGTATATATTGAATAACAATACGATTATTTGGAAATCGAAAAAGTGTGCGCTTTCTTTTTGCACTTGGGACAATGTGTAAAGTTACTAACGCACTCCTCGCATAGGACCACACTTTCGCAGCACAAGAATTGGACCAATTTGTATTGAGCATTTTCATCACACAACTTCCATTGTGGTTCTTGATAATCATCATTGATACTTTTGCCTTCAAAAGAAAGAGAGTAAATTAAATTAATACGTATATGAAAATAATTTGCATAATAAAACTTTGCATACATAAATTGGTCGTGGATTTCAGAGAAATGTCACCTTCAATTTGTGTGTTGGAATTGATTGTAATTAATGACTGGCTGATTTTGGCAGTTCGAAGATCAATGGTTGCTTTTCCGCTGTGCACTCCTTTGGTGGCCATTTCATGAAAATTGTTGAACTTGTTCTCTTTTTTAGGTTCAAACAAGAATTTGGTGGCACCAAAGTTCAAGTAACACTGTTGATGCTGGCCAAGACTGACTACTGCGTGATAAGGCTGGTATGGCGAGATAATTTTGATTGGTTTTTCGTTGATTGTAGTACCATTCAGGTAAAAAGTCACAGTGCAATTGTTGTGCCGAGTCAGGTCTATCAAACAGCCAATCACATCACTGGTGGTTTCGTTTTTAGAGACAGCATCAGTAGTTTTGATTATATATTTTGTGTCGTTGTGTTAAATTTCAAGTTCATGCAAACTATAACCGAAAATGCATCACTCCCAATGGCTTTTCCAACACAAAGGTCGTGCTGTTTAGTAGCCCAGCCAATTCGCACTGGTCCGGTCGTTAGGGAAATCGCTTCAAAGTAGACAATGTCACCAACGGAGGCGTTGCACACTGATAGCACACCACTGAATACGTAATGTACATTCAAATCACACGCATTCATACAACGAACCGATAACAGATTTGATGAATATCTCAGGTTGATTCCTCCACTGACACAAAATGAATCGTCCAATGGATTTAATGTAGCTTGAAATTCATCAAAAGTCGCCTGTTTATTTTCCCCTGAACTACTATTGAACGATAACAATAGCTTAGCGAGAAAGAAGAGCTGATAACTGTACAGATTGTTCATGTCATTGTACAACTGTTCAAATACATTGGCACGTTCAAAGTTTGGTTTCCATTTGATAATCAATTTGATTTTTTCATTCTTGTAAAGTGTTTCCTTTTGGCCCACAGTGAGCGAGTGTGCGGTCATCTGTGCTAGACAAGTCAACACAAACAGTTTGGTCCACTTGTTGTTTTGAGTATTGTTCAAGATGTGCACAAAATATGTGAACATTTCCGTTTGAACAAAGGAATCCAAGCAGGTGAATCGTCCAATCAAATTTGCAAATATTACACAAATGTTTAGATGCTTGTGTTCGTTTGTGTTGGTGAGTAGCAGTTGAAAATATGGATAAGTCAACTCCAAAAGTGCACTCGAATTGACATACACAAAAGAGGCATTGATGAAGCCTTGAAGCCAGCGCACAAATGAGTAGACTGTTTGTTCGTCTTTGAGTTGCAAAATTTCAATCAATGACTGAATTAAACGTATAAAAGATCTTTTCCATAAAAGAATCCATATTGAACGAAGCCAGTGGAAAAATCTTTTGATAACTGATTTACAAAATCATCAACCACTGGCTGAAATGTATCGGCAAAATACAAATTCATTTGATTGTTCACTACTTGCTGCTTGAACCAAAAACACATACAGGGACAACTGTGTGAAAAGGCAGTCTCCATTAGGCGATATTTGTGCAAATCGCCTTGACAAACTTCGTGAAAGTTTTTTGCTGGTCCATTTGACGAGTACCTGAAGCGCACTTGGCCAAAGTTGAAGTGAAGCTGTTGCTTTGTAGCAAGGCATGCGGCAGCAAAGTATGGAAAAGCAGGGAAAAACTCGACGCCTTTTATGATTGATGCCAAATTGAACGATTCTCCATTGTAGTAGAACTCGAAACATTTGTTTTCAACATCGATCATGCAGCCAATGACATCACCAGGCTGAGCCAAACTCTGGTCAGATAGACTTGGACACTTGTATTCGTGTTTATCGTATAGAAATGTCTTCTTCCAAGGATTGAAACTAATCCCAAATTTATCTTTGCCAATTAAGCGCAAATCTGCTCGTTTAGTAGCCCATCCAATGGACACATCTCCCACTGTAATGAGGGTCACTTCATAATAATAGACTCCGGATGAAATTGAAAATGTTGAGCGTACAGGGATTTTCAACAAAATTTCTTTTAAACTCAACGGATAATCGTTTCGTGCTCGTTGCCAATCAGAAGATAACTTTATATAGGGAATTTTGATACGTTTGTCTGTTGATTGCAGAAAACCGTCGATCAACCATTGAATACAGAATTTTTCTTCATTTTTTAGGTGTTCAATTTTTTTGTAAATTCTCATGAGCGGATTCAATTGAATCAACCCAAACAGTAGTTAGACGACTTTGGAAAGCCACTTTCAACATTTCTTTATACTTGATGTTAATGTCATATTGTTCACACCACTTTTCTAGTTGCAAAATTGGTGATATCAAATTGTGCCAAAGTCCACATTTTGCCACGAGCTTGACCAGGCAGTTGAACACATTGTCTTGGATTTGCTCGCTTCTGTTTGGGCCACCATCATCACCAAGATCATGATGTGGAAAGATAAAGTTTTTGAATTTAGTCAACTTTTCAAATTTGTTTAAATCAAATTCCTTCATCATTTTTCTGTAATTTTCAACCGTATCAAAGTGAATTTTAAATATCTCCACATTGAACCACAGTTCAATAGCACTTGACACAATTGAGCAGCCAAAAAACATTCTCAATAAGTTCATCATCAAGCACAAAAGATTCATTTTCAATTAAGCCAAAGTATAGTGGCACCACTTTAGGCAGCATTTCTGATTCCTGCATTTCGGGCATTATACTGGAGGCAATATTTAATTTTGAAAAATTATCCCAAAATGAATAATGAGTTGCACAAATTTCAGGTTTACAATCGCCCAATTGTTCAGTAAATTTGTGCACCATTGGTTGGCAAATGATGAGCATAATCGAAAACACCTCTTGTCGGATCCATGAGCTGTTCTGGTCAAGACCACTATTTAACCAATAATTGTTCCATTCGCACAAGCTTAATGTTTCTTTCACAAAATAATTGACAATCACTTCACGCAATTTATGACGAATTTGATTCACTTCTAAATTGGCCATTTGATTGTGAATTTGATTTATAGTTTTGTTCAGATAAACAACTTGCAAACAGAAAACTCATCTAAAGAGGAGATCAACCACAAGACATAAACGCATATATCACGACATTAACAAAAACTATTAGGCAGACGACATGCAATTGCAATCGATTGCTATCGACCCATACTGGCATATATCACTACTCTTTAGACACAGCACAGCACAATAATACTTTGCACAATGTGTTCATAAACGTATACTCTAAGTATACTGCATTGAAATTTATATTAATCACCAATCACCAATACGATAACAAATTATTGACAATACATAACAATAATCATCTGTGTTCACAAACAAACTTATCCCTCTCCCTTGGGAACAATTGCAATCTGTGCACACTCGACCAACACTGAGAATCATGTAACTCATAGGAAGGTAATTGAAAACGGACAAAAATGACACAGTACGGACAAGTGGGACCACAAATGTTTCATTGTGAGCTACTAAAATTGATGAGTCGATTACCTTAGTAGAGTAATTACCACTTAAGTGAACAGAATATGAAATAAAGTGCCGACTGCAAGAATGACAACTTGCATTGATTTGAACAGTCACAAGCACTCACAATCTTGATCACTATGGTGCACACAAGCACATTAGTTTACATTTAGACAAACCCAACATTTATCCACTTGACAACTATCATCATCAGTTGCCTTCATTGATTGAGTAGCAACCTAAATTGAGTCAAACAATAATAACACAGACAGACTGTTGAAAACACATTGACCTTACATTGGAATACATTCGAGAATATTCCACATAAAAAAGATAATTCACAAACACAGTGACATTGGCTTAATTGTTTAAGACAATATACATTTTATTTATTAAAAAAACGTTTTTTTTGCCCGTTTTGTTCCCGTTGATTTTTTCCGGTTTAGTTTTTATTATCCTTTATTTTCGTATTCTGTTGTTCAACTCCATCACTTAACCTCTTCATGGTGTCATTTTGGGCAGGGTGCCCAGGACGAACCACAATAGCTAGCGGTCTGAAAATTTAGGAGCATACTCCCCTAGAATACCGCTACTGCGGAAAATTGTCAAAAGTTCCAATTGGATCGATTTCCGGGAACCCATTTCCGGTCTGGATTTTTTGACTGTTATTATGTTTTTGGACTATTCTAAGACTTTTGGGGCAAAAATTAATTTTTTTGGTCAACCGGAAGTTGGAGTTCCAAAATAAAACTTCCGGTTTCTGATCCAAAATTACATTTTTGAGTTCGGAATCGGATTCTCCATCCTTTTTCATGAAGAATACCATATTTAAATATCAAAATCCATAAAGTCTAAACTAAATAAATTCTAATTAAAAAACTTCTAATTTTGGCTAAATAAACAAGGCCGGAAAGTGAACAGACTGAATTGACATAAATATTGTAATTTTGAAACTCTAATTATATAACTGGCAGTGGATGGATTTTCATGTTCTAAAATGCTATTCTTACTAAAAACAACACAGAGAATCGAATAGGACAAATTAAAACTCTCTGGGTGTACCGGAAGTAGTAGTTCCAAAATTGAACTTCCGGTTCTATGGCAAAAATCACATTTTTAAATTCAGAATCGGATTCTCCATCTTTTTTCATGAAGGATAGCTTATAAGAACACTAAAATCAGCTAATTCTAAGTAAAATAAATGAAATTTTAAAATTTCATTTCTGTTTGGTCCAATAGTCAATTTCGGCCAAAATTAGACAAAGTTTGAAATCAATTTACTTCTTTTAGACTTCATGGATTTCAATATTAAAATATGCTATTCTTCATGAAAAAGGACGGAGAATTCGATTCTGAAGCTAAAAATGGGATTTTATGCCGGGAACCGGAAGTTCCATTTTGGAACTCCAACTTCCGGTTGTCCAAAAGAATTTATTTTGATGCCAAAAGTCTTAGAATGGTCCAAAAACAAAATTTCACTTAAAAAATCCACACCGGAAATGGGTTCCCGGAAATCGATCCAATTGGAACTTTTGACAATTTTCCGCAGTAGCGGTATTCTAGGGGAGTATGCTCCTAAATTTTCAGACCGCTAGCTATTGTGGTTCGTCCTGGGCACCCTGCCCAAAATGACACCATGAAGAGGTTAAATGAGAATTGTATTTATGATTTGAAATTATTTTTAGATAACAAGAGTAACTACGTTGCAGTATGGTGTTTTTCGCATGTTAGATAATAGCACACAAATATAACACTCTATCCGCAACAGGTGTCTTATTTTCAAGTGGATCACAAGTTTATCACCAAGATTGTAAGTATACTTATATATAGATGATCGTCCTGTTGAACCACTGTGCGGCACTAAACCCCATCATTACGATTGAGATTTTGTTAGTCTTCATTCTATTTTCGATTTTGTTTTCACCAACCTCAACATAGAATAAACCACTTAGAGATGGAACAACATTTATGGTCCCACTTGCCCGACCTGTGTCTTATAACCTTATTCAAGTACATTCCTGTAAGTGATTTGGCTTTCAATGTTGGTCAAGTATGTGCCAATTGGCGGAAGGTGCAGAGGGATGAGTTGAGACGTAAGCATTTGTGGTCCTACTTGCCCCCGCGTCTGTCTTTTGGCTGTGTTCAAGTTTATTCCTGTGAACGACATGATTCGCAGTGTTGGTCGAGTGTGTACCAATTGGGAGATCGTGCAGAGGGGGTGAGTTGAAGCGTCGTAAAAACTTTGGCGATTGTTTATGAGAAATACATTGACGAAGAGGAGGAACAAAGAATTTTTATGCAAACCAACTAATATCACACGTTCTTCGCGATGATGGATCGCCTTGGGAGCCAGTTCCATCACTCGAACAAATCGAATTCGATGCTTTACAAGTGTCTTATGAGTGTGTGCTCACTGAAGGATTAACTTCACCACTGATGGACCTCTTACCAAACATTACTCATCTCACCGTTAAGCTAGTAGTTCGTTATATTATTTCTCCCGTTCCTGCTCTGGAACAATTAATTCGTCTGATAAATCACTATGCCACCAGTCTAGTTTCGTTAAAACTTGATTTTCAAGAATACTTTAATATGCTTGTACTGAACAAAGAAAATCGTTATGATACTGAGACTCTACTTCGCGAACTGTTTGACTCGATCAATCAACTAGAATCACTGCAACATCTCACACTGAGTGTCCATTTGGCTTCTTTAAAACTTGAGCCACAGCTGTCTATTCTGTCTCGTCTGAAGACCTTCACCACTGATTTGTTTTTATCCTAAACGATCTCTGCTTGCTTCATTTCGTCAATATGCCACTGATGATATTCGTGTTGAGTGTGGAACTAGTTTGTCACTGGATGAGTTGTTTCAAATTGATCCACAGTTGGCCATCAAGTTAACTCGGGCCCGGGTTGGTTCTACTTACAATGAGTTTTGCTATGAAAACTTGCAATTGTTTTGCCAGCGCTTTGTCTCGTTGCGCAGTCTGTGCCTCGACATCAACATTGTCTCAATGGAGTACTGCAGTATTCCAATGACAATGTTGGCTCAATGCTTGTCAGAATTGACTCAGTTGATCCATTTGGAACTGGTTGGTGATATTGGACAGGAACAAGCGGATCCTCCAATCGAAATAGTTACATTGCCCTCAATTCGTCAGCTCACCTTCAGCATCACTACCACCTACTATCATCTTGACACAGATCAACTTCATCTAGCACAAATTTTTTCCCCAATCTTCAAGTTCTCCATTTTATCCATCAAATAGAGTACTGTTACGAGTGTGGCCATGGTGTATGTAGCCCTTATGATTTTTTCGACAGCGAGTCTGAACATGGTCAACGAATTGGCCACTGCATGCATCTAGCTCGACAGCCATTTCGACAATGTGCCAACTTGCACACTGTCAAACTGGATTCTAATGATCCACGTTTACTAAATTTGTTTCCCGAAAGCTTGATCACTCTCGACGAGTTGTAATTTTGATTTCTGATGTCAATAAATGTCCACAGAAATTACCATTGTGATTGATTGAAAATAATAATAAAAAAATTGAAACAATTTTGCCATTTTGCCACTACGACAATGAGTCTTGCCCAAAATCAAACTAAGTTTGGAAACATTAAAATTCCTTTGGAGTATGCTTATTTTGGAAAAGTAGTTAAGATGGAATTTAGAATATGCTATATTAAAGTACTTCCCTAAAGGTACAAAAAGTCAATTTGAACGGTTCAAACTTTATTGTTAAATGTACATTCAATATTTATGTTATGCATTCATATTATGAGCCTTATATAATTGGAGGAGCGACCGCAATCACTCACGCTGAGCGAGCGAAGCGAGCGAGGTGTGAGTGATTGCGGGAGCGACGATATATACCCGAGAAAAATGTAACTTCAGTCATTTCTTGTGAGCAAAAATCCGGGAAAACTACCACATGGATCGGTCTGAAAATTTAACACAGTGTTCTGGTTGGGGTCTAGATGTGCTGTATAGTTTTGGGGCCATATAGGTCAAAGGTCAAAGGAGTAGTGATTTTGAGAAAAATGCCAAATTTTGTATTGAAATGTGTTGGGACCGAGAGTCAACATTGTGTGTGTTCCTGTGTGACACACCCAAGCACACGCTTTCCCCCTCACGCCCGCTGTGCGCATTAAAGATGCGCAGTAGCGAGCACACTTAAATGTGACTCTAAGGGTCGTATGCGGACCATTTGACTTGAGTGCAGGTGTCTGTTAGTGTTTGTTTACATTTTTAGGCATATTCGACAATTTTCGCCACAAATAATTTGTCCAAAATTTTAAACCTAAAACAATTTATTTCAAATAATGCGGTGATGCTCAAATAACCATTGACGTGTTTAGGAGCAAAGGTTGCAATTCTATTTGCAGACCAAAATGTCTTGCTGAACTACTTTGATATTGTATTAGATTTATGGAAAGTGTTCCATAATAAACCTCCTGTATGGGCCACTACACTTAACAATGAGACGGAACATGAAGATTAACCCATGGCAATGATAAAATGTAGATTCTAAATAATCGTAATCTATCTATCTTCTTATATTTAAACTCCGCCTTGCCGATGGTTGAATTTTGAGTTGGATTTGTGAACCAAGTTCCAATTTTCAATTTTTTTCTTTATTAGGCTTTTTGTTGAGTTCTTTCTTTGTCTTGCATTGTCATCATAGGTTTTCTGAACAAATACAGTTGTTGTACATGGAAATATGGTGATTCAAGAACATATGGATGGAGAAACAATTAGAGTTAGACAGTGGTCATATTTGAAGAAGGCGATGTTCACGATCCACCTTCTACGATGTTAATCGAGAATTTTTATGTTATCTCAATTGGTCTTAACTAAATGCGATGATCTGCGTACATACGTAGGTACATTGTTTGAATTTCTGATTGATGATGAAGAAACAAATTAGATTAAACTAGATTAACACAAATTAGTGCTCTCATAAAGCAAAAGTAATCTTTCAAAAATGACGATTTGCTAGAATTTGCAAAGCTGAGCAGTTCAACCCTTATCTCTCATGAATAACACTTTCTTTCCTTTAACAATTCAAATCAAACCGTAGTTTTTGAAATGTTACTTTTGCTTTATGAGAGGGCTAAATTTGATTGATTCGTTAAATTTTTAATTGCCAAACGAAAGTTTAAATGTATTCCAACCGATTTGGGCGTGAATGAATCTTCGATCATATTTGCATTGAATGTGACTAAAAGACTTCGATGTTTCACACACTCTCGCTCCGACTTTCACGCCAATGGCGTTACCTATTTTTTATTTATGATAGATATAATGTTTCAAAATGCCAGCAGCTGGTTCAAAAACTAGTTGTTAAATGTTCCAAAAAATATATAAAATAGTAAAAGTAAGTGAGAGTAACAAACAAAGCACGTAACAATCGTGAAAAGTTCACCGAGTATGCAATTTCTGGTGTCTCCGCAAGTTGGTTTTTTGAGAAAATGCTTTTTCACAACCGTTCCAGGGACATTTGAACAGTTTTTCTCCTGTGTGAATCATAAGATGTCGTTTCAATATCGTTATCGTTTGAAATCCCTTTCCACACTGTTCACATTTGTGCAAAAGTTCAGGTGTGTGCAACTTGTGGTGAGTACGCATGCTACTCTTTTCAGCAAATGCCCATTCACAGCCGTTCCAGGGACATTTGTATTGTTTTTCTCCTGTGTGAAAACTCAGGTGCTTATGTAAACTTTGATTTTGCCAAAATGTTTTGTCACAGTCATTCCAAGAGCATTTGAAAGGTTTCTCTCCTGTGTGAATCCTATGATGTTGTTCCAATTTCGTCATCGTTGGAAAACCCTTTCCACACTGATCACACTTGTGAAAAAGTTCAGGTGTGTGCAACTTGTGGTGATTACGCATACTACTTTTTGAAACAAATGCCTTTTCACAGCCCTTCCAGAGACATTTGTAAGGTTTCACAGCTGTGTGAATACTAAGATGCTGTTTCAATAATGTTGTCGTTTGGAATCCTTTTCCACACTTTTCACACTTGAGCAAAAGTTCAGGTGTGTGCACTTGTGGTGAGTACGCATACTATTTTTTAAAGCAAATGTCCTTTCACAGCCATTCCAAGGGCATTTGTAAGGTTTCTCAGCTGTGTGAATACTAAGATGTTTATTCAATATCGTCGTTGTTTGGAATCCCTTTCCACATTGTTCACACTTGAGCAAAAGTTCAGGTGTGTGCAACTTCTGGTGAGTACGCATGCTATTTTTTGAAGAAAATGGCCTTTCACAGCCCTTCCAAGGACATTTGTAAGGTTTCACAGCTGTGTGAATACTAAGATGCTGTTTCAATAATGTTGTCGTTTGGAATCCTTTTCCACACTTTTCACACTTGAGCAAAAGTTCAGGTGTGTGCAACTTGTGGTGAGTACGCATGTTGCTCTTTCGAACAAATGCTCTTTCACAGCCCTTCCAGGGACATTTAAATGGTTTCTCTTCTGTATGAGTCCTGTAGTGACCTTTCAAGTAGTCTTTTCGAGAAAATATCTTTTCGCATCCTTTCCAGGAACATTCAAAAGTCTGCTTACATTTGTGCTTTCGAATGTGAATTGACAAAAAAGATACTGCTTTGAATGCTTTTCCACAATGTTCACAAACATGATTGCGCTTTGGAGACTTGTTCTCAACCACTTGACGGTCAGGAAGATTTCGACGCAATTGGTCTTCTGGTTGACGGTCAGATTGCTCGTCCACTTCTGTCTCCTCATCACTCGATTCATCACCATCAACATCCATTTCATATTCCTCGGAGTCGATTTCTGTTTCGTTGTCTTCATTTTCATTTCCATCATTTCCAACCTGCTCACTTTTCTTCTCCACTTCTGTTTCTTTGTCATGAGCACCACGAACTTTTTCACCTTCCTCTTGATTCTCGGTTGCATTTGTTTGTTTGAGTCTCATGTCCTTTAGTCTCATTCTCCTGCAATGGTCACAGTCACAATCCTCGTCCCATTCTGCATCATCATCTTCTTCTTTTTTGACACGTTTGCATTGGAATGGTGCACCTGAAGAACAAACAAATGATTTTATGTTAACAATACACAACAATAAAACTTACCTTTCTTGAATGGTCCTAGAGATCCTTTGACTCGTTCATTGGTTGGTTCATGATACTAGAAACAAATTGTGATTTTAGTTTGGTTTATAAATAATTTATTGTGAGTGGTTGAACATACAATTGAATTTGAATTCAATAAATTATGTAGTACAAGACATGAAATTTCAAAGTATCGTGCCATAGTAAGATAACGAATCGTTGATTGGTTGATTCACGATTGTCATGTTGATTCAATTGAGCTTAAGCTTAAGATAAAAACATTTTTATCAATGAAAATAAAAAATAACATTTGAAACAGTAACCTATCAATAATGAATCTCATTGTTATTGGATTTTATTGGAGTCAAGTAAGTTCAAAAGTTTTATTGTAAAAAAAATAGTAAATGACGAATAAATGCACTGTGCACAATTTTCAGGACACCTTTTCTGGACGACAGTCGGTTCGTTCTGGACGCAATTCTTTATGCAAATGTCCATTCAACAGGAACATGCAATTACATTAACAAACAAAGTAAACTATCAACAAGCAAGTTGTCATATAACAAGTTGCTGTATCATTATATAATACTACAGTTGCTACTGCTCACTGTCTGGTGAAGTTAATGTACAATAGTTAATGAACATGATTTACTAATGATTCATCACTATGTTGAACATCAAATCTAAACTCTAGTAGAGTCTATTAGTTTTGAGGTCCTTTGGAATATGAGCTCAAAGAAGGATTCCCTATACCACTGATGGACAGAATTTTGCCAATTTGCCAATTTGCAATTTTTCCCAATTTGCCATTTTGCCATTTTGCCATTTTGCCAATTTGCAATCAATAGTGAATATTAATTTTGTATATTCAATAATAATTATTGCTATATCATGGCATCATACATTGCAATGTTGTTTGGATCATATCACACATGTCAATGAATCAGGTAAAGTTTATGAGAAATATTTTGCTCCTAGGAGAGTTTACTAATGATTCACCATTCTGTTGGACATCACATCAAAGCTCAATCATCGACATTTGAACGCACATTATCTCCATTCAATTTTCTCTCCAAACTCATTCAACAAAATCAGCTCAACATGGATCGACAACAACAACAAAAAACATTCATGGTCACACTTTTCCGACTTTCGAATGTGAGCTGACAAAAAAAATATTCTTGTTTTGCTGTTTTGAATCATTTTCTACAATTTTCACAAACATGATTGCACTTTCGAGACTTAAACATGTTTATTACTAAATATGCCAATTAATATATTGAATGGTGAGTATGATCATTCAAGTGAGAATACAAAATAAAGCACACAAACGTAAAAAAGTTCACCTAGTATGCAACTTGTTGAGTTTCCGTAAATTATTGTTCTGAGAAAACGCCTATTCACAGAGGTCTGTTTCAACATTTTAAAGAGAATTTTACTGTGCATGTGTGTGTATTTTCTGGTAGTGCCGTTGCATATTTGATTTAATTGAAAATTTAATGTCACAGTTCTCACTGAGACATTTGAAAGGTTTCTCCCCAGTGTGCGTCTTTTGGTGGTTGTTAAAACTTCCACTTTGCGAAAATGATTTGTCACAGCCTTCCCAGGAACATTTAAAAGGCTTCTCCCCGGTGTGGACAGTTAGATGTCGTTTCAAATATGCTTTCTTTTGGAATCCCATTCCACACTGCCCACACTTAAGTAAAAGTTCAGGAGTGTGCAACTTGTGGTGAGCACGCATAGTATCCTTTTGATGAAATGCCCTTTCGCAACCCTTCCAGGGACATTTGTAAGGTTTCTCAACTGCGTGAATCCTAAAATGATTTTTCAATGTCGCGGACGTTTGGAATCCCTTTCCACACTGTTCACATTTGAGCAAAAGTTCAGGTGTGTGCAACTTTTGGTGAGTACGCATGCTACATTTTGAAGAAAATGCCCTTTCACAGCCCTTCCAGGGACATTTGAATAACTTTTCTCCTGTATGTGTCATGTAGTGATTTTTAAAGTGCTGTTTTTGAGTAAATGTCATGTCGCATCCGTTCCAGTGACATTTGAAAGGTTTCTCTCCGGTGTGAACAGTTTGATGTTGTTCCAAAATTGGTATAGTTTGGAATCGTTTGGCACATTGTTCACATTCGTGCAATAGTTCAGGTGTGTGCAACTTGTGGTGAGTACGCATGTTACCTTTTGAAACAAATGTTCTTTCACAGCCATTCCAGGGACATTTAAAAGGCTTCTCTCTTGTATGAGACTTGTTCTCAACCACTTGACGGTCCGGAACATTTCGACGCAATTGGTCTTCTGGTTCACGATCAGATTGCTCGTCCACTTCTGTCTCCTCATCACTCGATTCATCACCATCAACATCCATTTCATATTCCTCGTCGTCGATTTCTGTTTCGTTGTCTTCATCGTTCATTTGACTTTCACCTCTTTATGCTCATCATCATCGAATTGTTTGATGCAAATATTTGATGATGATGTGTTTTCGTGTCGAGATGATCCTGCAATACGAAAAAATTCATCTATATGTTAATATTGAAATAAACATCACAAATAACTGATTACCTTCAATTTCCAGTTGTTTCTCTTCATTTTTGATTGAAACATCCTTCATGTCATCCTCTTTCTCTTGTTTGATTACGTAATTCAATCGATCCATTTGTCTACAGTTGGGCGATGAGTGAGATGATCAATGTCGAGACACCAAACACAACAGGCACAGATAGTGAAAAAGAAGCGTCCACTGAGTGCACTCCAACTGCCAAGTGGACAAAGCCAACTGATCAAAACAGTGTTCCTGCGCATGCACAGATCGGCCATATTTCAGTTGCAAAGGCAAAGTTCAAGGGAGGCAGGCCTACCCTCGAGCAAGATAATGCAGAACTAATGCAGTAGCGTTTTTGTGCAATGCCCCCTAACATGGAGCCTGCCCAGAAAAGTGTTAGTACAAAACAGTATAGTAACTTTATTTATGAAGTTTCCCAAGAAGTAGCGTACCCTCCTCAGATAAAAATATTCTCAATACGTTTAACACTATTTATCATAGTGCCCTACAGATTCTGTAGTGCAGAAGGCATTGGTTTGTTGTACTCGCATGTTCCACCTCAACATGGAACAACAACAAGCACGTTCATGGTCCCACCTCGATGATCTGTGTCTTTTGTTAATATTCAAGAAGCTTCCTGTGAGTGACATGATTCGCAGTGTTGGTCGAGTGTGCACCAATTGGGACCGGGTTCAACGAGTGAGTTGCAGAATCGTACTTCTCTGGTGATCGTTGGGGAACTAGCAAATGGTGAAGATGACTCTGAAGAACGTCTTCTTTCAAACCTGAGAGCATATTCGAATCCATTTGGAAGTTACATGATCGAACATGTTCGTTGTGAGGATGGTACGGCCTGGGCGGTGCTTCCATCACTCGAACATATCAAGTTTGATTTTCTACGAGTATTTGGTGGCGCATTCGCGGAAGGAAACATTACACCACTGATGGACAAATTGCCCAACATTACTCATCTCACTGTGAAAATTGATCAATTTCAAATCCCAGTCCTGAAGCAAGTGACTCGTCTGATCAATCACTACACAACTCGTCTAGTTTCGTTGAGACTTGAAATTGTCCAAAAGGATTTTCCTCTTTTCAGTCCAATTGGCTAAGATCTCGATAGCTCAATTTTTGTTTTCTTTTATTCGATTGATCTACTCGAATCACTGCGACATCTCACACTGAATATCACTTTACCCGAGTTTGTCCTACCACAGCTGTCCATTCTGTCACGTCAGGCCTCCATCACCAGTAACGAATTCCATCCAGTATCATCTCTCTTAGATTCACTGGGTCAATATGCCACTAAAGACGATTTTCGTGTTGAGTGTTGGTCTAGAATTAGACTGGATGATTCGATTCAACTACATCCGCAGTTGGTCACAAAGTTCACTCGGCTTTATGTTAGCGTTCTCATAGAGGTTGATGGTCTTCATGAAAGCATGAGACTGTTTTGTGATCGATTTGTATCGCTGCACAGTCTAGGACTAGACATATTCTCAATGCCGTTGACTCAGTTTGCCGCATGTTTGTCCCAATTGCCTCATTTGATCCATTTGAAATTGAATTTGTTCATAATTCACGCCGACAACTCACCTCCACCCGAAATCGCTCAAGTGCCTTCAGTTCGTCTGCTAACCTTGAAGTTTATGTTTTGTTCTCATCTCGACACCGAACATCTCCATCTTGTACAAATCTTTCCCAACCTGCAAGTGCTCCATTTGAACCAACAACCTATGGGATGTGAAGTGTGTGACTATAAAAAGATGCAAACCAAAGCGATAAACCACAATTTAAACTCGAATTGCATCCACGAATTGAGCACTGCTTGCGCCTATCTGGACAGCCATTTCAACAATATGCCTACTTGCACACAGTCAAACTCGATACAGATGGAAAAGAATTGCAAAGTTTGTTACCGCAAGGATTGATCACTCGTGAGGAAATTCTCATCGGGCGCGCGAGTGTATGTACTTTATGAACGGTCATGAAAATCCAGCTGTCTGTCTGTCGGACAGACTGTCCTCACAACACATTTACAGTTGATTCGGTGCCGAATGGCATTTATTGTTTCGTTCGTATGATTGTTTGCAGTAACTTTTTTGTTGGAAATTGCAAATCTTACATTTCATTCTTTTAATGATTTGAAAAGTAACATACGTGAAACACTTGATGAATTTCTGCAGAGAAGTGCCAACATTTTTATTTTTATTCAGTAAACCTCTAGTCAAATATTTATTGCTTGCCTTGTGATTTGATTTTTAAACGTGTATCAAGATGTTATTGAATGGTCTACAAATGCTCATCCACTCGTACGTTTTCCTGACGCCTTATTCCGAGCGTGATGGCTATTCTACGGATATTTTGATCAAACTGAACAATTACATCAAGTCTTGTTGATCAAGATCTCTTCACATCAACAGGCGTTCAATTGTTGTGTACAATTTGTGAGAATGTCTCTTTGTTTGGATCAACTCAAAAACAGAAGTCACCAAAAACAATGTCATTCAAACGAATAAACTAACATTCTAAGAAAAACACTGAAACAAACTCCACTTTCTAATGTCAGTAACTTTTGCTATACAAATTGCAACAAAATTTTAAAAATAATTTCAACTTGATCGAATTGAGCTTAAATGGACCCGATTCTGTGCTACAATTTGACGCAGCAACACCGGTGAGCACAGAACAGAATTCTGGTGCATTCAGAACATTCTTTGGCTAGGAAAATGATTGCCATTACGAAGACGAACAATTAGAAACGTTTACATCATGTAAAGTATTCTTTAGAGTGGAGTACCAAATGGTATTTTAATTAATTAATTCGATTTATTTCTGAAAGAAATTAATTTTGAACATATTTTATTTAGAAACCGAAGACTACCGTTTAAATTGGTTACATTTATGAGAAAATTGATGAGATAACGACAGATGAATTGAAAAGTACGAAGTAAACCTCTGGATTTAAAGGTCAACGCCATCTAATCAAAACAATTCAACGAAAACCGAACCAAAGCAAACTAAAATAAATTTATTTATGTACAGTTAATCGTTACTTGTTATTTCGATGTATTTTTATAATTATTATTCTTTTAATTGAAAAAATAATTATGATAGCTTGTCTGTAACTGAATCAGAATTTGAATTAATGGATTATCGAGGTTGAACCAATTAAGCCAATCATCTTACTGACAGAACACGAAAAATTCATCTTGATAGCCTGTTCATATAGAACGTACGCTCGCGCGCCCGATGAGAATGTGGCATACTGATGAGTGAGATGAATCTCAGATGATCAATGTCGAGACACAAACACATACAGGCACTGAACAGTGAACAAACCGAACGCATCCACCACTGTGGAGGCTCCACTGTACCGAAAATCTTATCAACACTACTCTTGATAAAAACATGTTTGTACAAGTACAGATGAACTGTTTTTTTTGACTGCACTTCACTTCACTTCAGTCGCTCAATGCCTAAATTGTGAACTTATGCCTTCGTATTCAGAAAATTCAATTTGAGTGCACAGTTACACCCAAATGAGTTATCCATAAAGTAAGCTATTTGTTATTTTACTATTATTAGTCTGAGTTTAATTTGTGTCGTAGTGCCCCTCAAATACCCACTTGTTGAATAAATGTCACTCTACATTTGTGAGGAAGAGCCTCGTGTGATTGTGTTGTGACTGTTGTTTTGATTTGAGTTTATTACGTATTTGTACGATGGACAAAGAGAAGTTGATGGGTCGATTTAATACAGAGGACATCAAAGAAGATGTTGATGGTGGTCAGAAAGATTCAAATGAAAATGGAAAACATCAAAAGGATAGTAAAGGTGAGTGATTTTGAGTTGTATAATTGTTGATTGACTTTTGTGCTCTCAGTGTCGTCGTATCAACATGACGACAAACCATCGAATGTTTACATCAAACAAGAGATTGAACAGGAAGAGAAAGTTTTGATTAACACTGAACAACAACAAACAGATAATAGAGGTGAGTGATGAATGACAATTGAAATTGAAGGGACTAATTTTGGATAAACAGGACAAAGGACAATAGTTGGACGGTGTACTAAAGTGAAGAAAGATGAAGAAAGTGGTGAAATCAAATTGGAATGGGATGGTGACGAGTGTGACTGTGAGGAGTGCAGAGTGGAGCGAGAAATAAAGATTGAATTCAATCAAACCAATGCAACCAATGAACGAGTCAAAGGATCTCTAGGACCATTCAAGAAAGGTAAGTTTTATTGTTGTGTATTGTTAACATAAAATCATTTGTTTGTTCTTCAGGTGCACCATTCCAATGCAAACGTGTCAAAAAAGAAGAAGATGATGATGCAGAATGGGACGAGGATTGTGACTGTCACGATTGCAGGACAATGAGACTAAAGGCGATTCGACTCAAACTAACAAATTCAACCGAGAGTCATGAGGACGGTGAAAAGAGTAGTAGAGCTGATGGCAAAGAAACAGAAGTGGAGAAAAAAAGTGACCAGGTTGGAAATGATGGAAATGAAATTGAAGACGACGAGACAGAAATCGGCGATGATGAATATGAAATGGATGTTGATGGTGAAGAATCGAGTGATGAGGAGACAGAAGTGGACGAGCAATCTGACCTAGATTCAGATGACTCTGCGTTGACTATTCACATTAGAACTCATGGGGAGCGACCATTCAAATGTACCTGGAATGGATGCAAAAAGGCGTTTGCTTATAAAGCCAACATGCGAAAGCACTACAAGACCCACAACGGAAATGTCCCTAAGCCTCATATCTGTGAGCATTGCCCAAAAGTTACAAATCAAAATGGAAATTAACAATTCACATTCGTTCTCACACGGGTGAGAAACCATTCGAGTGTCCCTGGGAAAAGTGCAGTAAGGCATTTGCTCATAAAAACACCATGCAAAGTCACTATAAGACCCACACCGGAAATGTTCCTAAACCTCATATTTGTGAACAATGTGGTAAGGGATACCCCGCAAAAAACGTCTTGACTGCCCACATTCGCTCTCACACCGGAGAGAAACCATTCAAGTGTCCCTGGGAAGGATGTAACAAAACATTTGCTACAAAACACGTAATGCTGAATCACCACAAGTTCCACATTGGTGACCACCCTCATGTCTGTGAACAATGCGGTAAAGGATTCAATTTTGTGAGTCAATTGACTATTCACATGCAAACTCACAATGGCGGGAAGCCGTTTAAATGTACCTGGGAAGGATGTAACAAAACATATTCTGGAAAATGCAGAATGCTATCCCACTACAAGACCCACATCGTGAAGCGACCATTCAAATGTCCTTGGGAAGGATGTAACAAGAGATTCTCTCGAAAAGACGGCATGGAGGGGCACTACAAGTCCCACACCGGAGAGTTCCCTCATGTTTGTGAACATTGCGGCAAAGGATTCAATTTTGCGGCTCAATTGACTATTCACATTCGAACCCACACTGGCGAGAAGCCGTACAAATGTCCCTGGGAAGGATGTAAGAAAACATTCATTCAAAAACAAGATATGCGAGGTCACCACAAGACCCACACCGGAGAGCGCCCTCATGTTTGTGAACATTGCGGTAAAGGATTCTATTTTGTGACTAAATTGAATGTTCACATTCGAACCCACACTGGCGAGAAACCGTACAAATGTACATGGAAAAATTGCGATAGGGAATTTGCTGAATCTTCAAAATTGAAACTCCACTTTCGTCACCACACCGGAGAGCGACCATACAAATGTGACCGGTTAGGTTGTGGTTGTGCATTTATGAGTTCATCTAAATTGTACAAACATCGTCTAGTTCACTCAAATGAACGACCATTTGCTTGTCTTTTTGATGGCTGTACCAAGAAATATAAACAAAAAGAAAAATTAGCCAGACACCAAAAGACTAAACACCATAGTACATAGTTCATAAAGTAATTTACAACAGTTGTTAGTTTGTTTTATTAGATATTCTCAAATCTTGCTCGTGTATGCGAAACTTTAAATTTAATTAAAACATTGTTTTTTTAAACTTAATACTCTGGACAATTTGTGATTTGAGTTTGCAAATGATTGTAATTAGAATAAGTTTAATTTTTTATGAGATAATAAATGATGAGCAAAAATGTACTTGAAAAACAATCATGAAAAGAAATTATTCCTAGTTTTGAACGAGTTTGCATCAATTGGGATCGGATACAGCGAGAAGTTTTGAGACTCCGAAAGGCTTGGAAGGCCTAGGTCGTCAGACACTTAGTTTGGGACAAGTAACTTGATTTTAAAAGAGATTTATTTGTATTGTCATATCGACAGTTGGAATACAAGTGATGAGTGAATACATGAGCGAGTATGAGAGAGACATAATATGATGTAGTGGTAGAGTGCATAGAATGTACATCGAATGGAGTGTAGATGTATAGACTGAACCGTACACTGATCCCATGGTGAGGTGCGTGTTGTACCCGAACGCTACAACATACAAAAATACTCTGCCAATCAAGCGAAGAATGCTTCAACCATAAAAGCATTTTCATGCATGATTATATTAAATAACATTTGAAACATTAATTTGTCAATAATGAATCTTATTGTCATTGTATTTTATTGGAGTCAAGTCATTCACAAGGAAGTGAACTCACAACAAAGCGTTCATGTGTTGTTATCAACACTTGATAAGATTTTCACTACAGTGGAGGATGCGCTCTGTGTGTCCACTGTTCACGGCAGTTTTCTCTGTGGCGTCTCGAAATTGATCATCTCACTTGTAAAAAGCATTTACAGTCACCTCTCTCGAAGCTCCCCTTTTACGCGTTTACGCTGTACATTTTTTTTCCTTAGTGAGATGCGCTGCATGTCTGCTTGTGCATCTTCCTCAATGTAATACACACGATCGCTCTATCTTCTCACTTTACGATTAGACTTGAACCTGAACAGTCGAATCTCATTAAACTCTACTACGTTCTTGTCCGTCTATTATATTTGATCCACTTATTCTATTAAACGATTGTATTATCACCTAATGGTCCAATTCCGTTTACACACTTATTACCCAACTGTCTACAAATGGATCGATTGAATCACGTGAATATTAAACAAGAAGGATATTATGACATGAAGGAAGTTGCAATCAACAATGATGAGAAACAACGAGACAAACAAGGTAATGAGTTTGTTGGTGTTTACTTTAAATTTACTGTTTTATCTTAGCATCATCAACTCATTTGTCAATGAGTGGATCTGTGTCAATCCACCAACCATCCTTATCACAACATTCAGTTGGACGGTGCACTAAAGTGAAGAAGAAGGTGATGAAATCAAATTGGAATGGGATGGTGACGAGTGTGACTGTGAGCAGTGCAGAGTGGAGCGAGAAATAAAGATTGAATTCAATCAAACCAATGCAACTAATGAACGAGTCAAAGGATCTCTAGGACCATTCAAGAAAGGTAAGTTTTATTGTTGTGTATTGTTAACATAAAATCATTTGTTTGTTCTTCAGGTGCACCATTCCAATGCAAACGTGTCAAAAAAGATGATGATGATGCAGAATGGGACGAGGATTGTGACTGTCACGATTGCGGGAGAATGAGACTAAAGGCGATTCGACTCAAACAAACAAATGCAACCGAGAGTGAAGGAGGTGGGGGAGAGAGTAGTGGAGATGATGGCAAAGAAATGGAAATGGAGGAGGAAAATGACCAGGTTGGGAATGATGGAAATAAAAGTGAAGACGACGAAACAGAAATTGACGATGAGGAATATGAATTAGAGGTTGATGGTGATGAATCGAGTGATGAGGAGACAGAAGTGGACGAGCAATCTGACGAAGAATCAGATGACCAATTTCCACAAAATAACAAAACTCGAGCAGGCAAACATGTCTGTGAACATTGTGACAAGATATGCCAAACTCCCTCTGGTTTGGCTCTTCACATTCGAACTCATACCGGAGAGAGACCATTCAAATGTACCTGGAATGGATGCAACAAGGCGTTTGCTCATAAAAGCAACATGTCGGAGCATTACTTGACCCACACCGGAAATGTCCCCAAGCCTGTGATCTGTGAGCACTGTGGTATAGGATGCACATCCCAATCCAAATTAAAGAGTCACATTCGCTCTCACACCGGTGAGAAACCATTCAAGTGTTCCTGGGAAAATTGCAGCATGGCATTTGCTCATAAAGCCGGCATGAATCGACATTACAAGTCCCATACCGGGGGCCTGTCATATGCTTGTGAACAATGTGGTAAAGAATTTCATAAAGTCAATTATTTGACTGCTCATAAATGTAAAAAAGCATTTAGAGGAGAAAAACACATGCAGCCCCACTACAAAATCATCGGGAAGCGACCATTCAAATGTCCCTGGGAAGGATGCGACAAGGCGTACGCTCGAAAAGACGGCATGGAGGGGCACTACAAGTCCCATACCGGAAAGCTCCCTCATGTCTGTGAACATTGCGGTAAAGGTTTCAACTTAGGCAAAGATTTGCTTCGTCACATTCGAATCCACACTGGCGAGAAACCGTTCAAATGTACCTGGAAAAAGTGTGACAGAGCATTTGCTCGAGTAACTGACTTGAAATACCACCTTCGTTACCACACCGGAGAGCGACCCTTCAAATGTGACTGGTTAAATTGTGGTTTAACATTTGTGAATTCATCTAAATTGAGCAGCCATCGCAGAAATCACTCAAAACGGCCATTTTCTTGTCATTTTGATGGTTGCACCAAGAAATACAATAGTAAAGAAAAATTAGACAGACACCAAAATATTAAACACAACAGTTCATAGTTCATCAAGTTATTTTGTTTTTTATGCAAATCTCAAAACTCGCTCAAGCATGCGACACTTTGAATTTTTACGACAAGATATTTTAAAAACTTAATACACGAAACAATTGCCTGATTTGAGTTTAATCTATAAATAGTTTATTACGAATGGTTGAACGTACAATTAAATTTGAATTCAATTCAATAAAATATTATAAAGGTATTGGCCCATTGTGAAATAAGTGATGTTTGATAGAATGACAGAGACGAAACTTACTTACAATCGGAGTGAAAAAAACGTAAGATTTGAAGTTATAAAGGCAGTCTGAAGACGCCTGTATACCAGACACTGTGCACAATTTTCAGTGCACTTTTTTGACAAGAGTCAGTTCGTTCTGAAGATTTGCCAATTTGCCACTTTGCCACTTTGCCACTTTGCCAATTTGCCATTTTGCCACTTTGCCACTTTGCCATTTTGCCATTTTGCCAATTTGCCAATTTGCCAATTTGCCACTTTGCCATTTTGCCATTTTGCCATTTTGCCATTTTGCCACTTTGCCAATTTGCCATTTTTCCATTCTGGTTAAAAACATCCATGGAATGAATGTACCAAGTGGCATTAAACAAGAGGAAAGAGACACAATTTCGTTTGTGTCATTTTGTTCACTCGAACATCACCGGCAATCAGTGGTATAGATCAGTGCTGTCAGTGGAGTAACCAACAACAAACTTATCTTACCCACATCGTTTTAGTTTCCAACAGTGTAACAGTGTGACAACTTTGTGTTGAATGTGTGCCCTTGATTGTGATAAATCATATATACGAACATATTGCGACTGTTTATGGTCGTACGATAAATATATCTTCTTATTTCATGTCTCAATGAAAAACATGTTTTAACTCTTCCTTATTCATGTTTTAGTTTTATTTCTAGCATAGTTAACGACTCATTTTTTTCAAATCTCGTGATTACTGTTTGCTTTAGATGATTTCATTGTTTTATTGTTCAAAGTAATATGTTTGATTTGTTATAATTTGGTTGTCGTCTCTTTGAAGAGATCAATTTGCTCACCCCTTTTGCTTGCTCGTTTGAACGTTTCACTCTGCCGACTCTGCAATCTGCAAACACGATCTGCTGAGTAATTACAATGTTACAGCTATTGATTATAAGTTTGGGCACATATTACGCAAATGAATTCGTACTCCAACACATGATTACAAGTGTGAGTGAATTATTATGACTACATTTGGAGTGTCATATAATCTATATATAAGCTCCACTCGAGTGTCTCAAGTCTCATTTAGTTTAAATCGTTTCACACTTCAATCGTAACATTTTGACAAATTGGCATTACAATGTCTTCTGTGCCACCACTGTCCCACTTTCCCGACTTGTGTCTTCTGAACATTTTTAGACACGTCCCACTGGTTGACGTAATTTTCGAACTTGGTCTCGTATGTCGAAATTGGTATCGACTTCGGCGGAATGAGCTGAGCCGTCGTACTACACTGGTGCTCATTCAGCAAGTTTCTCAACTCGAAGCACTTCAACCGCAGGAGAATCCAATTGGGAGCAAGTTGATTGAACTAGTTAGTCGTGATGATGATGATGGATTGCCTTGGGCTCCGCCACTTAGGAGTCTCAAGCAGATTGGATTCGATGCTTTACCATTACCTGATAATGGTGCTCTGACGGAAGAATTCGCTACAAAACTTGTGGAATTGCTACCGAACATTTCTCATCTAACAGTGATGCAAATGGAAGTTCCAACTGTTCACCCGGTGGTTTCTGCTTTGAAAACCCTGATAGATAAATTCTCACCCAATTTGGTGTCGTTCAAGTTGAACTTTCATGTAAGCAAAGATGGACACTCAGAATATAATTTTCAAAATGATCCAAAAACTCAAGAATTTGTGGATTCAATCTATCGGCTTCCGTCATTGAAACAACTTGTGCTCAATGTCAATTTGCACGATCGTGGGACATTCCATTTGCCCTACAGTCTTGATCCGATGAGCAATGTAAGTGAAATTGCATGCGAAACTCCATTGCTTCTACAAGAAATGACTAGAGATTTTGATCCTGAGCTAGCAGCCAAGTACACTCGAGTCTGGATAATGAATCCTCTAACTGATGATTCCCCGCCGCCACCATTCATCAATTGTTACGATGATATGCAACCCTTCTGTTCTCGTTTTGTTTCGCTCAAAAGTCTCACTCTTTATGTTGACACAATGCCATTGACTATGCTTGCTCGTTGCCTGTCCCAGTTGACCGAACTGATCCATTTGGAACTTCAGTACAGTTCAATTCCTCTAGAAGAATTGGAACTCGAACTCCCAATTGCTCAAGTACCCTCAGTTCTTCTGCTCACCCTGTCACATAATTCTCGGGCTTACCCTCAAGATCCAGCTCATTGGGACACTGAGCGTTTCCACCTAGCAGAGATATTCCCAAATTTGCAAGTGCTTCTCCTGTTGAACGCTGACGCTTCAAACCTTGAATGTGACATTTGTGGTGTCAGGGAACAGGATTATCGTATAATCAAAGCTCAAAACTCGCCAAACTATGATGCGGTGAATGCCCGAATTGAAAATTGTCTACGGTTGGCAAGGGAACCGTTTATGAGATGTGCCAAGTTGCATACGATTAAACTAGATACTGTTAGGAACATTTTTCAATTGAGATCACACTCTTTGATTTAAGAGTTGTAAAATACTTGGAGCTTGGATCTATGTATGATGTCTAATAATAGATAATTTGTTCTTGGTTTATTCAATCGATTTTTGGTTTTTGGTTTTTGGTTTTTGGTTTTTGGTTTTTAGCGAGACTCTTTTAGAGTCGTAAGCTTATGCTATAGTCATCGTGTCTGTCTGACCGTCCGTCCGTCTGTCTATAAACCTTTGTCCATATCCTGAGAGAACCGTAGACCCTAAAATTATCAAATTTGGCACACATGCACCAGAGAGTATATGTAATCGAATAGTCAGACCAAAACTGGGCGCCATGGATCATGACGCCCATTATGGGGACAAATGTATTCTGAGAGAACCGTAGACCCTAAAATTATCAAATTTGGCATACATACACTAGGGAGTATATGTAATCGAATAGTCAGACCAAATTTGGGCGCCATGGATCATGACGCCCAATTTTGGTAGAGCCAAGTTTTAAAAAAAATTATTTGTGGTCACTATGTTGAAAATAATGAACAAATGTGTTGCACATTTTAAATAAAAATATTAGTTTCAATACACCTTTTTAGTGATCCAAATGGATCAAATAAAGTCGTTTTAAAAGTTTCTAAGTTGATAGTTCAAGTTTCTATTTTTTAAGAGTCTCGCACTTTGCCTGGCTTGCCAGACAATCTTATTGGTTTTGGTTTTTGGTTTTTGGTTTTTGGTTTTTGGTTTTTGGTTTTTGGTTTTTGGTTTTTGGTTTTTGGTTTTTGGTTTTTGGTTTTTGGTTTTTGGTTTTTTTATTTTTGGTTTCTGGTTTTGGTTTTTGGTTTTTGGTTTTTGGTTTTTGGTTTTTGGTTTTTGAAAATCGAATGTTTATTGGAAACCAGTGCGCCATCTACAAGTAATCAAAAAACATCAAAAATGTACATGTCTCATTGCACCAGATATCCTCTCCTTTATTATCATCATCATCGGTTTCTTATCATCACTAGCTGAAAGATTATATGAACTGAAAGCACAAAATACTTGAAAATGTTTTGCTTTATATTTTTCGATCAATCCTGACAATTCGAGGGTTATTTGACACAAAACAGACAATTGGCTCAAGCTACATGTTTTTGTCTTGTTTGAAACCATCAAATTTCTCAGGGTCTCAGATTTTTGACAGACAAATGAGTCGCTCACTGTTTACTGTCTTGTTGTTGCCTTTTGCTATTTATAGCTATTTTGTTGATAAGAAAAAAACGTATAACATTTTTTTTGTGGGCAACAATCACAATCAACCCAAAACTTGACTTCATGTCAAATCATTCGACAAATCAAATGCAGCTGAACTCAGCATTTTTTCAAGTTGGTGCCACTTTATTTGGTACTTCATTTCAAAACATTGGCGCATTCTGTTTTTGTCGTGATCAGTGATCACTTTCCAAACTGATCATCATCATGTCTTCTGTGCCGCCACTGTCTCACTTTCCCGATTTGTGTCTTTTGACCATTTTCATCCACGTCCCTCTGGATGATGTGATTCACAACCTTGGTCTCGTATGTAGAAATTGGCATAGACTTCGAGTGACCGAACTGAGCCGTCGTACTACACTGGTGCTCATTCAGAGTGACTCTCAACTTGAAGTACTTCAAGTTCAAGAGAATCCTGTTGGGAGTAAGTTGATTGAACTGGTTCGTAGTGATGATGATGATGGTTCGCCTTGGGCGCCATCACTTAGGAGTTTTGATCTAATTCGGTTCGATTCTGTTCGGGTGCCTGGTGAAGGTATACTGACAGGCGGATTCTCTACACGACTTGTGGAGTTGCTACCAAACATTACTCATTTAACAGTGATGCAAATGGATGTTCCAACCGTTCAGACGGTTGTTTCAGCTCTGGAATACCTAATCCACCACTTCTCGCCCAATTTAGTATCGTTCACGTTGAACTTTCACGTTCCAGGCAGAGATAATCTACGACCGTATAGTAACCCTTTTGATCGTCGAATGCTCCCACTGATAGATTCGATCTATCATCTCGATTCTCTGCGCCAACTTGTTCTCAATGTCAACTTGCACGGAACCCCAATACGCGGATTGCCCCAAAGAAATGTAACTGTGCGTGACATTGCTTGTGACACTCCATTGTCGATACAAGAATTGAGTAAATACGAAGCCGAATTAGCGTCTAAGTATACTCGAATCTGTTAATGAACACCTGGAGATCACAAAGAAGACCAGACTAGATAATCACCAAGAAGTATCTTTATTGAAATAACGTCACAGAGATTGATTGTCACAGAGAAAGGGTGTTAAGTTGAGTGTTCGTTATTTGGCTTAATGTGACATATTAATACTGCACTAGTAGAACATTCGAATGCTAAACT